>VDFB02270651.1:296010477-296127808 GCA_007258455.2 Sequoia sempervirens | reverse complement strand
AGCAACTAGACCTAGAGTTTCCCAGAAGTTCTTGATCATGTCAATGGTAGGAAAAGGGGTCTTAATTTGGGTTGTATCAAGTGTTAGAGAGTTGTGAGGAGATAGCCTAACAATAATATATATATAGGAACAAGAAATAAAAAACAAAAAATGTGCAAGCAATAACTGAAAGGAAACACGAGTGGCAAAAACAGATTCCTACACTAAATCTATCAAGAGAGAGTTGTAAAAAATTCTAAACCAATTAACATTTACAAATTCAAATGCACATATAAAAACACATAAAAAGATATTCAAAACAGAATAAACTCATAACACAACATATACGTGGGAAAACCCTTTCGAGAAAAAACCCACACTCCAAACACTCAGCTCAATTGTATTAATCAACAACAACAATAGTTACAATACAATCTCAGAGCTATGCTCTTTAGGAGTTTTCACACTATTACAGGATTCTGGAATAATTTTGGTAGCATAATAGCGTCTCTGAAAATCTTTAACCTATCTCAAAAACGTGTTAAGGCACCAACATATAAATAGAGCTCAACATGAAAAGGTAGGCTCCCATGGTTTCCAAAACCAACTTCAAATCCCAAGAGGTAAGTTGTGTCAAAAAACAATAACTTGCTAATCCATGAAACATTGCACATAGCAACTTCCAAAAGCAACAACACCTATCTCATCTATAACGGTCATCTTGCCAATACAATGTAAGTTCAACATAGAAACTGCAATAACCAAGAATAGGTGCTCTCCTTACCTCACACCACTTAACAAACTTGAACTCCACCATAAATGCCAACTACTAAAATACAACTCCAATCCATAATAGAATTTGCAAACCAAGACTTTTTAGTCAACAAAGGAAATTGCCAAATCAATTTCCACTCCAAAATGGAAATATATGACATCTCCCGAAAAATATAGTATCTTCCAAGTGAGTTCCAACTTCCTAAAAAATAGGAATTATGCCATCTCATCACCTGCCATGTAGGATGCCACCTCACAAAGAGGTCCCACAAATATGAATGACAACTTAGGAAGTTAATAACTTAGGATAAAAATAATTATGCAACAATTAATTAAAAATATTTCACCACGTTGAGACTTTAAGGTTGAGACACCTCAATCCCAACATTCTCCCACTTGTCGAAGACCCATCAAGAGTCTACAGCATCAACTGCTCAAGGCCCCAAGGCCCATGGAATTAGCACACCATCTGAACTTCTCAGTGTTCACTGGCTCCATCAATGCATCTGCGACATTCACCAAAGTATCAACCTTTTCCAACTTCACCTTTCCATCTTCTACCATATCACGAACAAAATGAAACTGTACATCAATGTGCTTTGTTCTAGCATGGAAAGTAGGATTCTTAGCTAAGCTAATGGCACTTTGACTGTCACAATAGATCGTAATTTTTCCAGCATCAAAACCAATATCAGAACACAATCGTTTAAGCCAAATGGATTCCTTACAAGCACGAATGGCTGCCATATACTCTGCTTTTGTCGTGGACAAAGCGACTACAGCTTGTCACTTACTCATCCAACTAATAGCACCGCCAAACATCATGAAAACATATCCACTGGTGGATCTCCTACTGTCAATGTCACCTACCCAATATGAATCCACAAACCCATGAATACAAACTGAATGTTGAGGTCCAGTAGGATAACCATGAAAACATAAGGAATACTCGAAAGTACCCTCCAAATATCTGAACACTCTCTTCACCGCATCCCAATGCACTCATCCAGGATTAGCCATAAACTGACTCAGGACTCCTACTGCTTGGGCAATGTCTGGCCTTGTATAGACCATAGCATACATTAGGCTACCTACAATACTCGCATACAGTACTCCGGTCATGTCCTCAATCTCAATAGGAGATTTTGGACAATCCTCAACTGATAACTTCGTCCCTTGCAAAACAGGAACTACCAAGGATCTACAAAATGGCATGTTGAATCTCTCCAACACCGAGTTCACATACTTGCTTTGGCTTAACCAAAGCTTTCTACTAGATCTATCTCTTTTGATGTCCAACACTAGAATATACCTTGCTGCACCTAGATCTTTCATATCAAACTGTGCTGACAACTAGAACTTCAAATCTGAAATCATACTACCATTCCCAAAAAACAACATATCATCTACATACAATGCAATAATGAGAATGCGACCATTTTTAGTTTTGAAATACACACAATGGTCAAATTTAGATCTCTGAAATCCCAAACTCAACACATCGGTGTCAAATTTTTGGTACCACATCCTAGGAGATTATTTCAAACCATATAGAGATTTCTTCAACTTACATACCAGATGTTCTTTACCTTCAACCACGAAGTGCTCTGGCTATGACATGTAAATCTCTTCCTCCAAGTCACCATGAAGGAACGTTGTCTTCACATCCATCTGCTCAATCTCTAAATCATACGTTGTAGCAAGTGATAACAAAAAACAAATGGATGTCAGCTTCGCTACAAGAGAGAAAATCTCACCAAAGTCAATTCTCTCCTTCTGAGAATACCCCTTCGTGACCAATCGTGCCTTATGCTTCTCAACACTACCATCAGGACCCAATTTCTTCTTGAACACCCATTTACAACCAACGAGTTCATGTCCTTCAAGCAAAGGTACCAAATCCCAAGTATCATTTTTCTTTAATGCAGCCATTTCTTTGTCTATGGCTTTCAACCAGGAATCTGCATCATCCATACCCATAGCCTCTCTAACAGTCCTAGGCTCATCAGTGTTAGCAATCAAAGCAAAAACACAATTTGAACCCAACAATGGATATCCAAACCTCTCTGGTGAATATCCAAATCTATATGGTTGTCGCTTCTCATGTGTAGACCTCCTCACTAGCTGAGGTTGAGGTTCTTCATCTTCTTCAGAACTTTCTGAGCTTCTCAAGTTCTCCTCATCATCAGGTCCATTTTGGGCTTTAGGTTCAACTTTCTTAGAGTCAAGAGGAAGTTGAACCACATCTTCTTTATTTTGTTCTTTTGTAGGCTGCAAAACGATGGAAGAAGGTTTCATCTCTCTGAAGATAACACTTCGACTGTAGAGAACCTTTTCGGCCACTAGATCCCAAGGCTTGTACCATTTCGCACCAATACCATATCCGATGAAGACACACTTGACAACCTTGTTTTCCATCTTTGGCACATGAGCATATGCCTCGCAACCAAACAAACGAAGATGTCTCAATGAGGGATTCTTGCTCGACCACGCCTCCATAGGTGTCTTATCAACAAGAGTTGATGTAGGATATTTGTTTACCATATAACATGAAGTGGCAACAGCTTCAGCCTAGAACTTTTGTTCAAGGCCAGCTGCACTTAGCATACTCCTAGCCCTCTCCATCAATGTCTTGTCCATTCTCTTTGCAACTCCATTCTATTGAGGGGTATATGGGGTTATCTTATGCCTTTCAATCCCATGTTCTTTGCATAACTTATCAAATTCTGTGGAACAAAACTCGCCATCATTGTCAATCCTCAAACATTGTATCTTTCTACCAATTTGATTTTCTACCAAGGCCTTAAAGTCCTTCAACTGACTGAAGACTTCAGATTTTCTTCTAAGAAAATAAATAAATGTCCTACTGTAATCATCTATGAAAGAAACAAACTATACATATTTTGATAACGAAGGAACATTCACAGGACCAAGAATGCACATAGTCCAAAACCCCAGAAGACTTATGAGAACTTTTATAAAATTGCACACGGTTTTGTTTACCAAAGATACAATGTTCACAAAAGTCAAACTCAAGATTGCAATCTTCAAGGCCTTCTACAAGGCTCTTAGATTTCAAGGTTCTGAGACCCTTCTCACCATTATGGCCAAGTCTTTGGTGCCATAACATCGTCTTCTCTGTTCTCCAAAGAGTTAGCACCCTTTGGTACCTAGAAAGCACAACCATCGGAAGTAGATGCAACAGATTTCTTCACTACTTTATTCGACGGTAAGGATGAAGAATCTGAAATTTTCTTCTTTGACTTGGCAGAAGAACTATTGCATTGTACCGTGCATGCATCTAGCTTGTACAAGGTTCCTATCCGAACTCCTCTAGCCAAAACCATAGCTCCTCTAGTCATCTTACATCCTCCACTCGAGAAGACAACTTGCACACCCGCATCATGCAATTGACTCACTGAAAGAAGGTTTCGTGCCAAACCCGAGATATGCAACACACCATCAATTCCCTTCACTCTACCATCCGGGAATTGTATCCTGACTCTTCCACGGCCAACTATCTTCATATGAGAATCATCACCGAGATACACCTTTCCACCATCATATTCTTCATATTTTGAGAACCAATCTCTATGTGATGTCATGTGGAAAGATGCCCCAAAATCAATTAACCACACATCTTCTGATGCCTACGTTGCCAAAGCTGCAACCAATGCTTCACCGAAATAATCATTCTTCATCTCAATCCTTCCAGATGTGCTTGCCATCTTTTTCTGCAACAGGATATCAAGAAAATCACTTCTGCAAAACTCCCACTGAAACTTACATCAGTACAAAAAACCCAACAAACCCCACAACTGAGATCAAAGGTGATCAGGCTCTTATACCAACTGAAAGGAAACACAGGTGGCGGAAACAATTTCCTACACTGAATCTATCAAGAGAGAGTTGCAAAAAATTCTAAGCCAATTAACATTTACATATTCAAATGCACATCTAAAAACACATAAAAAGATATTAAAAACAGAATAAACTCATAACACAACATAAATGTGGGAAAACCCTTTCGAGAAAAAACCCACACTCCAAACACTCAACTCAATTGTATTAATCAGCAACAACAACAATTACAATACAATTTCAGAGCTATGCTCTTCAGAAGTTTTCACACTATTACAAGATTCTAGAATAATTCTGACAGCATAACGACGTCTCTGAAAATCTTCAACCTGTCTCAAAAACGTGCTAAGGCACCAACATATAAATAGAGCTCAACATAAAAAGGTAGGCTCCCATGGTTTCCAAAACCAACTTCAAATCCCAAGAGGTAAGTTGTGTCAAAAAACAATAACTTGCTAATCCATGAAACGATGCACATAGCAACTTCCAAAAGCAACAACACCTATCTCATCTATAATGGTCATCTTGCCAATACAATGTAAGTTCAACATAGAAATTGCAATAACCAAGAATAGGTGCTTTCCTTACCTCACACCACTTAACAAATGTGAACTCCACCATAAATGTCAACTGCTAAAATACAACTCTAATCCATAATAGAATTTGCAAACCAAGACTCTTTAGTCAACGAAGGAAATTGTCAAATCAATTTCCACTCCAAAATGGAAATATATGACATCTCCCCAAAATATAGTATCTTCCAAGTGAGTTTCAACTTCCTAAAAGATAGGGATTATGCCATCTCATCACCTACCATGTAGGATGCCACCTCACAAAGAGGTCCCACAAAGATGAATAACAACTTAGGAAATTAATAACTTAGGATAAAAATAATTATGCAACAATTAATTAAAAATAATTTACCATGTTGAGACTCTAAGGTTGAGACAACTTAATCCCAACAATAACAAGGAACACAATAAGTCAAAAAAGTATGTGTAATAACAATGTGATTTAGAAAGGTCAATTAATAGATCAAACTAATGCAAGAAGATTGATTTGTTGAATAAAACTTAGTTCTATGTGATATTCAAGCTACAAAAGGTTTTCCATAACACCCAAAGCACTTTGTATTTTCTTATGCACTTTGTAATGAGCTACTAAAAGGAAATAAATTATTATCATTTAATCTTCCAATCTCCATATTGCAAATGTTAGCATGGAGATTAGTAAATAATTTTTAAATATACCCCCTAAACTAGACCATCTATCTAGAGGTTTGAACACCAAAGAATCCCCTTGCCTAAAAAAATCATTAATAGTGTTTTGAAAGATTGCCAATCAATTGTTATAGCTCAAAAATGCAAAGACTAACTCCTCTTGCCTAAAACAATCATAAATAGTGTTTCTAAAAATTGTCAATAAATCAAAAATACGTATCCACAACCAATGTTCAATTTTACACTTGTAAGCCCTACATTACTAATAACATGATAAATTGACTTCTAACATTTATCATAACTATTCCATCATCAAAAAAGATTAAGTATTATATTTAATTTACTATTCGAGTCCCAAATCCTTATTTATAGAAGATTTTATTTTCCGTACCAAAAAAAAAAACGATTTCCTCGTCTGAGTTTTACGAACGAGTTAATATGATTACACTTTTCGCACGAAATCCATAGCCAGTGTGGAAATGATGATGCAATGTAACTGCCTCCATATTCAACATCAATAAGTTTAGGTGGCAAATGCATCAAAATAAGCTCTGTTTACCTCCTTGAACTAATAACGTACAAAATAGCATTAGATTAGTGCTAACCAACCGTTGATTTGGCGCCTGTCAATATCCTTTTTGGGAACAAAAACCATATTACCACACTTTTATGTTGAATATATCGTTCAAACAATAGTTTTTCTCTTAGTAAATTAACCAACTATTTAGAGTGCAACCATGGTATAATTGCTTTCCCCAAATCCTTTGGCAAGGCTGCTCGAACTTCAAATTAGCCTAATTATTGTTTTAAAATGTATCTTTTACAATTACCATCATAGATTAAATCCAGGTATATTGCCTGAACAACGATGAGACAGCGGAACCATAGATGCTATTGACAATATCACAGAAAAGACCTCCATATATCATTATATGCTTGAAACCATTTTCAAATAGTGACAATAGTTCAAGTGTAGACATGGTTTCCAGACCATAATGTTAGAGCATGAAACTTCTGGATTTGACTGAATTTTCTTCTTTCAACATTTCCAATCAAACTTCATGATCCATTTTCTAGAGTGCAAGACAAGACAAGAGAATTGAAAAATGATCCATGATCCATGATCCATAGTTCACATGGTCAATAAACTAAAAACAGGCATGAATATAGTTCAAATTAGGAACAGTTATTTCCCAGGCTCAAAGTGCCTGTGAAAAATGTTACACAGGTTGAGATGGGTTTTAAAAATGTTATAACCATTTTCCCCGCTTAGAAATGGTTCCAAAGAGCCATTTTTTGGAACAAGCACAAAATTTGACCTAAAGCTTATAATACTAGTATTTTTGTCCTTAAATTTTACGTCTTCTATGTCAAGCGCACTTGATTGAGTTTTCAGTAGAGCTTTGTCATAATTGAAAAATGCTCCTACATATCTAGCATTAAAAAACAAATTATTCTGATCTGCCAAAGTTTTAGCATTGATGTAACCAATTTTTTGTATCTTTCAAAACCCCTATACCTTGCAAGCCATTTAAAACCATAATGTTATAATACTACAAGAAATGAAAGCCTAAATACAATGAGCACACCATTGATAACAGTTGAAACCATTACCAACTAAATTGGACGCTTCAGTATACCTGAATAAGAGAGTCAATTAATGATAACAGATATCAAATTCAGCATATGAGAGTCAATTAATGATTACAGATATCAACTTCAGCATATGAAGTCTACAGATATCCCCTACACCCTGGGAGACACAGGTGTCAAATGGCATATTTCTTGAGCAATATAGGAAGCTTATCAGACTATCAATGATTCCCAATTTAGTATCAGTTAGGAAACTCGGCAAGATGTCAGAGCATTCCCCAGATCGGATGGTCAGTTTAGATATCAGTGCACAAGCAACAAAAATGCCAAATAATCAGTATTTGCTGATTATTTGATTTCCGGCTTAAGAAATTACATGTCATTACTATGTCATTTGAAGAGGCTTTATCTTGCATCCACATACAAAAGAAGCCTCGTGGATCCCACCTTTCCACATGTATGTGACATATCAAATCAGCCAAGGCAATTAATGGAAAATGTTGAAGGCCAATTTTATTGTGTTGTTTCTATGCTGCCATCCACGATTACTGCTCCAGTTATGTAAGTCAAAGATGTTTTAGGAGCTTATAACATTATAAAGGATTGGCTACAACTTTAGGTGCCGTAATTGAGACAGTTGCATCTCCTTCGTTAGATAAATTCTTTGCAAAAACATTCAGAATTTTCATTCTATTTATCTCTTTACCTGCACAGAAAAACATATAGGATTAAGTAGACACAAGAAATTTCCTCAGCTAATCACAATGATATTTTGCACACTTCAAAAAAGCTTACTCTAGTAAATTCTACACTGGACCAAAAACACTTTACACAAGGTAAGAAATTAAGCTATACAGACTCACAGTCAAACCTGAGTATTTGATGAGGCAGAGCCTCTGATCAAACTCCACAAGGTGTTGACCTTTGTGAAACAAGGCTGCTGGCAAGCCATGTTGCCAGTGCACATTTGGGGATATTTGAAAAGCAACAAAGCAGACTACTTTAACTTACTATAGCAGTTGAGGAAATGATATACAAGCTATCAGAAGGTGGCTGTACCTTCTTCAAGGGAAAGCATGATGGCTCTGGATTCCAGAGCAACCGCATGTCCACTGCGAGCAGCAGCAGACAAAGTCCGAAGGTCTGGCATTACATGCAGCATGGTATCAGTGCAAATGTTAGAAGTCACATATAGAAAAATCAAACACCTACAAATTAAAATATTTTTAAAAAAATCCAGACAACAAAGCATCATACACTTACTTTTGAGGTACTTTTGATTTGGTTCATCACATTGCTTTAGAAAAGCTTGCAGTTGCATGAATCGCTTCTGATAAGGCAGAAGAGTTTCAGTCTGTGTCTCTTCTACCTCAACATAAGAATCTGGTGTAGCAGACAGGGCCAGAAACTTGCCCCATTCTAAATCTGGTGAAGTTCTTTTTGGGTTCTGTCTCTTCCCTGGATAAGAATTTTCACCGTTACCTTGTTGATTAATGTACTGGGGAAGCGAAGGGCCACCAGACGAAAAGGTTGACACAGCTCCTGGCATGGGGGCATATGCCGGAAATGTTAGAAGTCTTAACCCAAGAGGATGGGATCGAACATCCAAAGACTGTCCCTCAGTATTTCCTCTTGGTTGATTTGAGACAGTCTCAGCTTTTGTTGCTTCTAAGGACAAGGTTAAAGGTGTTTTTCCTGCCTCTGAAGGACTGGGATTGTGCACGTTGGACCCTAAAGGAGCACAAGTAAATGATGAATTTGTTGTACCACCACTTGATTTCATTGTCACAGGCTCTGCCAAATGCCTGAGCTTTCCAACACCATTAACACTGGGGAAATCAGTAAACCCATTTACTGATTTGACATTTTCAACCTTATCATTTGGTGATTGAAATTGCTTTACTTGCCCTTTCTGGTGCTTCCCCCCTACTTCAAAGTGATGATTCTCAACATTTGCTGCCCTCTGTCTAACCTCCAAAGCACACTGGTTCAGCCCTACAGATGACTCTCCCACCAGATGTCCTAATTGAGGTTTTTGAGAAGCCAACTTCCGTTTCTTTGCAAAAGGTTGACTATTTTTGCTGCTGTGGGATAAGTTGTTTTCACTGATTGGTGCCTGTTGGCCACCAAGACTTGTTACCATTGAAGGAGTCTGAAGAAGAGGCATATAGTTTACCTCCAATTGACTCCCATTACCCATGGGGTAAGAAAACTGGTTAGAAATGCAAGGAGTCCTAAACTTCTGTCTTGCTGTACTCCCTTGAAATGTTTCTTCACACTGCAGACCTTGACTCGGGTTAAATTGCACTCCAGTTACTGACAAAGGAATGACTTGTGGATACTTGGTACTTTCAGGACCTTGTTGACCGTTATTGAATAAGATCTGCTGCTTAGTATTTGTATTAAAAACGGAGGATTTGACTGGGTTTACTTTTCCCGGTATTATGTTGGATGACTGCAGACTAAACGCAGAATTGACAGAGCTGCAAGACTGAGGAATATGCGACTGGGTTAAAACAGGCATATGTATGTTCAAATTTGGTTGCTGAATTTCAGACCCGGTGAACTTTGATATCTCAGGTGTACTTAGAGTGCCCAGAACCCCTTCAACATTAGAGGCACCTGGCTTAATAGTTGATTGTGGTTCTTTGTCAACCTTTCCCAAACAGCCAAAAGGTGAATCTACTTTATTGAATTCAGCATTTGCCTGCATGGTCATCTCCTTGTCTACATAACATGAAACTGTTGCTAGTGAAAGGGATGGAAGAGAAATGGCAGAGTCTGGAGTCTCAACATGTACATGCTTTGGCTTTGCCAGGTAACGCATCGGTGTCGAGGGTCCATCATCTTGAATAGGCTCACTACCATTAGTAGATTCAGAATTAGTGCTACCCTGCAAGCAATAAAAAGATGAAATAACTAACGCTTATTAGAAACAAAATGACAGATCTGAAAGAACCTAAAATTGTCCATCTTTTACCGAAATCCCTCATGGTCAGACTATGCAACAGAATTATCACGCATATACATTAAACATCATTTTATTCAGCTTCCTCACTTCATAATCAAACCATGCAGCAGAATTCTCACCCAGACAAAATATGGCATCATTTCATTAAGCTCGTTCTCATACATTTCACATGCAAAATAATTTGATAAGCAGGCTAAGGAGCTACCTCTTTACAATTTTGGAAAGTCATTACTGATCTGGAAAACAACTTAGGTAAATCCAAGTAGCAGTTTTGAACAGAATTTTGAAATTTTCTGAAAAAAATATTGATTATTTTTTCATTTTTTGTATTTTGCATTTTTCAGGCCTTCCAAAGTGGAAGCTGATGCAACTGTACGATCCTGCCTCACAATGGTCCAAAGACCAACACGGATTGTTTAGCAGTTGGCAAATGACCTGAGCTTTTCAACATATATACAAATTTGAATTTTGAGTAACGAGTTAGAGTTATGACCCCGATAAATAGGGCGCCAAAATTAAACAACTCCAACAATGTTTTCAGATGTCCTAATAAGTTTTTATCCTTATCTAACTGTTCATTTCAACTTCCAAGTACCCAGGCCACTAGCATGCGCGGTGACTCTTCAGTTCTTACTGCGAACCTTAATTTACTACTGTTAATAAGTTTTCTATTTCATATATTGTAAAGCTATATAATAGCTGAATTTCCGGAACATATAAACAAAGGCATACATTTCTCTTGCAAAGCTTGCCCACATATTTTGTATATAAACTTATATTGTATAAGTTCTCAGTGAAATAAAAATCCATTTTGTATTGTCCCCTAAATTAACAATTTAATTCAAATCAATAATGGTTGACAAAGTGCAAACATTTGTAAATGGCATATTTCAATGAAACAAAAACACAAAATCATGAAGCGGTGTTAATAACCAATAGATTTTTATTTTGATTGAATCAGAATCACCTCATATGTTCCACTTACATGATAATTCTATCAGCAGATTTAGAAGTTCTCTTTTTTCTTAAAAGGGAAATCATTATGGTTTATAACTTCTAAATATTTATAAATTGTGCACCTGACAATTTCAGATAATTGTAAATGACACAAGTCACTCAAACAAACACACAAAACCCAATTGATCTAAACACTAGCTAAAGAGTGCAATTTTCACATCTCAGAAATTATATTTATATTTTGTTTCATTTATTAAGTTAGCATCCCAGCATAGAACAACTTTAGACATTTCATAAAAAACAGCACAAAGAAGAACCAAATACAGTCTAGACAATGTCCATTGTCAAAAACTAGAAGCAATACAGTGTGACCATGTGTGATCATCTCAATGATGGATCAAAGAGTATGACCCAAGACATTGATGTTAAAAAAACTGCTACATAGTTTACACTAAAAGCTCTTTGTATGTATTAATATGGACTGTGAAAATTTATTGCTTCTAAGCAACACAATTCTTAATTCTCTTGCAGCACATAAAATAGCCAGCAAAAACCAGAAATGAACACAAGAGAAAGATCCAACATTAGGCTCTCAGTTCTGAAATTTGGAGCACAAAGACATAGAAAACTGTCTTTTACCTGGCAATGGCAACGAGCAAAAGGAACATATATGTTACTATTACAAGAACAGAAGAATCTACTGAAGACCCAACAGGTAATATTGGTGATTCAAACTTCTGACTTGGTTGCCATTTACATGGTTAGCAAAGCGGTGATCCAGGAATCTAAGTCCTAAAAACTTATAACAAGTGCAAACTTGATGCTAACAATATTTTAAATGTCAAGTTGGCACCTTCACTAATCCATTACCAACAGAATATGGGAACCAACATTGCTTCAAGGAAGGAGTTTTAAACAGTGTCAACTTCTCTTTAAAAAGTCTTGAAAAATGAAATGTCTTTTGGAAGTAGTATGTTTTAACTTTTTACTCAAAAAACCAACCCATCACCAACAAATATTGTTTCAACAAAGCAGATAGAAACACCCTCATTTTCAAAAATTGTACATTAATGAAGACTCAATTTATGCAAGAGAAAAAGGTACATATCAATTCCAAAATAAACAAGACCAAAACTTTAAAACATAACACCTATAAAATGTTTTTGTTATAGATGGTAGACATACCTAGAAGCTTGCCAGACAGGCAATGTAAGAAAGGGGCTGAGAGGCAAACTGCAAACCCAACATCGACTTGACAACCACTTTTCTGCTTAAAATACCAAAAGTGATTGAACTTACTGGAACTTCTTAAAACAGAAAGTGGTTACATTTAGACCATTAAAAAACATGTCACTATTAACCAATCAAACATGACTGTGCTAAAGGAAAAGCACCAATAAAACACAGACCACTGTAAGATCTCCATTAAAGTCAATCCCTCGCATAAACATTCTGTATACATAATTGAAAAAAGAAAACTTCACAACCAAATATGCCAAAGAATAATCATCTCCCCACCTTTGAGAAGAGAACCAACTCTAAAGGAGACTGCAACTTATGTTATTAGGTATATCATAAATTGGACCTAAACAAGCCACAATCACATAACAACCCCCAATATTGACTGCATCAAACCTAAGTTTCCAATGGTACACCACTATGTCAAAAAATATGGCTGGGCATGTTCTGGGTATATTTGTACAAAAAACCTATTAAAAGTATAAATATATACAAATTTGCACCTTAATAACAGAAATTAAGTTCAGAATACCACATGTCATGCAAATGCTAAACAAAACTACCATAAATATTACAAATATGTATACTATTTCAATATCAATTTGTCAAACTTGAATGTCATGATAGATATCAATTTGTCAAACTCAAATATCATGATAAGTATTCATTGTTCAATATTAAATAGTTAAATCACTAATCAGCATCATATTCTATCAAATACAAAATTGCAATTGTAATTTCCTAACTAATAACAACACAAAATGTTTGAAAATGAGCCATGGCTGATACCTGTATAGTCAGCATGGAAGCAGCAAGCTTGAATTTGAAAATAGATAGAAAAATTTGAGGAGCCAAAAATACATTTTTATTTATGTTTGCATTAGTTATGAATATCAGTTTAGGGTTTAGACTATGTTACCGGTCTGCTGGGGGTAAGGCCAGGGTCCCAGTCCGGTCCGGCCCAGGTCCGGGTCCAGGTCCAATTCCTTGTGGGTTTGAACAAGGTCCAGCCCATAGACTGTGGATCCGGCCCTGCCAAACCTGAGTGGACCCAAGGAGAATTGGGGTGTTTTTAAACAATTTTTTTGATATTTTTTTTATTTTTGAGTTTTTTAACTTAAAAAAGCCCAATTCGCCCCGCTAACCCTAAAATGATGTCTGCCATGAAGGTTTGCGTGGATTTGAAGGTTTTAATTTGGATTTTATTGTGAATGCAAAATGATCGTACACCATGAAGGTTTGTGTGGTTTTGAAGGTCTTAATTTGGCCTTGGTGGCGGGGGCTCTTCCCCTCGACCCTGTTGGGGGCGTTTGTCCCCAAACCCCCACGCAGGGCACTGCCACTCAACCCCACTAGGGGTGCTGCCCCTCGACCCTGTTGGGGGCATTGCCCTCAAACTCCCATTGAATTCATTTGATTTGCCATGTACTCTCCAAGTCCAAGTTTGCAAGTTTGCCTACAAGTTATCAATAATATCGTCATCCAATTGGACAATCTTCCTTGATGCTTACCTACAAGGAGAAATGCAGCAATGTAGTTAATTTTAATAGATAATACATATCAAGACATTCAAGTTTGACTAATTGACATTCTAATGTTTCTTTATTTTTATGGTGGTTTTGTTTATTATACAATATATGATGCTATGTGAGGTATTTTGAACTTAATTACTGTTGTAAATATGTATATATTTTTGGTTTTTATATGTTTTTGTATGGACGAACCCAACTAACCCAACCCAAAAAAAATTTGCCCGAACCCGCAAACCGAACCATCAAACCCGAACTCAAACCTAAACCCAAACCAGTAACTTAGGTTTTAGGGCAACATATCTAATCACATTAAAACAATATTCACCATGTGGAAATGCCCCGGAATCGCCCAAACACACCTGGAATCGCCCAGGCATGCCTGGATACAATTCCAAACAATTCTGGATTAAAAATAACAATATCATGCCCTGCCCAAATCCACAGTCGAATTGGTTCTGATTCCAATAATAGTACATTTTGTACCAGGAATTGTAAGGATTTCAGGCCAATTCAGTGACATAGTATTAAACCTGATACCATAAAAAAGCAGACTGCCTAATGAAGCACAATTTAGGTATTAAAGTGATCATAAGCCCTTTAATTCAAAAAGTGTCCTGTGGCAGTGAGATTTAACAACACATACAGATCACCTTCAACCAAAATGCTCGACTCAAATCAGAGGGGCCATGAATAACATTAATCATAGAGAATAACCTCCACACAAAAGAAAAAAAAATCAACAGCCATAACTACAATGTAATCCAATAGCCCTATCAGCAGGAAAAAAAAATGAAAAAAAAAACACTCATAGATCAGGACATGTGTAATTTGTAAACATTACTATCTTCTGAAAAACAAATAATAAGTGGACCCAAAAACTCCTAACCTTTCCTCACTTTACACCTCTTAGGGAAGGTCTACCCAACAAGAGAAAATCAAGGGTGTTCAAGGCAAATGTAGAAATTATGAATAGTTCTCAACAGTTAAATATTACTGCACTCAATGAAGATTTTAATCCTATTTTTGAAAAAGTACTTAGCAAATTTTCAGCAGAGGGAACCTGTTTTATTTGTAATTTTACCAATTTAACTGAAAGCTAACCAAATAGAACCAGAAAAAAATAATAGAATTGATATTACCTAATGCTTTTTGTGAAGAAGCGAAAAAGGTTTTTAATGATGACACTTTGTTACTCACCAATACAAACACAACAACAATTAACAGGCTTCTGAAAATAAGGCAAGAAGAAAACATTTACCTCTAGCAAAAACTGCTAGAGGTAAAACAGTTTACACTCTCTCTCTCTTTCTCACACATGAAGAATCTGATTTCAGCAATAAGATTTACTCCAACAGAAAATTTGAACTTGGTGGCTATTAATCTTTTTCTTAGAAAATGTATGTCTTTATTGGAAATGCTACCAAGAATTTAAACTTTCTTTTATCTGGCCAGGAAGAACATATTAGCTATATTTGCACTTTTAAATTTGTAATTAATATTGAAGCAAAACTTGGCATCTGTTACCAGGGAAGTGTGTAGAATATGAGCATAAATTTAAGCATCACAAAGGTAATTAAATTAAAAGAGCTTATTTTATGCACTTGGGGGTTGTATGAATGTGTAATGTATGCATAAGAAACACCCACTGTGTATCTCCAGAACTTAGGCATGCAGGGTATAAGAGGTGTGCGTGTGTGTATTATAAAACAGAATTCTAATATTTGTACACTTATAGGGGCAAGTGAGCAATGGGTACAGATACCCAGTTCATCCATTTTGAGGCTTGTGTAGCTATAGTCTATGACTAGAGTATATATTTATGTATAATTAATGTTACAATATAGAATTTGCAGGACCTTTATTTATGTCAAGGAATATCCTGGCTATGACATACATAACACATATGCACAAAGAAGGCCCCAAATATGCAAGGCAATACATATTTTCCTAAAAGCTTGGCATGTTTGGGAACCATGATTAGAAAATAGATTCATCATGGGAGAAAATCAAGCAATGATATACTGATGAAGACTTATTGAACATACCTGAACTATTGAAGCCAAGATTCAATTAACTTCTACTCATAAAAACAGGTGCCCGGTTCTTCATTTAGGACTTGCTTGGCTTTAAAAACAATTGATTGACTAGCAGTCAAACATTTCACCTGCTAGTTTTAGTATAATGGTGTGCTTGTACCAGATCAGAAACTTGAGACTCACTGTTAACAATGAGCATGCAGCTATAGGGTGAGTAAAATCAACTAAGATGATTATTGTGGTTCATGCAGAAGCTGACTATTATTATTGAAGCTACCCAGCAACTATATCATGTCAGTCTTGAGGCGTAGATGGCATTTGCCAACCCACCCTCAGAAAACCCAGCCCTGTGGAATCTTGTCTCAGACGTAACATAGATTATCACCAGCATCATAGAGTCCACAGGCGCAAGAACTCACAGCTTAACTCACCAAAAGAACTTGGCATTCAATGTTTGATAATATACATTAAGAAATTTTAAAGCCCCCATTTGTGATGTAGCATTTCAACACTACCAAAGCTTATGTTTATGCGTTAATATTCATCTGAAAGAATTAACATTCACAAAGATAGCATACAAAGAAACCAAAGCCAGTATATTCAAGAAAATAAAATCAGAAACATAAGAAGCAGATATAGTTTGTAAAAAATAAATAATAACGGCTAAACCCAGTGCATCACCAATTTACGCTCCAAATACCAATGAATACCTAAAAAGAAACTCCATTTATCTGTAAAAAAATTAACCAAAGCATTTCATAGAAGATCAAATATTGCATCCACTTACAGAGAGAGTTTTTGTCCTGTCAACATATCCATCAATATTCAGAGCTGCAGAGCTGTGAACAGCACCATCAATATTTGGAGTTGCAGAGCTTTCTCCGGGCCTCTTGAAAGAATAAAATGCTGCAGGATAGGATATCCAAAAAGAGTATAATGTCAATATGGGCACTAAGCTGACGATTAAGACATACCCTTCTACCTAGAGCCTTAGAGATCTAAAGCTTAAGAAAAGCCATTTTTTCACAAACGGGTCTGATAGTTTTTAGAATAAATATGGGAAGAAAAGGCATAAGAATCACAACATAAGAATGACGACAAAATCACACGCAGATTTGCAGACCCAGATCAAAACCTTTAACATATGTCCACGGTGTGGATTCAGAGATAACTTAAGTCCACAGTGTGGATTCAGAGCTGACTTGCGGGCATGCATGTAAAACAACTAAGCATCTGGAAAATACAGAGAAACTGAACAATGTATAACTAATCAAGTGAATTTAAAAGCGCTGAAAATCTACAGCAAAATAAAAATGCAAAAGCCCTATAAAGAACCACAGGCTCGTGACCACATTCTTCAACAGTCCACCATACTTTTGGAATATAACCCCACCGGATAACTTTTTTAAAAAGATAAAAAAGTATTCCGAGAATAATAAAAATTTAGAAACACAGTAACACAAATGCACAAGTTAATACAGACACCGAACATTGATTTCCAGCATTCAAGACTCCGTGACCCCAACTTGAGACATCCAAAATCAAATATAAAATCACAACAGATATGCTGGCACGTTACCTGTATTAGTGTAAGGAGCTGAGGATGGAGCATCTGTTACTTCTTTCTTACTGCTAGAATATGCCAGGCTGAAAACATCACGAGATTTTGCCAAGCAACCAGCTGTGGAGGTTTGCGCCACTGGCTCCACAGCAGACGCCATCGCCTCCCCTTCAAAAAGTCCCCAAAAAATACAGAAACAATGCAAAACCAGAAAAGGTCCCTGCACCTAAAAGATTCGAGACCTAAAACTTTAGAGAGCCTTAATACCCTGAGAAGGCAGGTAGCTGCTCTAATATTCCAGAGACCCTTTGAGCCTCATTGAACGTCTGAACGCAAGTGGGTATCTAAAATTCTTCACCCCAACAAACAAAACCCCCATGTCCAACTGCATTGACAAAACTCTGGCATGAAAAAGAAGGAAAAAGTGCATTGCAGGCCTACAAAAACTGTCTGAAGGAGACATATAATTAAAAAAGGGAGAAGCCTATAGAGGCCTCTCAGCCTAATTATCACTGGCACCACCAAAATAAAATCAACGTAGTTTCTTTTTTTTTTTCAAAAAGGAAACCCAGTTGCGTAAATCGCAATTAATGAAGTGGGTAACAAGCCGTTAGAAGTGTAGCGATCAAAGAGAAACCCAACAGAATTTTTTTTAATCTGGACAGGATCTCGAGATCCACGCAGAGCGACAGAGAAGAAAAGAGGGGATCAAGACAAGGGGGTTTTAGAGTCCTTGTAATTATTATTACTCAGGAAAATGAAAATATCATAGAAAGGAAATCAACGTTCCCAGCTCCCCAACCAAATGCACAGGACTCGGCTTAAAAGATGGCGTTACAGAGTTGTAAACTAACAGATTTTATGCCCCCTCCATTTACAGCAGTTACAAAGAAATACAAGTAAAAGATCTATCAATGCCATTCATGCACGTAACCAAATGGATCCTTTCATAGATTTTTTTTTCTTTTAAGCAGATAATGAAGATGGATGATGACCATGATGATGATGGCAGTGCATGTATGATTTGTGATGACCGTTAAGAGTCGAAATCTCCCGCGCAAAAATCAAATAGAAATGCATAAACTTTTGTGCTTTGCACGTTTGCCTATGTGTGGATTCTTCTTTTCTATTTAATGAAATTGAAGATACACTGCTTTACAGAATTTGAATTTATGAGGCGTGAGACTTTAACTACAGTCATTTGTTTCAAAGGTTTCTGGTCCACAAAAAGTGTGGTGCTGATGCAACCTATTTTGTTGTCTACAGTATTTGTATGGTTTAATTATTGTTTGGTGGGCGATTCAGCTCTTGTTGCCATGACTGTGATTGGGGAATATCTGCATGCGATTTGAATAAGACAAATGGTGTTTGAAAACCTCCTTTTCAAGTAGGAGAAGTGGGAGATTGTTGAATAAATCCCTTTAGTGGGTCTGACCATTCTTAAGAAATTATTAGTTATAAATTAGTTATGAACAGCGTAGAGTTTAAAAGTTCATTTTTTTTTCCATTAGTGAGCATTTAAAAAGTACTCAGGTCTTCATAGTAACAATTATGTATTAGACAACTTGATGGTTAGACTTTGACTAGCAACAAATATTCATTTTTCCATCTCAAGTTTATATATATTTTGTTTTAATATATTATGTTGAATTAATTCAAGGATTTTATTAATGCAAATCTTTAAATGTATTACAAAGGACATTATTTTGATCATACAAGACACTAACACGTCAGTCAAACATTAATGCAATCATACAAGACACCAACACACCAATCAAACACTAGTCTAATCATATGGACAACACCTCACTAGATAGGTCCTATTGCCTACAAGCTTGCCTCAATTAGCTCAAAAGTGGAACATAAAAAGTAGAGCTCAAATCTAATATTGCCGCCCCTCCTAATCCCCTTAGTCCACCAAAATCATCATAGTCATCAAAATAAGCATGCTCCTCTCACCTTCTTTTTTTCTTTTAGCATATACTTTAATGAGACAATCTCAACTATCTATTTTTTAGTTTAATTATGAACCAAAAATGATGTTTAAACTAGTTGAATGTGCTTTACATTTGTGTTGTAAGTTAAACTAAAGAATAGTCAATAATGTCATAGTGTGATGGTTACTTGTGGTGCTGTGATTCTTGCCACCAAGGTTTAAACCTCGATTGGGTTGTTATTGTTGAGTGTTCATTTGGGAATGAAGTCCCTTGTATGTGACCTCACTGGTTCATAGCTCTAGTCAAAAGTTTTTACTCCCAAATTTAAAAAAAAATATATTAAATTAAAAAATAACTAAAGGATTGTTAAACACACATAGCTAAATACTTTTTTAATCCTTCCAATTTGGTAAATCAGACATTCTTACACAAAATCCTTCTTTTTCAAAACTAAAACAAAAAATTATTGTTGTCCTTCTATCTTTATTACACTCAGAGTTAAGGTTTAGATTATCTTCTCACATTTTAATAGGTAACACACCCTAATCTTTCCTTTGCCTTATTTTCCTTTTCCCTACTAAAACAAATAAAATCTTATATTTAAGTTCTTCCTACTAACCATCTTCTTTATTGCAATAAGGGTTCAAAGATAAGGTTTTTTTTCTCCTTTGCACTAATTATCTCTTTCCTCTAAACCAAACACCAAATACAAATCATAGCTCTTATTGTTTCCTCATAACTAGTTATTTTTGTTTAGGTTTCTTACATTTCATGTTGACCTTAATGAAACACTTTAACCCTCCTACTAATAAGGATTCATAATGGTAAATATAACACATAACATGATACTTAGGATAAATATGTATAGGCGTGAATTTGCACCCCTTACACAAATTCCCCTTTTACACTTCCTCACCTTAGAAAACCAAATCCAAAGGCAACAATCCACATCAGCCTATTGCCTTCATTCCACTTGGCATATGTCTTTCGTGTTGATAGAAGAATACCTATCAAGGATGCCTGCACAACGTGCAAACGTTTGTGCAACACGCTTATGTCCCTAATAAATTCCTACATTTGAAGTTGTCAAAGGCGTTACACTTCCCATTGGGGTCGGTTTGTAACGCCCCTCTTTGACCAACTGACCCAAATATGGCCTTTTTTCTCATCCCACCTTCAAAAACACTCTTCCTTCATGCATTTGATCTTCTAAGACATCTTCTTCACAGCTTCTAAGCATTTCCAAGCATTCTCTTAGCATCCATCACTCTCAAGCAACACTTTGGCACTCCATAGCAATAGCAACAACACTCCATCAACTCCGTAGAGCAAGTGTGGAACAACACCATTGCAGCAGGGGCTTGAGTCCTCTCTTTCTCTCCTCCATTAGCTAGTGAGCTCTTGGTGGAGGTGGTAAGCATTTTCACTCCTCTCCTCTACGATTTGGTTGAGTAGCACATTATTGTTTTGTAGTGTTTATTATGTTCTTTACTTTCATTCTTCCTTTATCATACATTTCTCCATTGTTGCTAACTTGGTTGTCTGTGGAGGTGGAAACACCAAAGTGAGGGTTTGACTGAGGCAGGCCCCTATACAGCCCCCCAACAATTTTCCTCTTTCTTGTGTGTAGGTGGACGTGCATTTGGAGCTAGTTGGTGAACAGGCTCTTTTGTGAGATCATTTTTGTCACCTTAGCTTTAATATATTTACTTTATCATATTCGCTTGTATATCTATTACTTTATAATTCTATTTTGTTCCCTTAGAAACCATTAGCTAGGTTGTCAGCTTGTTTTCTAGCAGTTATGACTGTACTTTCAGTCCTCTGGTCATACAAATGCCAGTGCACCTAAGAGATGCTAGTGTGTTGCGTTGTCGTCCTGGAACCTCACTTTCATCCTCGAGCAAACAGCTACCTGAGGCATAGTGTTGAACCTGAAAACTGGCTCGCCTAGCCCCATTTTGAGTTTCGGGTTTGCAAAGTGATTAAAGGACCTTATAGTCTGCATCATTCTCGTCCCTTGTTTCAAAACACCCCTTTAGAGTGAGGTAAGTTAGGGCAGCCTTCCACTCTTGGCTCTTCATAACCTGGGGCCTTGAACGTGGTTGGTCCCCCTCTCTTACAAAATATATTTCACACAATCTATACTTTATCTCATGTGTAATTAGAAATAACTTAAAATATGATATATTCCACCTCACTTGTCTCCTACATTGAGATTATTGTAAATTAGTGTGTAGTAGAGCCTTTTTATGATATGTTGGTTTGGGTATCTTTCTAATCTATTTATAACTAGGTTTATTTTTTATAGGCTCATTTTGACAAATCTATTTTTAGAGGCTTCCTAGGAAAATTTTAATAGAACAATTGTGTTTAGAGTGATCAAACAAGTTAGTTTTGTATTTTATTTCATCTAAAGCAAACACCCAAAGGTTGATCTATCAAGGTTGCAAGCTTTTGGGTTTTATATGCTTTTATGTAGCCTTTCTATAAAGCATGCTGAAGAAAATCCAAGTTCACCATTGCATTTGGAGAGGCCAAAAACCTAAGGATTGCCTATCAAATCATCTAATCAGACAAGTTTTCTTAGAGCTTCAAATCTTGTTTACCTATTTCACGTCATATAAACTACATGTAATATAAGAAATAATTGTACCTAAGTGTCACCACAATGTCACCCATACTCTACCATCATTATACAACGTCACTAAAAGTATATTTTATCTATCATCAAAATAATATTTCATTTCTCACCAAGATAATACTCACTAACACTAGAATATTTTGTCAAGTCTACACACCTAAATATTCCTTGCAACACCACCGAAACACTAGCTTGCCACCTACTAACATTAGCACCATGTCAACACTCTACTAACAACTTATATAACACCACATCAAATATTCCCCATTATCAATTTACATGTAAACACCACACAATCATGTCATATAGTTTACTCTACAATATTAAGACCCTTGTCATCTTGTGGATTAGTGTGATGTCATGATGATATCAACACTTGTATTGGCCTTTTTCTCACCCTTTCAAAGAAATTTATAAAAATGATCATCATAAAATTTGACCCATTTATCTCCTTTTTTACTTCTTATAATCATTGGAAAGATCTTTTTTAGAGTTGTCGCATCATGGTATAATCTATTTCATTAAACAATCTCATTTTTTATATAATTTCCTATTTTCATTCCTCTTATTCATTTTTATTCAATGTGAGATGGATATAACATTCCAATTTATTTAGAATTACATATGCAATAAAATAGAAACTATAAGAAATATAATTATCATAAGTACTAAGTTATGTGTACAATTAGGAATTCTTACAATTCACCAACCCCTTGTCTTTATCTTCTTTTGCCAGTGGATTCCTTTGATTCCCTTACCTACCTTTATAAAAAAATCAATGACACCCTTTTATTGCAAGCTCATCTACAATCACCACCAACTTTTTCAACACATGCTTTCCTTCTTTGATCTACATGAATTATTTTGTCTTGATAGTCTCATAGATTATTTGACCAATCATTCCATGTCTATTTGTTTCCTTAATATTTATGACCACTTTTTAAATTCCCATATGTCTTGTATTCCATATTTGTTGGCGTAGACACTAAAATCTCACATATGCTCATCCCTATATCAACACCCCCATCTCAATATCTAAAATATAATCACTCATCCACTCATTAAACTAATTCATCTT
The DNA here is from genome assembly GCA_007258455.2 of Sequoia sempervirens. Classification (NCBI taxonomy): domain Eukaryota; kingdom Viridiplantae; phylum Streptophyta; class Pinopsida; order Cupressales; family Cupressaceae; genus Sequoia; species Sequoia sempervirens. Next base: position 296,104,426 of record VDFB02270651.1, on the reverse strand, counting down.
ACCATTAATTAATCTATTTATCAAAAATATGATTAAATAATCTTTATTATTTAATTAAAATAAATAAATCATTTTCACATATATATTTAAAAAATCTAAATAAATATATATTATCCACAAATAATTTAATAAAAACCATGATTTACATCTCATAGTTAACTAATCAATCAATTTATCTAACTCATCAATCAATTTAGTTAGCAATTCAATCAAATCGTTTAACGCATTGATTAATTCAATTACCTCATGCAATCAAATCACTTAACGCATCAATCGATTCAATTAACTCTTGCAATCAAATCAAATAACTCATCAATCAACATGACTAACTCATTGATCAAAATAATTAAATAATTCAATTAGATGAGTTAAGTAGTTAATTACCTCCATGCAAATGAGTAATATTTTCTACCTCTCCACATCCATTCCATCATCAATGGGGGTAAACTCATTATCCAAGATAAAATTATGACAATTCATCAATCATCAAACATCTTTAAATTGAGATCAAATCCATCATTTCATCATCCCAATTTGGAGCAAGTATATGTTGTCAAAGTAATCAGCAAACATTATATCATTTGTCGAGCACATCCATTTTTCAAAAGGAATTATATTTTGGTTTCAATTCATTATGTTTGTGCAATTCATCTTTTCACTCTATTAGAGGCAAGTATGTGATTCAATTTGAAGTCTATATTTTGATTTTTTAAAATATTTATTTTTCTTGTGAATTTCACTACTTATAGTTGCCAAGTACCAATAGTATTACAAATGGTATTATACAACCTTATATGGTATCATCTTATGCCATAAAGGGTTTGTGATATGTATAAGAAGAGTTCCACATCTTATAAAGATACAAAAGAAGACTATGCAACATTGCACACTCTACTAAGGGCCTAATGCTACTACATATGGATATTAGACACTTTGTAGAGGGATAGAAGAGGTGGTGCAGTATCATCCAATCTTTTCACATATCATTTGGGCCCATAAATGGGTCATGTAGCCCTTAAATAACCTTAAACACACCTTAACATCCCTAAATAAGCTATAACAAGGCTAAATATAAAAAAGGGAAATGAAAATTCATGGGAAGAGGATGATTAAGAGTGTTTATAAAAAGATATAAGTAAATAACAGCATGGAAAGGCATTAAGAAGTTATATAAGGAAGAGAAGATATATGAGGAAGATATATAGAGAGAAAAGATATAATGAGATCATATATGTGGGAGATATATGAATGGTGTATAAATATATCTATGTTTAATTTTATATTTTGTGTGCTCACATCTCACTAATTTGTAATCTACCACACATCTTTAGATCCTCTTCATTATTCATCACATCAGGGTGCCCCTGTTGCCACAATAGTGTGTCTCACTTTTGGGACTATTGGTGTGAATAAGTCTTGTACCTAGTTTATTCCTTTTACTAGGGACTTAGGGGACTTAATTCACATGTTAAGTTTACTTAGGATATTAGTTGTATCTTCTAGAAGTCTTAGTTGTCTTATCTAGACTTTACATTTTCATAGGTAGTTATGAGTTAGTTGTCTCACGTGATAGGATTAAGACACTTGTCATGATCTTGTTTAACCCTATCACTCATCCTTGTCTTTATAATCAAGGCATCTCTGGCATATTTTGTATTGCATAGATCATATTGCAATCCTTGTTTGGTGGAATAGCATCTTCCATTGTTGCTTCTCTCTATTTCTTGTGGAGGTTATTTGGTGTTGTAAATTGAAGATCTTGGGTTGATCACTTCAATAGGGACATGCTAATTTTTTCTTGAAATCACTTTTTTTAGAAAAACTAATGATTTAAGCCTTGAGAGGTTCCATCTAAAGGGTTTTAATTAAAGAGGGATAGATAAGACCCCCTTAGATCAACCCCCCTTGGATAAAACCCCTCTAGTATTAAATCATACCCACAATGGAGTCTCCTTTACACCTATCAAAATTTTGGCAAAAAAACACTTTTTCTTTACTTTTGAGGGATTAAATAATGTCATTTAGAAATTATATTTTTCAAGATTTTAGCCCTCGAAACGAGCTTTCTAACAAGTATAGTTTTGATATGTTTTCATTTTTTCTATATTTAATTTTCATTTTTTACTAAACATAGTTTTTTCTTTAAACATCAAGCTCTTCGTTCTACAGAGGTGGACAAATAGTAAACCATTGTAAAAAAAATTCAAAAAATACCCTTTCCATAGGTATTGATGTCCTTGTTTCACTAAAAAAAAAGGATTTTGATATATACACAACAGTTTAGGCTGGACGACACACATGTATGTCCAAATTATAGTTATAGTGACTTCAAAAATTAATTTAAAAAATGTAATCAAAAATTATAAAAAAATATCCTTGTCCTAGAAATTGATGTTGAGAATCTATATTTCAATAATTAGAATTTGATCCTTTATAGAAAAAAAGTTACGTTGGATGACACAAAGGTTACTTTTTGAAAATGTTGTTTTTTGTTTAAAACTAGTTATTAAAGGAGATTTTGAAAGATTCATGATTTATTTCATATTTTTTAAAAATATATTTAGAACTACACAGAAGTTGCCACAAATTACTATTTCACATCATCTTCAAATTCTTAATGATTTAGCTTCTATAGGTCTCAGAAGATAAAGATTTTGTTGAAAATATTGGTGTAAATGTCCATCTTGGGAAAAAAAGTGAGACACAGTGTTGTGATTTCACCCATGTATAAACCATAACACAATGTGGAATAGCTCAAATCTTTAGTCTACACGTTCTTGTCAATATTTGATTGTGTTGTTGAGACCTAATAGGTGGTGGTAAGGAAAGGACCAAACCTTGGGAAAGTTTTGTAATGCGAATATTTTTATAAAGAAGTGATTATATGGTGAAAGGAAGTTATTTTAATGTTGTGTGGTAGCACACAATAGGTACTAACCCTTGGTGAGGGGTTTAGGCACCTAGGGGATGACAAATGGAAGGAGGGTTGTTACCCAAAAAGTAGAATAATGAAGATATTATTGGGAAGATTATAATGCATCTTACCATAAAAGAACTTGTTGAGCCTAATATTGTAAAGATACCATCTAGGCTAGGGGTAGCATAGATGGGTCACATCCCATCCCGTAGATATATGTATATAGAAAGATATGAATGATAAAAGTTGTACATGTATATGAGAGAGTGAATAGATGAATATATGTAAGAGCTTTGTATGAACTTGCATATGAAATGTATAAGGACTATATGTAAGAAAGGAAGGAAATAGGCAGTGTAGGGTCATAACAAATTTTGCTTGTTTGGATTTTTTTTATTGGACAAAATAACAAAACTAATGATGGACATGAGACATTTAATATTATTTTTTTGTTTATTTCTTCCTGGTATGTTAAAAAAAAAAACTATGCAGTATCGATAATGTGAATATTGTAATAAGGATTTTATTAATTATTAAATAGTTTTGATGTTATTATTAATTATAAAATAGTTTTAGAGGCATAAGTGTGGAACGCACATGATTGGCTATGGGGAATAGTATAATTCCTATTTTGTTTTGGGGTATTATTATATATTTTCAAGAAAGAGGAAGAGTTGGTTACTGGGAGAAGAAGAAGAAAAGAGATGGGAGGAATGGCAACAACGATTTTCAGGAATGAGAAAAAGAGCGAAGGAAGGTGACTGGACGAGTAGCAAGCAAGGGAGATTACAATTTAAAAAAAAAAAAGAGGTAAGACACCTGGTTCAAGTGATGTTTTTTCTCATAAAAGTAATGAAATTAGATTGTTAATGGAATTGAAAAAAAAAATGTTTTGTGCTCAACTAATAAACTAGAGCTCTATGTGAGCCTCGAATTGGTGAAAACTATGATTTGTTATGTGTGAGCTCAAAACCTTGCTGTGTGAGCCAGGGTGAGCTCGAGGGTGGTTGGGTGGAGAGCTAAATAATAGAATTGATAGTTCCAAACAACATAATGGAAATAAATCATTTACTTCAATCTCTTATCTAATTTTTTTTATACAATAAGGGTTAAATACAGTCAATTGTGTTGATAGAATATTCTCAGTTGTGTAAGTCTGTAGATCAGTGATTCAACTCAACTAGATTGGCTGGCTATTTCCATTAATTAACCTCAGGGAAGGAAGAATAAATATATGGGACATTACATCAAGTTTGAAGTAGTGCCTTCCAAAAATTTCATTTTGAGATGATGCCTATTAAGATTAATTGGTCCTAATTTGATGCACTATTATTCATGAAAGCACCTTGATCAACACAAAGGCTTATCATCACCAATTTGAAGATTTTAGTCACACTTCAAGGTTGAAGGTTTTTAGAAATGAGGATGTGCATTTCCTATCTTATAAGTGCTATGATATAATTTGGTGGATAGGGTTGAGGAGAATACCAAAAGTATCTCATCAGTGGGGAGGTGTAATTATTGTCAAGCACATGACTGACACAAATGATCAAAAAAGGAGAAGATATCTCTATAGTTATAATAACAAGGAGGTCACATATTTTCTAACTTTAAGCTTTATTACTCTTGAATACTATTACTATTGTAGATCATCACTTTATGACTCTCTTTTATATTATTTACTCTATATGGAATTCTTTATAGATTTCCCATGTTAGACTTTGGGTCACACGATTGGCTTGCTTAAGGTACATCCTTAATGGAGGAAGTATTAAGCGTGATATTCAGTTAAGGTACAAGTGTTACATCTTATTCAAGAGAAAATAATTTTAAAGGAAGAATATAAAGTATGCTTTGTAAAAGGTAAATAAAAATCCATTATGTGTTAAGAATAACAATCAATAAAAATAAAAATAGCTCAGTTTGTGGTCAGTCTTGCAATTGAATGTATCAAATGTTTTTTTAGACATTGCAAAACTGGGAATGTCAATAGTTTGAAATCTATTGGTAGAATGTTCTCTTTGGAAGGGCATGATGTCAAAGTAACCATATTCTTTGTTATAAAAAAAATATCAAGAATGAAGCATACTATTGAATTCCCTTCTTAACTTGCTCACTTGCCAGTCTGTGAATGCATGTTTTGTTGTAGCACTTCACTATTCAGTAATGTATTTATTAACTCCAACCATTAATAGCTATTGGAATCAATCCTAAGAAGTTATATTTGTGGGATTCGATGCCTGGGAGCTCATACAGGAGTTCATTGTGCTTTTATTTTAGGATTTGTGCACTGGTTTAATGGAAAGAAATTCTAATTCTCTTCTATTGGATATTCTTTGTATATGTTCTACATTGTGGTGGCTGACTGAAAGTGTATTTTGATTAATTCATTTTGGAACAGCTGTAATGTAATAAGATAGAAAGATGAAATTATTGCTTCAACTCATTTATATATATGGATGATGGATAAATTTTTGTTGCTTAAAATCAAACTTGTCATCATCTATCAATAACTAATGTATTTCTTATATATATATATACAGTTTTAGCAAGCAGGGTCTACAAAAGGATATTCCACTTGGGATTTATTCTTAACCACCTTTAAATTTTTGAAGTGAGTAAATTACCTTGTAATGTATTAATGCTATAATCATCGATTTTATTGAGTAGGCATTACAGGCAAAGTATAGGGGAAGATATATATTGTACCCTTTTGAACATGATTAATATAATAATTATAGAAATTCCATCTAATTGAGGTTATATTTCAATATGTGAATATCTATTTAAGTTCTCCATGTGTTTGAATCAAAAAGTGCTTACCTTTATATTATTGAGTCTGAGGTATAAGCTACAACACTCAGAAGGTACTTAGGGCTTAGAACTTCAGTTTTTGTTTTGCTAGATTTATTGCTAACATTAGTTTTGTTGTTGGGACCATGGTTAGATGATATAAAGGATAGTACCACCCAAAAATTTAAAAATTTAATTAGACACAAGGAAAGAAAAGAAAATCAAAGAAGATATAAAATATGTGGAACTATCCTCTTAGTGCTTACCCTGTGAGAGGGGGTTAAGCACCAAGGGGGTGGAGAATGGAAAAGGGGGGAACATTTTGGAAATGAACCTTAAAGAGATGTGACCGATAAAGAAAATATACCAAATAACTATCATGGGAAACAATAAAAGGACTAATGAAACCCCAAATCAATCACACCCCCAGAAAAAGCAAATAAGACAACTTTGAGAAATATTAGAGAAAAAATTGAATTGGCAAGAAAAATAAGCATGACAAGCCCAAATAGAGAAGAGAAAAGACAACAACAAAGGATTGAAAGAGAAGAAAGACACCACAAACAAATAGAAATTACAAAGAGAATGAGGATTAAGTGTACTAATGATCTAGGTGGATCTCCTGAATCTAAAAATTGAAGTGTTCCCATTTCTCCCAGAAGCAGTGCCATGGTGTAGAGCTCAGAATACTGAATCCGGTGCAACTTGAACGGGCGAAAAAGGAGTCTATTTGCTCAAGTTATGTGCAGTCAAAGTTTGGTCAACCCTTGGACCAGGAGGCCGTCAGAGGGTGAAAAGTTGATGGACTCAGAATCAGTCCGAAGCAATTTCACTTTGAAGGGCTCGATGACACAAACCCAACGATGTTTTTTTTGTCGAAATTCAAGTCCGTATGTGTGAGATATCGCCAGTCAAACTTTGGTCAAAGGCCGGTCAACTCAGCTACCAGGGACGAGAAAAAGGATGGAATTTTGACATCGCCAAAACTGATCAAAGTCAGTGAATCTGGCATCGACACATGTCGTCTAGATGACATATCATGGTGACTAGACATGGATGTACATGTGACGTGGACGTTGAGTTGGCAGTTGACTCTTTTACTTCGTGGATGGGTTCGGTGAATCATCTTCTGACACGTGGACTGTGCGATGACGTCTATCTTCCTCCTTCGGTGGGTTCTTAGTATGGCTTGATAGTCCAAATTTTTTTTGATAGGGTTTGAACCCGTAACTACCACGTCGCAAGCCACTGAACTTGCCGTTCAACCAGCTGTGTTCACTCTAACTATGTACGTGAACAGTTTGTTTTGTTAACAGTTGGTTAGGATTTAGTGAATAATACAAACCATCGATGGTCGAACCTGTGACCTCCCGGGTTAGCAAAAGGCAAGGACACTATTATACCACCGACGAGATTTGTATTGTAATGGGCATGGGTATTATTCAACCATTTGTTTTGAGCCAAAGGTTAAACCTAAATAACCATTAATGGTTATTGGATAGGTTTTAAATTAAAATACAAACAAAACCCCTAACAATGAATTAGGCCGAATGAATATAAGAACAAAGGGCTTAAGAACAATTTAAATGTTTTTATTAGGGGGGTGTTATTGTTTTTATGTAAAAATGGGGAAAATGGTTTTTATTTTTCCATAAAGGGGAAAAAGGCCAAATCAGGTGGTTTCAACCAAATAGGCCCAACTTCAAGTATAAAAGGGAGACTAGGAGAGTCTTCCTCAATCATCCAACTCAATTCAACTCAATCATCGCATTTGGAGTTGATCACTCTCCATCCCATTCTCTTAGTCTTTGAGAGACTTTTTGTGAGAATTTTTATAGGGAATTAGGAGTATTTGCGTTGTGATGGAATGATGTTCTAATCTTGTAGTGGATCCTTTAGGCAGAGTCAGTTTCCTTACTCTTTGTCAATCATCCCTAGCCTTGAGAGCTTTTGAGAGGGGTGTGAGTGAGAGACTTTTATGACTTTGTGGAAAGGCTATAAGATATTGTAAGCAATGTTGCAAGAGGCTCCAATGGAGATTGTACCACCATTTTTTAACATTTCAATAGATTGGTCACTCAGTTGAGCTCGAACCGGAGACGTAGTCATGTTTTTGGCGAACTCTGTAATCAAATTGGTGTCTTCTTTACTCTCTCTTGGTTCTATGTTTTGAATTCTCTCTATTTAATGTTCCTGCTATTCCACTATTGATGTCTTTATGCCTTTGTTCATAATCACTTAAGCAACGTTTGTCATAGATCCCTTCCGCTTTACGAATCAAGTGGTATCAGAGCCTTGTTTGGCTGGTTTTACAGGAGTGATTGTGAGTCATTTTTCATTTGGTGGACATTTGGAGTTTGGAGCAAAGATGGCATTAGAGAAGGGTGAATCTTCAAGGCTGACATTGACCCCATCCATGGTGGATGATTTCATGTCAATGAAAGGCATGGTTGAAGAACTCTATTGAGACCATCAAGAGAAGGTTGATAGGATGCAAGAGTTGGAAGAAGTCAATTGACGCCTGCAGATAGAAAATGTAGAACTTCAACGATTGTTGGAGGAATCTAACATGGAGAAGGAAAGACTGCAAGTGTTGTTGCAGGGAGTCTTAGAGGAGCAGAACATGAGAAGTCCTCCTGTATCAAGGAGTGCACACATATGTGGTTTCTGTCCGCATTTCGAGGATACATCATCCTCATACTCCCCGCTCACCCCACCGGATAGTACGGGAGGTTCTTCAGCGATGAGGCCCAAGGCAAGATTTGCTTGCGGCCATGATTGGGCTAACTCTCCTAATGCAGTAGAGTGTGTTTACTGTCGACAGATGAAGTACCTCCAGACTCTTAATCTGCCTGATAGTGACAGTAATTATCTTGAAGCCTCTTCTTCCATCAAATAGAAGAAGTCAACAGAGGACAAGCAAGACTCTTTTGCACACTTTGAGAAGCACACAAGAGGCATAGGATCAAAGCTACTCGAGAAGATGGGCTTCAAAGGAAAAGGCTTTGGTATTTCTGAGCAAGGCATCCCTAATCCGATCGAGGCGAAGAAACGACCATGATACCAAGGATTGGGATTCAGAGGAGGAGATGAACAATCCTCTAGAGCTCGAAACTTCTGCAACCACTGTGGCATCAGTGGACATTGGGAGGCAAAGTGTTGGAAGCTGCATCCAGAGCTTCATCGTCGATCAAGGTCTACTGAGAGATCCAACCACCAGAAAGTTGAAGAGATGAAAGCAGAGATGGCAGTAGCTACCACTTCTAAGGCAGTCCTAGGAGAAATTCAACCACAGCCTAAGCAACCTATGAAAGAGAGTTCCTTTGAACAGCTTCGTAGGAGCTGGGAACTCATCAAACTAGTATATCAGTTTTTGTGTGTTTATTGCATCTTTTGTAGTGTGATGAGTATGTTGATAAGCTAGTATTGTTTTGTGAGTATTAAAACTCTGAATCAAATTGTTTGTAACAATTTTTATGAAGTTGTAATTCTCTAGAGATTGAGATTTTGTAAGGCTCTTGAAGCCACATCTCTTGTAATCTAGAAAGGAGAATACTGTGTAACTTTTCATTGCAGGGTTTTTAAGGACTTGTACCTGTAGTTTTCAAGTGAAAAGCTTTAGTTGAAGAGCACTTCCCAACTTAAGAGTTGTTGAGAATGGTCAATAGTGACCTTGCATGTTCTTAGTTTGAAGACTCAGTTGAGGCCATTTTGAGGATATGTCTGAACTCAGTTGAAGTTCTTGAAGGATGTTATCAGTGACCTCATTGCTTCAGATGAACATGACCCGAGTCGTATGGTGGAGCCTTGAATCAGCTATTCTGAAGTACAAAGGTGAAGGAATATTTCAGGCTGAGGCGTAGATACCATGCTTGAGCAGTTGGAGGAGCAACAAAAGCATGCCAGAAAGAATGGCGAGAGATGCAGAATGTGAATCACCCCGTGAGAAGCACTGAGAGATAGGTTTACCATACTCAAATTTTCTTCTTGCTTTGGGTATGTTAAGTTCCATTTTAAACTGCATTGTGATGAGTTGTGGATTCCATGTTTCCGAAATGTAAGATCCCTATAGAGGGCAGATGTGGCGATAAGGACAACTCTTGTTGATAGTACATCGCTGAAGTGTAAGACCTTAATAGGTAGATGTGGCAGTGTCTATGTTCTACTGATTTAGATCGTGGTGAGTGGCAAGATGCTGAATGGAAGATGTTTTTGAAGGAACTGTAAACTTTTAGAGGACTAAAAGTTCTTCAGTGGGGAGGCTTGATCTAGGTGGATCTCCTGAATCTAAAAATTGAAGTGTTCCCATTTCTCCTAGAAGTAGTGCCATGGCATAGAGCTCAGAATACTGAATCCGGTGCAACTTGAAAGGGCGAAAAAGGAGTCTGTTTGCTCAAGTTATGTGCAGTCAAAGTTTGGTCAACCCTTGGACCAAGAGGCCGTCAGAGGGTGAAAAGTTGATGGACTCAGAATTAGTCTGAATCAATTTCACTTTGAAGGGCTTGATGACACGAACCCAACGAGGTTCGTTTTGTCAAAATTTGAGTCCGTATGTGTGAGATATTGTTGGTCAAACTTTGGTCAAAGGCCAGTCAACTCAGCTACCAAGGACGAGAAAAAGGATGGAATTTTGACATCACCAAAACTGATCAAAGTCAGTGAATCTGGCATCAACACGTGTCGTCTAGATGACATGTCATGGTGACTGGACATGGATGTACATGTGACGTGGACGTTGAGTTAGCAGTTGACTCTTTTACTTCGTGGATGGGTTCGGTGAATCATCTTCTGACATGTGGATTGTATGATGACGTCTATCTTCCTCCTATGGCGGGTTCGTAGTATGGCTTGATAGTCCAAAATTTTGTTGATAGGGTTTGAACCTGTAACTACCACGTCGCAAGCCACCGAACTTGCCGTTCAACCAGCTGTGTTCACTCTAACTATGTACGTGAACAGTTTGTTTTGTTAACAGTTGGTTAGGATTTAGTGAATAATACAAACCATCGATGGTCAAACCCGTGACCTCCCGGGTTAGCAAAAGGCAAGGACACTGTTATACCACTGACGGGATTTGTACTGTAATGGGCACGGGTATTATTTAGCCGTTTGTTTTGAGCCAAAGGTTAAACCTAAATAACCATTAATGGTTATTGGATAGGTTTTAAATTAAAAGACAAACAAAACCCCTAACAATGAATTAGGCCGAATGAATATAAGAACAAAGGGCTTAAGAACAATTTAAATTTTTTTATTAGGGGGGTGTTATTGTTTTTATGTAAAAATGGGGAAAATGGTTTTTATTTTTCCATAAAGGGGAAAAAGGCGAATCAGGTGTTTTCAACCAAATAGGCCCAACTTCAAGTATAAAAGGGAGACTAGGAGAGTCTTCCTCAATCATCCAACTCAATTCAACTCAATCATCGCATTTGGAGTTGATCACTCTCCATCCCATTCTCTTAGTCTTTGAGAGACTTTTTGTGAGAATTTTTAGAGGGAATTAGGAGTATTTGAGTTGTGATGGAATGATGTTCTAATCTTGTAGTGGATCCTTTAGGCAGAGTCAGTTTCCTTACTCTTTGTCAATCATCCCTAGCCTTGAGAGCTTTTGAGAGGGGTGTAAGTGAGAGACTTTTATGACTTTGTGGAAAGGCTACAAGATATTGTAAGCAGTGTTGCAAGAGGCTCCAATGGAGATTGTACCACCATTTTTGAACATTTCAATAGATTGGTCACTCAGTTGAGCTCGACTCAGAGACGTAGTCACGTTTGTGGTGAACTCCGTAATCAATTGGTGTCTTCTTTACTCTCTCTTGGTTCTATGTTTTGAATTCTCTCTGTTTAATGTTCCTGCTATTCCACTGTTGATGTCTTTATGCCTTTGTTCATAATCACTTAAGAAACGTTTGTCATAGATCCCTTCCGCTTTACGGATCAACCAATGAGGGTGTTTCCAAGGGAAAGAGAGAAGTAGATCAAAATGAAGAATGAAAAACTCCAAAAAGATTAGAATTATGCTGGGAAAAAGCAAGACAACTTATAACTAGTATAAGGATAAATATTAATGATTATGTGGAATCTAGAAGATTGCTATTAGGACCTTGCAACACTATAGAGACTCCATTACTAATGCAACCTCTCAAAAGTCCAATAATTCGATTGGACCTATGAAACCTAATCATTAACTTGGATGATAGATTTATGGAATTTTATGAAAACTCTATAGAATACTCCATCAATTCAAGGGGAATATTTAGAAGAATTAGTTAATAGAAGTGTAAGGAAAGTAAAAGAAGAAACAAGAAAAAGTAAAGAGAATAGATTGAACTTAGACAAAGAGTTATTCTTACAAACAAATAAATGACACTAAAAAATAAGAAAGTGAAAGATATTTTGAAGAGTCACAACCCCCCAACCAGTACCCATCCCCTCAACCACATAAGATTCTAAGAATTTTGAAAGAAAAGATAACGCAAAGTAAGGAAATGAAAAAGGAAAAAGAATTAGAGTGGGAAGAAATACTTGAAAAATAATATTTTGATATAAAGTTAGCAAGAAACAAGGGTAGAGAGCAAAAACCCTATATTGTTAGAAAGATAAAGAAAGAGAAACAAGAAAAACCTAGTCCACAAATTCAAAAATTTGGAATTGGAGAGAGAAAAGACAAGATGGAATCCTCAATCAAGATCCCCATATTTGGAAAAGGTACCATAGAAGTCGCACAACACATATACTTACTAGAATCCCTATGGGAAGATAGGATATCGACGAGGATAAACCAAAATTATTTGACTTTGTATTCTCACTCAAAAAATAGGCATTAGACTAGTATAAGAAGACCTATCCTAAATGTGGGAAAAGTTGGAATGAAGTAAAATAAGATTTTCAAGCTAAATTTTACAATTCGGATATCCCAACAAAGAGTGTGAGCAAAATGAGGGACCTAGTTCAAAGAGAAGAAGAATTAGTAAAAGCATATAATAAAATATTCAAAGATTTTTTTCGCAAACTAGAACCCCTCCCTGAGTGACAAAAGATAGAGTGGTTCATTTTCATATTATAGAAAGATATAAGAGCATATTTGGGTGGTAGAATATTCAATATCTACACAAACCTAATCACCATGGCCTACCACATTGAAGCCCAAACCTGGTGTAGACCTCAAAAGGATGGCATAAAAGAAAATATTGAGAAGTTACAACTAGCGGTAGAACAAATAACTATACATAACTCAATTTTAACAAGTGGTGAAATAAAGAAAAATAAAAAAATTTGGTGCACATATTGCTCAGAGGAAGGTCACATCCAAAATGACTACCCTAAAACTCAAGGACAAAGGATTATTGTTGCACTACATGTAGAATTAAAGATAATTTCAACTAAAATAAACTCAATGCCAAGAATGGGATAGTTACCTCACTGAGGGCTATCCTGCAAACTAATTTCAAATTTGAAACACATAATATTATCCTGATCCTAGATGTCCTATGAACCACAACTATGATGCAAACATAGATAGAAGCATGGCATATATCAAGGGACTAGTGGAAATACCTCTATATGATGAAAGTTAAAACCACCACAGAGAGACAACATAAGTGTATATGTGTTACAAAATAACCCATCACAAGACTACATGGGAGATAGCAGATAATCTAACTTCAAAGGAGAAAGAGAATGTGGAAGAAACAATTTCCAAAGAAGTGATACCACATGTTACAACTATAGGAAAGTAGGTCATTACACCAAAGAATGTTGAGCAGAGAAGCGAAGAAAATGTCCTTTTTGTGGAGATGATTCACATGATATATTTAGATGTGATAAGGCACAACAATATTATCAAAATATAACACGCTCAAGAAATCATGATCTACAAGACAACAAAGGAGCTAGAGTGATTAGAAGAATATTGCAAGGAGTAAAAAGTTTCCAGATAATAGATAACTGGTCACAAATTTATCAAATAAAGATTATTTCAAATAAGAGCAACCATCATAAACAAATAGAAAGAAGAAATCTGGAGCAAAGAAGAACAAAGCTATAATATTAGCTAGACAAGGAGCTGATACTAAAAGATATAAACAAAAAGAAATTGAAAAAATTATTGAAGAATCAAAATTGGAAGAAGAGTATGACCACTTCCGACCAAATAAGAAACAACATGATATAATAGTGGAAAAAGAAAAGAAAAAATTTATAAAAGAATAGAAAGATGAGATAGCATATTTTTCAAATGAACAAGTGATGATTTTGAAGAGTTTAGCATCATTGGATCAACAGAAAGATCTTTTAGTAAAATTGAAACAGTTAGGAAAATATTGGAATAAACAAAAGCAACAAGTACATTGGATTGCAAAAGATGAGAATTGGAAGAATGGTCCTTTTTTAATTACTACAAATCTTAATAAAAATAAAGCCAAACATGTCATGATAGATCTAGGTGCGGACCTCAATATTATTCCAACAACCACTTGGAAAAGCTAGGTGGATCTAAGCTCATTAGAACACCCATGAATATCAACTTAGTAGATGGTTCTAGCATGGAGACACTAGGGACATGGAAAAATATGGAAGTTAACATAGAAGAATTACACAAATTATTGATTTTGAAGTTGTTGAGATGAAGGAAAATTTTAATACCTTTATAGCCCTACTAGGATTGAGATGGTTTGTGAATTCTAATGGGATAGTAGACTCTAGGAAGGAAGAAATGTCTTTGGAAAATAAGAATGGAATAGTCCAAATTCCACTAGGAGGCAAAGAAACCAAAAGTTACGTAGAAGAAACAAATGTATGGCCAATTTACTCCATTTCCAAAATTAACCCTACTACATTACCACAACATAAAATATACGGATTCAAAAGGGTATTCATCATATAAATCCACTTACCCACTATATTGTTGAAAATTGTCACCTTTAATAATTTCACATTATGTTTTGGCCCCCTAAATTATTGAGCCTAATTGACCCCATAATGTCCTAAAATTATGTATTTTGGAGCCCATTTGTACCACTTTTCAATAAATTACAAGCATTGAATAAATGCACCCAGTTCATGTGTTACCCCCAACACTTAATGTCTTGGAAGTCTGGGCCATGACCCATACGCCCTTGGGCATATGGGTCCCCCTTCTTAGCCAGGACCCATTTTTGGGCATGTTATTCATGGCATTTTAACATTCAAAATTTAAATTTCAAGTGTCAACTTTTGGAACTAATTTTTAGGTTTTTTTGGATAAAATTCCTATAAATACCTAGTATTTTCACCATTTGAAACTAGAAGAGAGCAAGAAAGAAAATTAGAAGGAGAACTCATGATCAATAATTATTGTCAAGAGTAGAATTATTGGTGATTTATTACAACAATTCAAGATCCAAGCATCATGTTAAAGTGTATGTGAGTTCACATTATCAAGTTATCATTGTCTTGTGAAAGCCAACCCCTTTTTATAGGTCTCCAAAGCATTCAAGAATTAAAGCAAGCAAGATCAAGACCTTGAGGTGATGTGTATGACTTCAGTCGTTTGAAGAAGTCATTGAAAGGTGGTGAGTTGCAAAACTTTATGATTTAATCATTCGTTCCTATCCATTTATCAATTTTATCATTAACATTGCCATTGTGGAAGTGGAAACACTTACACGGGGTTTGATTGAGGCAAGCCCCTAAAATGGCCCAACATTTCCTCTCTTTGTGAAAGTGCAGATCCCAAGTTGAAGAGGATTGAAGGAATCTTGAAGATAAATTATTTATTGTTGCATTCAAATCCATACATCTTGTCAACAAATGAAAACTCACTTACAAAATTATCTAATAGCATTCTAACAATTTTGCAGATGGAAAACAAAATCTCAAATTCAACATCGAAGGACTCCAAAAGTTGATCAAGATGCCCCTAAGAAGACTTAGATTCCCTTGGGAGTATATGTCCTCTTAGGCACATTGAAATCAAATTTTTTAAGTAGGTACATTGTCCTTTGCACTTCTTATATCTACCAAAAATTGACTATTTTTGTTTATCAGTTGTCAGGATCTTACATTTCTCATATTAGGTCATATAGCTTAATCAGGTTAATCATTATAAATCATTTCCAATCCATTCCCTTCTTCAATTAGACGTATATCCAGGTCTGATTGGCTCACCTACATGATTGTAAGTCAATCTAATCACCTTATTGATCTACATCTTAATGTAACTTGGAAAAAGGCACCTTACATCCTAGGTTCTTTTCATTTAAGACCTAGGATCACCTTTTTCTATATTAAACCCATGACAACCATAAAAGAACAATAAAAAGGATAAAAAATCCAAAACACATCAACCATATCTAAAGGGAGATTTCACATATTAAATTGCCAAGGATTTTCAGAGTAGGCAATGTAAGAATATATAGCAAACATAGAAAGAACATTTCAAATTGAAACCACTAGGATCACCACCCTTTAAGACACTTTGGTATGCATCACAACATGTTGGTGGCATACTCGCAAGCATTCTATTCCCCCATGGCAAGAATTCTATATCTTAATCAAGGCATGATATCTAAAAGAAGAAGGCAAATACAAGCTCATTCCTAAATATAAAGGAGTAAATACCCCATAACATATTCAAATTTGCATCCATGTATAAGGAAAAGATGGAGAATATGACCATTGATTCTATATTCAAGTTCTATTCTATTGGACACCAATAGTCCAAACTTGGTACATCAATTAGGAAAGACAAGGAGAAAATAAGGATAGGAAGGAAATCCAACGTGACTTCATCCATACATTTTCCTTTTGGAACAACAATAAACACATATGTATTGTATTGAGAAAAATTAAGGAAATTATATTCACACTAGTCACAGAAAGTACTCATTCCCAATAACCAACAAACCCACCACCTTGTAGCCAAGGAATTTGAAAACTAATTGAATGGATGGACAAACAAACACAATCGGTACCAAACTAATGTTGTAAAATACAAAATCACATGAAGAAGATCTAGACCAAAAATTTGAGATCAAGATGGAAGAAGGAACAAGGGAAATACAAATGAAAAAAGAACCTAAAGAATAATACTATAACCAACCCCTCTAGTTAAGAGAAGAAAATATAGCCCATAAAGGAAATCCTAAATTGGCAAAACTTGGGGATTATTGGGATGAATCACTCGCATCAGTCACTGAAGTATTGGAAAAATATGAAGAACAATTTCTATGAACATTTACAAAGATGAAAGGCATAAAAGAAAAAGTTGGGGTAATGAAAATTTAGCTAAAAGAGGGAACCAAACCACACCAAAAAATACCTTACTGTGTCAACCCTAACATGAAGAAAAGAGTCAAGATAGGATAGACAAAATGATAGCGGTAGCAATTATTAAACCAATGGAAGGTTCTAAATGGATTAGCCCAATGGTATTACAAAATAAAAGGATTGAAGAAACCTGGATATGCGTAGACTTTCAAGAACTCAATAAAGTCTGCATCCATGACCGCTTCCTTACTCCCTTTACTGAGGAAATACTTGAATATTTCACAAGGAGAGAAATCTATTCATTTATTGATGGATTTTTCAATTACCATCAATTCCAAATCAAGGAGGAAGATCAACCTAAAATAATATTCACTATGGAATGGCAATCATTCTATTGCATAGATGATTTTTCATTGCACCAAAAGCATGCCACGAACCCATGTTCTACACTGAACAACACAAGAAGAACAAGGGCGCACACTTTGAAACAATCCCCCCAACAAAAGTGATGGGTTTGAACCCGTGACCCAAGCTCTGATACCAATTGTTGCATGGATATTTATTGTTGCACCAAAAGATCAACTTGTTAATGCTTGATACAATCGCAAAATTTAATGAATCCATAGGAGGTGGTTAAGCCATGTCAAGAACCTGAGTGTTGCATTGCACAACACAAGGAGACCAAAGGTGCACACCTTGCAACATATTCATGTATATTGTCATGCCTTTTGGATTGAAAAATGCCCCAAAAATCTTTAGTACGTTCATGGTAAACACATTTAAAGAGTTTATAAATGACTTCTTAGAAGTTTACCTAGATGATTAGACTATATATGGATTAGTCAAAAACCGCATTCAAGCCCTTTAAACCATGCTAGAAAAATGCAAAAGTATGCAAATTTCAAGAAATACATTTTTGCAATACCTTTTGGGCTCGTTACTAGTGTACATCATATGTAAAGAAGGACTAATGATCAATCCAATGAAAGTTGCTTTAATTCTGACATTACCTCCAACCAAAACAACCCCAACGGTTAAATTTTTTTTAGGCTAATACAAAATATCATAGGAAATTTATCAGAGGATATACCAACCTAGTAGCCCCCTTAGAAGAACATAAGAAGAAATATAACAAAGCTATCATATGGATTGACCAGTCTCAACAATCATTTGACACTTTAAAACAAAAAATTATAGAAAATCCCATCCTCATATATTTGAATTGGTCAGTACCCTTCCATGTCCATGTCGATGACTCTAGAATAGCAATAGGAGAAGTTTTGACACAACCATGAGGATATAAGGACCACCCATTGGCTTTTCTAGCCATAAAATTTCCCAAGATAAGAGAAATTACATTACCACATAAAGAGAGGCCTTACCCATGGTTTACCATTACATAAATTATGTCACTACCTCCTATCTACACCATTCACATTTTACATTGATCAAGAACCTTTGAAATTTCTCCTCAAAAATCCGACCATACAAGGAAGAATATGTCATTGCTTATTATTATTTCAAGGATTCAATTTTAGTATAATGGTTAAAAAAGGAAGGAGCAATCAAGGTCTCGATTATTTATTTGAAATTTATACAGGAGAAGAGCCTTAAGAGGTCGAGGAAGAAGACTTACCAAGTACTCATCTATTATGGATAAATATAGTACCAGAAGAATTTCATCACATAGCACAAATACTTTCTATAGAGAAATACCCCATAGATATGACAACACATGATAAATAAGTGGTGTTGCGGAAATCCCTCCATTCACCTTAATTGAGGGAGCATTATATAAATGAGGAAGATATGAAATTCTGTAGAGTAGTTTACAAATATGAACGAGAAAAAATATTAAGGGAAGCGCATGGAGGCATTGCAAGAGGTCATAATTGTGGAGACACCACCACCTAAAAATACTACTAGTTGTATTATGGTGGCTGACCATCTATAAGGATTCCAAAAATTACACCCAATATGACATTTGCTAGATAATAGGGTGACCTACTGCTAGAGATGAAATGGGCCATCCAATTTTAGCATAAAGTACCATTTGAGAAATGGGTCATTAACTTCATATGACCTATAGATCCTCTGATAAAATTATCCAAAGCTAGATGCATTATTGTCAGAGTATATTACTTAACTAAATGGGCTAAAGTTGAACCGACTAGGGATTGCACCACATATACTACAACTAGATTCCTATACCATAACATCATTACTAGATTTGGGTGCCTACTTAGTATAACTAGTGACAATGGAAAACACTTTGTTAACAAAATAATAAAGGAATTACTAGACAATTTTATGATCACACATAACCACAATACACCATACCATTCGTAATAAAATGGAGTGAGTGAAGCACTAAATAAGATTATAGGCAATAATTTGACCAAGATATGATGCAAACAAGATCGACTGGGACATTAAAATTCCTACAATACTATGGGCATACCACACTACATACAAACAAGCCACTAAGCACACTCTGTTTTATCTCTTGTATACCATGAAAGCCATATTTATGGTTGATGACCTCCATAAAACACTAACCTTAAGACTCATTTATGATGAATCAATCAAACACCATCTTGAAGAACTAGATAAACTAGACAAAGAAAGACAACTAGAAACACATCATCTATGGACTGAAAGATGCAAACATAAAGCATGACATGATCAAAATCTCATATCTAAACAATTTAAGGTCAATGATACAAGTTTACTCTATGATAGTAAATTCAAAAAGTAGGGTAAACTCAAAGTTAGATGCTTGGGCCCTTATCAAATCCATCAAATCCTTGACTCTGACACAATACAACTCAAAGCATTAGATGGCACCATATTACAATCCTTTGTCAATGGAGCACGATTAGAACACTATCATATTCCAGTATAGTATCATTAACTTGAGGACAAGTCAAAATTTTGAAAGGGGGATGATGTTAGCCAAAAAGTAGAATAGTGAACATACCACCAGGAAAATTATACCGCATATTACCACAAAGAACTTGTGGAGCTTAATATTGTAAAGATACCATCTAGACTAGGGGTAACATAGATGGGTCATGTCCTATCCCATAGATATATAGGGAAAGATATGAATTAAATAAGGTGTACAAGTATTTGAGAGAGTGAATAGATGAATATATGTAAGAAATTTGTATGAACTTGCATATGAAATGTATAAGGATTATATGTAAGAAAGGAAGGAAATATGTAGAGTATAGGGGAAGATATATATAGTACCCTTTTAAACATGATTAATACAATGATTATCAAAATTCCATCTAATTGAATTTATCTATCAATATGTGAATATCTATTTATGTTCTTCATGTGTCTAAATTAAAGAGTGCTTACTTTTATATTATTGAGTCTGAGATATAAACTACAACACTTAGAAAGTACTTGGGGCTCCAAACTTCGGTCTATGTTTCCCTAGATTTCTTGCTAATAGGGGCTAAAAGGGATCTTGAAAATATGTGACTATTAAGGTTGGCCAAGATTAATCCATTAGGGATGGATACAAATTTTATTGTAAACTAAATTAAAAATACCCATGGAAAAAAGATGTAACAAGAGAGTGAGGGAAATTATTGAAGAAATTAAGATGGCTTATATAATGAACATGGAAGAGGAAAGAATATTGAAACAAATTCAACAGAGAAAAGACAAATACTATAGAAGAATAGAAAAGGCTAGGAAATCCTCTTTCAAGCATTCTAGAAGGGTTGATACTAAGAATTTTGAGATTTCACCATCAAAGAGACATATAGTTATAATATCAATCAATTACAATAACACATATGAGTGCCTAATCACTTGTACCGAAAGAATGAAATAAAAATTGACTAGATTATTAAAATAGGTGAAATAATATGATGAATATGAGGATTTCATTAAGGGAGGGAAAAATAAAATTAGGGTTCCTTCACTAATTAGTTTTTTAAGTTGAGATCCATATTCTAAACTAGAGCTACCAATCCTTAACGTTTAGTTAAGTGAAAGATTTAAACCCCACTTTATAAACTACCTCTAAAATTTAGTGTGGAGTACGTTGATGACGTGGTGAGTAGGATTGTGTCTCTAAAAAAGGAGGAAATGATGAAAAATAAAAATTCAAGAAATGAAGATAAATAAAGGAAATTTAGATGCAAAGGAAATATTTAATGATAACGAACTTGTCATTAACACTATAAAATAATTCAAAGAAGGATGTTATAAATTCATGTTATTTGATGAAATTTTCATTAGCTAATAATGAGTTAGAAAAAGTTCTCTTAAATTGAAAAGATATAATGAAGAGGTGAACCCCCCAAACCAAGAGTCACCACTTGTGTTGCTTAAAGCAAGACTAACTTCTTTTGAAGATATATTTAGTGGACCCTTCCAAATGAACCAAGAGACAAATAAAAAATAATTTGTGGTTGTGTGAAGAGATTTTGGGGGAAGGGTGTTGGTATGTGGCGACTGATCATGCTATATTGTACACCCCGGCCCCCTGTCCTCGCCAGGGTCTGGGGGTGGCAGCCCTCGAGAAGTGGGGGTTTGGGGGCGCAGCCCCCGAGAAATTTTTTTTTGCCCTTTTTTTTTTCTGCATCGTCAGCGAAAAAGGAAAAATCTCTGAAAAAGAAAGAAAATTGACTTTGTAAAACCCTAATTCTGGAAGCTTCTAAAAGCTTGTTAAAAGGGGTTGGAATGGGGGTTACAGTAAGAGAAAAATGCGATTATTCGCAAGATTGTAATAGGTTTTGCACTGGATAATAAAAGTATTGGATGGCTGCGGTTTGGTGGATGTAGCCCAGATTGGGTGAACCATGTTAAATTCTCTGTGTTATGATTTATTCTGTGTATGTTTTAGTTTCTTTGTTTATTATTTAAATTTGCATTTAATTGTTAGATATCTGCCATCTCTAACCCTAACAAGTGGTATCAGAGCGAGTTGTGTTTTGATTATCCTCTGTGTGAAGGTCTCACGGTTGAGTGGGAGTCTCATGGTTGAGTGGGAGCGATGATAGACGAGGGTAAGAAGGTTGAGAAGTTTAATGGGCAGAACTATTAGTTATGGAGGATGCAGATGGAGGACTATCTCTATCAGAAGGATTTATGGTGGCCATTGGAAGGGAAAGCCAAGAAATTCGCAACAATGTTAGATGAGGACTGGGAGATCTTGGATAGAAAGGCTCTTGGCAGTATTCGTCTATGCCTGGCACAATCAGTGGCATTCAATATTACAACAACAAAGACAACTCAAGAGTTGATGGAAACCTTGGCGAAGTTATATGAAAAGCCTTCCGCTTCAAATAAGGTATTTCTTATGAAGCGTTTATTTAATATGAAAATGGTAGGGTCGGTGGGTTTTGAATGAGTTTATCACGGTCAGTCAATTAACCGTAAAGTAAGCTTTGATGAAGAAGTTAGGGCTCTTTTGATTCTATGTTCTTTGAAAGCTGGAATAGCTTGGTAATGGTGTTAGTAACTCTATTTCTGGTTGAATACATTGAAGTTTGATGATGTTGTTGGTGTATTTTGAGTGAGGAAATTCATAGAAAAGCTTAGGTGGAACTCCACATAGGTAGTGTTTGAATGCACGAAGCAGAGGCAGAACAAAGGAGAGGAAATAGTGCAAAATGCGTGGGAAGTCGAGGAAAATCAAGGACAAAGGTCCCATCAAGACAAGAGGATTAGTATTGTAGCCAGGGTCATTTAAAGAAAGATTGCTGGTCTCAGAAAAATAAAGATGGAGACAACAAGGAAGGAAGCAAAGAGGCAAATGTGGTAAGTAATAAATCTGATGAGGATGCTTTGATTCTTTCCCTTGCTAATGCTGATGATTCTTGGGTATTAGATTCAGGGGCTTCATTTCATGATTACCCCCATAGAAGTTATTTTCTTGATTATGTCCAAAGGGATTTTGGGCTGGTTTATTTAGGAGATAACGAACCCTGTCAGATTGTTGGAAAGGGAAGAATCAAGATTAAGTTGCAGAATGGGAATCATTGGCTACTACATGAAGTAAGGCATGTTCTAAAGTTAAGCAGAAATTTAATTTCAGCAGGGCAACTAGATGATGAAGGTTGTGTTGTTACATTTAGTGATAAAAATTGGAAGGTCACAAAGGGTGCCTTAGTAGTAGCAAAAGGTGTGAAAGTAGGCACCTTATATTTTTGTACAGGTTATACTGTTCCTTCTACTTTAATTGTTACAGAAAAGAGTCAATCTTCAGGAACAGTTGTTGCAGTTCAGCAGGTAAAAGATCATATAGTTGCTGTGGACTCTGAATCAGCACTGTGGCATAATAGACTTGGGCATATGAGTGCAAAAGGTATGAAATTACCTCATTCAAATAATGTTTTACCAGGTCTAAAATGTGTTAATATGGATTTTTGTGAAAGTTGTGTCTATGGAAAACAAAAGAGAGTTAGTTTTCTCAAGGATGGGAAGAAAAATAAAGATGAGAAATTAGAGCTTGTGCATACAGATGTATGGGGACTAGCCCAAGTATCTTCTCTTGGTGGCTCTCTGTATTATGTTACATTTATTGATGATGCAACTAGGAAGGTATGGATTTATTTCCTTAGGCAGAAATCTGATGTATTTGAAACTTTTAAAAAATGGAGAAGCTTGGTTGAGAATGAGATGGGTAAAAAGATAAAATGTCTTAGATCTGATAATGGTGGTGAGTGTTGCAATAAAGAGTTTGAAGATTATTGTTCCTCTAATGGTATTCATAGGCAGAAAATGGTTCAAGGACTCCACAAGAAAATGGAGTGGCTGGTGCATGAATAGAACAATAATGGAGCGTGCATGGACTATGAGATTGCATGCTGGGTTGCCTTTAAAAATGAGGCTGTAAACACTTGTTTATTTAATTAATAGAGGTCCCTCTAATCCTTTGGGTTGTGGTATTCCAGAGGAAGCATGGAAAGGTAAGAAGGTGAGTTATTCTTTTCTCAAAACCTTCGGTTGTGAAGCATTTGCACATGTAGATTCTGAAAATAGAACCAAGCTTGATGCAAAATCAAAGAAATGTGTATTTGTTGGATATGGCATTGATGAATTTGGTTATAGGCTTTGGGATTTTGAAAATCAAAAAATTATGAGAAACAGGGATGTCATATTCAATGAAAAAGAGTTGTACAAAGATCTATTGCTGTAGCATGAGAAGAAAGAAAATGATTATGTAGTGTTGGATGATATTCCCCACAATGATGTTTTAGTGGTTCCTCATGCTGGGCAACAACAGCAGCAACAAATACCACAAACTCTTGTTAGACGATCTTCAAGGGTAAGTAGACCTCCAAAAAGATTCTCTCCCTCTTTGTATACTATTCTGTTAACTGATGTTGGTGAACTAGAATATTATGATGAAGCTATGCAGGTGGATACCAAGGTTCAGTGGGAGCATGGAATGAAAGAAGAAATGGACTCCTTGCTAGAAAATTAGACTTAGAAATTATGCAAGTTGCCTGCAGGGAAAAAGGCTTTACCAAACAAATGGATTTATTGGTTGAAAGAGAAGGATGGAGGTAAAAAAATATTTAAAGCCAGATTAGTTGTAAAGGGATTTGCACAGAAAAAGGGTATTGATTTTGATGAGATTTTTTCTCCTGTTGTTAAAATGACTTCTATTCGTATTGTTTTAAGTATTGTGGCTGCTGAAGATTTGCATTTAGAACAACTTGATGTTAAAACAGCCTTTCTCCATGGTGATTTGGAAGAGGAAATATATATGGAACAACCACAAGGATTTGAGGTCAAAGGTAAGGAGAAACTAGTGTGCAGATTGAAAAAAAGTTTATATGGCTTGAAGCAAGCACCTCGGAAATGGTACTTGAAATTTGATAGTTTTATGGTTGAGCAAGGCTACAAAGGTGTAATTCTGACCATTGTGTTTATTTTAAGAGGTTGGATAATAACACTACATTATTTTATGTTTATATGTTGATGACATGCTTGTAGCTAGGTCTAACATGGATCACATAAGTGAGCTAAAACAACAGTTAGCAAAATCTTTTGCTATGAAGGATTTGGGGGCAGCAAAACAAATCCTTGGTATGAAAATTTGTAGAGATAGGAAAAATAGAAAATTGTTTTTATCTCGGGCTAATTATGTTGAAAAGGTGTTGCAGAGATTTCATATGGAGAATGCAAAAGCTGTTAGCACACCTTTGCCGTCATGTTAAATTGACTAAGGATATGTGTCCAGCGACACAAGAGGAGGAAGAAAAAATGTCCAAGGTACCATATGCTTTAGCTGTAGGCAGTTTAATGTACGCCATGGTATGCACGAGACCGGATATTGCACATTTCGTAGGAGTTGTTAGTAGGTATTTGAGTCATCCTGGAGTTGAGCATTGGAATGTAGTAAAATAGATTCTCAGGTATTTGAGAGGTACATCCAATAAGTGTTTATGTTTTAGGGGCTCTAATACTGATTTACAAGGCTATGTTGACTCAGATTTGGCAGGGGATATAGATACCAGGCAAAGTACCACAGGTTATGTATTTACAGTTGGTGGGACAGCAGTGAGTTGGATTTCTCGATTGCAAAAGGTGGTTGCTTTATCCACCACAGAGGCAGAGTATGTTGCTACAACAGAGGCCGCAAAGGAGATGATATGGCTGCAATTGTTCATGGATGAGTTGGGAAAACAACAGGATGGAAATTACTTATTTACAGACAATCAGAGTGCTATACATCCTGCAAAGAATTTTGCCTTGCATTCTAAAACAAAACACATACAATTGAGATATCATTTCATTCGGTTGGTGTTGGAAGATGGACATGTCAAGCTGGCCAAGATTCATACAGATGTCAATCCAGCGGATATGTTTATGAAGGCGGTGCCAAGGGAGAAGCTAAGCTCCTCTTCAGCTTTGGTTGGCCTTCAAGGTTGAATTCAAGTATAACAAAGCAGCAGGGTCCAAGGTCCTTATTTCCAGTGGGAGCTGTAAGTGCAGCAGTGTTGTCCAGGATCAGTCTCCAAGTGGGAGGTTGTGATGGTGTGGAGCCTGATCAATCTCCAAGCGGGAGATTGTTGGTATGTGGTGACTGATCATGCTATACTGTATAGCCCATGGTATATTGTACCCCCTATCCTCCGGGGTCCCCCCGGGGGGGTTAGTAGCCCAGAAAAAAATTTTGCCATTTTTTTTCGCGTTGTCAGCGAAAAAGGAAAAATCTCCGAAAAAGAAAGAAAACCGACTTTGTAAAACCCTAATTCTGGAAGCTTCTAAAAGCTTGTTAAAAGGGGTTGGAATGGGGGTTACAGTAAGAGAAAAACACGATTATTCGCAAGATTGTAATAGGTTTTGCACTGGATAATAAAAGTATTGGATGGCTGCAGTTTGGTGGATGTAGCCCAAATTGGGTGAACCACGTTAAATTCTCTGTGTTATGATTTATTCTGTGTATGTTTTAGTTTCTCTGTTTATTATTTAAATCTGCATTTAATTGTTAGATATCTGCCATCTCTAACCCTAACAAAGGGTTCTTTGATATTAAGTTCCCTAGTAATAAAGCAAGAGTGATGAAGTTAGTAAAAATAACAAGAATTTGTTAAGTGCATCAAAATTGTCATGATTTTTAAGGAGAAAGAACATAAGGATACAAGGACAAGCAACCAAGGCAAAATAAAGAGTGAAGGATAACCCTCATCATCTAAGGCACCTATTACTCTAACAATGAAACATAACCATTTTTAATTCCCCATCTTTGGTAAAGACACCAATGAAGATACTAAACATATATTTGTCCTTGAATCCATCATGATAAGGGGTAGATTAAGAGAAAACTAAACAAATATTTATGATTTTATTGGAACATTGATAGATGAATCCCTCAAGTGGTACATGAAGGAGCACCTTCAACACAATAGGGAATGGGTTGAATTAAAAGATGGGTTTTTGAGTTATTTCCAATCCCCATATGTACCATTGGAGAGTGTAAGCAAAGTGAAATAAATGATCTAGAAAAAAGGAGAGATAATAAGGGAATATGATCAATGATCTATTAGAGTGTTGAGAAGACTTAAGGAATTGCTAACAAATAATTAGAGATTATAATGGTTTATGTTAGGATTATAACCTAAGATCAAACCATCCCTAGATGGTAGCATATTTAACACTCATATAGAAGCGGTGGAATTAGCCTCAAGGATATAAGTATAACCTTGGAGGAGAGAAAATGGAAAATATATCAATGTGAATATTGAAAAACTAAAATTAGAGTTGGAGTAGATAAAGACTAAACAAGAGATATTAGCCAAAGGTGAAAACTATATAGAATCAATGTTATTCTAGAGAATAAAGATTTAGTACATTCACTCCTCTAATGAAATCTATCTTGGGAATGAATATTCAATGTTACAAGGTATGATAAGGGGAGTTGCATGAAGGGTTGAATTTGTAGAGCCACCATGTAGAATAAATATGTGTATTATGATATTTGAGTGGGATTACCATAAGATGGATGACTAACCATCCTTAATTTTTGTGTCACCAAAAAATGTATATTTGAATTTTTTATGCTCGCTTGAGTCTCTCTTTTGGAATTTGACTTGATTTTTCCTAGGTCTAATGTTGTAATGTGGCCAACACGTTCACATTAGGTCTTGAATCTTTATGAATCATTAAGACTTCTAGGTTGTCTTGTAAAGGTGTTGTGAAGTGTTGTAACCCACTTTCACACTTTTCTAGGACCCTTTCATCATAATTCACCTAAATAACTCCTTTTTATTACTTACCAAGTCTTATTTCAAAGTGTTGTAAAGTGTTGTAACTCACTTTCACGCTTTTCTAGGCTTATCTTCACTAATTCAACCCTTTCTCGTGTATAAATGACCCTTTAATACACTTTCCAGTCATTTTTTAGAGTGTTTTTGAGGATACTCCCATTGAACAACATTTAATGCCTTGTAATTACTAACACCCATTTAATTTCCTTAAGTGGGACTAAGTTGCCAGTAGGGGTGACTTAGTCCTTTTTAGCACAAAATTCAAAATAATTTTAAATTTCTAGCAGGATTTTGTCCTCTAACCCTTAAGGTCGGCCTATGATGTGTTATTTTTGGGAAATTTTAGTAAAATCAAGTATAAATAAGGGTTTTTCTGCTCATTTTACATCCCCCAATCTCTTATAAGCTCTTAGTTCATCAAGCATT
This sequence comes from Sequoia sempervirens, assembly GCA_007258455.2. Classification (NCBI taxonomy): domain Eukaryota; kingdom Viridiplantae; phylum Streptophyta; class Pinopsida; order Cupressales; family Cupressaceae; genus Sequoia; species Sequoia sempervirens. Next base: position 296,076,298 of record VDFB02270651.1, on the reverse strand, counting down.
CAAGCAATCATAATTCTCAAGCAATCAAGCATTATTAAGTCATCTATTGGAGCACTTCATTGCATATCTTCAGATTTCTACACTAAGAGGTTGGTAAGTTTGTGACATTGCATGTTGTTTATTTACCATTCTCCTTTCATTTCATTTTATTTCATAGGGTTTGATTACCAAAGTGGGGTTTGACCAAGGCAAACCCCTATACTCTAACCCTCAACCATTTTTCCCATTTTGTATGTATGTTTGCAGACTTTTGTATGCAAATCTATCAAGAAAATAGGTGTTGAAAAGTGGTCAAGAAGTCTTCAAAGTCAATCAAGTCATCACAACCCTAATTCAAGCTTGAAGAGACGTTTTACCCCATTTTCTGCATAATCAAGTGCAGACACTTGTCAAGGAAGCAAGTGCAGACCTGTGGCTACTAGATTCTATCCCGAGATTCTTGAGATTTTCAAGAGGACTAAGTCACCACTACTGGTAGATTAATCCCACTTTCTGGCCTGAAAAGTGATTTTGACATTTTTGGATACCCATTTGGTAGATTCTCGTTCCTGCAAAGTTTCCCGAAACTGGGACTAAGTCACCCAGCCTAGCGTAAGTGTCCTAGTTAGCATTTTCAGCCAATTTTTCAAGATTCCAGAATCTCCCAACATCATATTCCATATTCTAGGTGCACCTCTTTCATTTTGTTTTGTTATTTCATCATTTACTTGCATTTTTAGGCATTTCTGCATATTAGAGTGTGTTTTCTAGCACTTCATATTTCTTAGGTTTTTGCATCATTAAATCACTTCATTTTCATATTAGAGCATTAGAGCACCTTAATTAGACATAATACATCTCATTTACATTAACTTTGAGAGTAGACAATTGCATTTTGGCCATCATTTTTCTTTCCCCTTTTAGGTGAAAAACCCTAGAAGGGAAAGAAATCATTTGGTTTGCCAAAATCATTGTCCACATTTTGGTGAACTTGAATTTTGAACATCTTTACTTTTGATTTTAAGTGCATCCTAAGTTTCATTTGCATTTCATTAGGTATTGCATTTTTTAAATTGCATCTTAGGGTTTTCAAGATTACATTATTGTAAAGCTTCAATAGTTTGCATTTTTGCATCATTTTTGCATTGAAAAACACAAAAAATTATACATTCCATAGTGTCCCTACATTTATGCATTGAAAAGCATCAAATTGCATTCAAAATTTCTAAAAAAACTCAAAAAAAATATCAGTGGGACTAAATCTCCACACCGGGAGACTTAGTCCTCTGGCTCATTTTGCACTAAATTTTCTGGTCATTTCTGGGTATTTTATGTACTTCTATTTTTTGGTAGTGCATTTATGTTTCACTCTACAAAATTTCTATTATTTGTATTTTCTTAGTCCTATATTGCATTGCATTTGTATCCACCTCATCTCTTGTGGTATTTGTATGAGTGTTTGGTTCCCTATTGATAATACTTTAGTGAGATGAAGTTCTAGACTCATGGCTTCCCGCGATAGCACTTTCATTGTGGACCTTGGGATCTCAAGAGCTCCTACTCCTAGTATGGAAAATGGTGCATTAGGCATGGATACTACCACTAGTACACCTTCACATATAATGCATGTTGACACACACACCGATAAAATTCAGCAAGATAAATTCATTAGTAACCATGAGGATTTTGCACATTTACAACAAGATTTATCCCTTGAAAACATTTCCACCACTGCCATCCCTGCCATAGAAAACCTTCATCGCTTAATTGAAAGTGATGATGGCTTACAAGTTATGAAAATAATTGCTGAGATATACAACAAACATGGCCCTTCCACTTCCCAACCAACAAACATTGTGGGAGGATCTCAGATTCCTCCTCCTTCAACCATAGCATCCGTACCCACCTATACCACCCCTCAAGCGACAAAAACCATGCTTTAAGTTAGTCATGTGACTCCTTCTTTCACTATTCCAACTAGCCTTCCTAGTTATTTTGTGGCATCGAATGTCCATCCTCCACCACCTTCATCCCTACTAGTGTCCCCTTCACTTATCCCAATCCTACATACACTCCATCCCCATTATCTCTTCCACCTCATCCTACTTACACTGACCCTCTCATTACACAACTATTTCAAATTATTTCTTCCATGCAACAACAAATATCCACCATAAACCAAAACCAAGCTGCCCCACCCACCCACTATGTCCATAGTAGCCCATTATCATTGGAAATTCTACGAACACCAATGCCACAAGGAATTGAGATGCCTAGGTTTGAGAAGTATGGAGGTAAAGGAGATCATACTATCACATCAATGCCTATATAGCCTTATGTAGTGATTTTTTCCTTGATGATAAACAATTAGCTAAATTATTTCCTAGGACCTTAAAGGACACTGCATTGGAGTGGTTTTCAAATTTACTCAATCATTTAATCCGATCGTTTAATGAACTTGTTGATGCCTTTAGCAGTCATTTCCAAGTCCATATGACTCCCAAAAAGACAATGGCTGATTTAATGCGATGTAAAGAAAATGCAGATGAAAAAGTAACTAATTTCATTTCATGTTATCGGTCATTGTATGCGCAAGTAGATGTCAAGATTCCTGATTCACATCTTCAAAAGATGTTTATCAAAATTTTGCACTCATCTTCAGGATAAGTTAACTATGATGAAATTTCCTTCATTCATGCATTTATGCACAACCCTTTGTTACTATCACAACTTAGTTACTAGTCGTGATTCAAAATCCACTTCTAACTGAGCTGAGAAGTTTGAACAAAGCAACCAAAAAAAATGCGCAAAACTTCAGAAAACCAAATAGAGGCTTCTTACAGTTCAATCCCTCTTCTCCGCAACAAACTCAACCTATTCAGAATTAGGTGGCAGATGTTAAAGAAATGGTCCCCTTTACCTATGGAGATCCAAAATGACAATTTACACCCTTACTAGACACCCTTCATAACACCATGACCCAACTTATATATCAGTAAATGATTTATTTGCCTCCTGTTAAACCATTAGACACAACCAAACCTTTGCCTCCCACTTTCCAACATAATGACTATTGCCATTATCATAGACAAAATAGACATGACACAAAACAATGTAAGCATCTTAAACACATAGTGCAAGACCTCATTGATTATGGTTGTCTATCCATTTCCAATGTTGCTACAAAAGGTAATATGTATGTTGCCCCACCTAATCAAAATCTGCAAATTTTTACCAATCCCATGCCTAAACATAATGTGTCATTTTTCAAAGCCAATGAAACTCAAAACAATAATGTGATGATTGTTAATAAAGAGTCTGAACATCTTGATACACCCTCTATTAATCCTATGGCTGAAATGGTAAGAGTGATAGACGTTATCCCTCGTAAGGGCCACTCAAAGAAAAATCTTGATATTACTTTCACTTCTAAATATATTCTTCCAAAACTTCACAATGGTCCTCTCTACATAGTTGGATGCATTTATGATAAGCTCACTAATGGGATACTCATAGATCTTGCTTGTGGTGAGAATGTGATCATGAAAGAATTTTTGGTTTTACATGAAATTTATCAAGATAACTATGATCAACCAAGAGCATGGATAAAAACACATAATGGTTTCGCGTGCCCTATGATTGGATCAATCATTCTACTATTACAAATAGGATCTAAGACGGTGGATGTTACATTCTCTATCATTCCATAATCAGATCAGTTTCATCTATGGCTAGGCTATCTATGGCTTTGCTCGATGAAATTTGTCCCTTCAGTCATACACAAATGTTTAAAGTTTCCACATGACAATGGCATATTTACCATCCATCATAGTGGCTTTCACCCTTTGTCTTCTAAAGGAAATTTCTCCTTAGAATCCTTTTTTCCATAACCCATGGAACCCATTACCCCTCACAAGGATTTCTTTTTCATTTCCTATCAAAAGTATAAAGCCAAGAAAATTGTTGAATTGTCCCTCCATAACCAATCGCCATTTGCTTCCGTTATCCCAATCTTTGACGAGACAATGCTTGAACCTGAATCTGAACAAGAAAATTTAGATCAACCACCCCTAAACACTTCCCCTTCTTCCTTCAAATGTCCATGAGATAATAAAACCAATCCCGTCATGCCCCCTCACATAAAACAAGTGTGTAAAGCAAAAGAGAAAGTGATTGAACCATCTCCTTCGATTTCTTTTGTTCTTCCCCCTCAGGAAGAAAAGGAGCAAACGAAGAACATCAACCTATGCCTTTGACAGAAGCAATATCTAACCAACCTCCTCAACTTGACCCGCCTCAAGATAGTATGGTCCAACCCTCACAACAAAATGATTTGATACAACAACCGCCACTCCTAATACATCCTTCATTGGAAATTACCATTCATCCCCATGTCAACTACCCTCACAATACACTAAACATGACTGGGAGGTGGATGACCTATTAGATGGTTGACTTGCACTCACCTTACTAGCCTTTTTCTTTTTCTTTGGAATTTCTATGTGTGTATCATGTTACACTGTAACGTGTGTTTGATGTTCTCTCTCTCTCTCTCTCTCTTTGTACACTTCCTCTATTTGTATCTCTATTCTTCTATATGTCGTAAATTACCTTTTTCACTTTTTTTTTTGTGTTTTCCTTTTGGGGATGACACAAAGCATTGAGACGCCCTATGTATCTTCCATGTTGACCAAAAAGGTCCTTTTCTTTTTTGCTTTTTCTTGTGTTTTTCCTTTTGGGGACGATGCAAGGCATTGCAATTGAAATGTCTCCTTCATGTTGACCCAAAAGCTTTTTCTTTTCTTTTGCCTTTTCGTTTTATTTTTGCTTGTGTTTTCATTTTGGGGATGACGCAAAGTGTTAAGACCACAATGTCTCTTCCATGTTGACCCAAAACGAACTTTCATTTTCTCTTTTTTTCGTTCTCTTTGTGTCATTCTTCCAGTTCTATGTGTTTTGGGGAATGATGATAGTTCCAAGCTCTTTAATTAAAACATTGCAGCAACGAACATACTAACCCCAAATCCATAGATCCCTTATGTGTTTGGTGTTCCTTTCTGGGGGGAAACCCTCCTTTTCTTTTGAAATCAGCCTTACTTAGAAACATATGACTTGGAATAGGGGATTTCCAAGTTGGCTCTCATGTCTTGTTTCTTTTTTCATTTATTTTTTGTTCGTCACTTTAAAGTAATTGCTCATAGAACGATGTGTAGAAATTCCTTTAAAGTGGGGGCATACATTGGAGTTATTTCATCTGTATTCTTAGTTCTTAGTGTAGCCTTGTTACTTTATATGATGTGTTTGTCACTTTGTGGATGGCATTGGGTATGATATCCTTCATAAGTGTGATCTATCTTAGCATATTACATTCCTCTTAGTAGCCTGATGCGACACACCACATCCCATAAGTTGTGAATTTTCTATTCTTTGATTGGTCCTCTCTTGGAGACATTAGACCCAATGTTCCCTAAGTGATAGACCTCGCATGAACTAAATAAAACTCATTTGAAAATTCCTTTTGCATTTTACATTTTACATCTTTGCCACCTTGCATAACGCAACTTGCATGCTTGTGGTACCTTTGCATTTGTTCATGAGTTCTAAGCATACAAAGCTTTGCTTGTCTCATGGATCATGAACCAACATTGTCCTTTGTGGCACCTTATTAAAGTTATCAGGAGGTATAACTTTAATATGGTTGAGCGCGAAAGCCCGTCCAATGGCACAACTTTTCCCCAAAGCCACCCGCTTGTGTGAGTGCATGCCAATCGAGCGTATGTTCCTCACCCCTTGGGACTTCTCACCCCACGGACAACTAGAAGTTCCATGGCCCCAAAGTGAGTATACTTGGGCTTCCTCACCCAATAGATAACCATAAGTCTCATCTCCCTAGAGTGAGTACACATTTTTCTTAAAAAAAAAATAGCCTAGATCTGATCCACAACAAACTAGAAATATGATCAAAGCTTTCATTCTTTTTCATCACCTTCTTGTGTGTTCCTTTCCGCTTATGTTCAATTTGCTTTGAGACCTTGATCTTGGGGGCTTGATCATACCTCTTGATTATTGTCTCATCTTACTAATGTGTGTGCATATGGATCCTTCTCAATGTGCATGTTGAGCTACTTTAACGAGAGTTTGAAGCAAGTTCATCCTCTCACTAAAGTGGGGGCTTAATGTGTTGCCAAAAAATGTATAGTTGAAATTTTTATGCTCACTTGAGTCTCTCTTTTGGACTTTGACTTGATTTTTCCTAGGTCTAATGTTGTGGTGGAACCCTAAATTTTCATCATTCCATTGTTCCTATTTTCAAGCCTATGAAATATCCTTCCTTAGTGTCATTAAAGTTTAGAGTTTTATCACTTTACTCATTTATACCCTTAATCTATTTGTTGGCTTGTATTCGTTCATTGACCGGCTACACCAGGTCACTTTTTAAATCGAGTGGCATTTTATGGCCCCCACTATCATCTTTGACCAACCCCATCATTCAAGTCACTTGTTCTTCCTAGGAAGACCCTCTCTTTATGAACAACTTATTTGCACGTGCGCTCTCGCACCTTTTAAACAATGTTGCCCGTGGTCTATCGCTCATCATGAGTCCTATTTGAAATGCTTGTGCTCATCATGTAATGAGTGATATACTTCCCTTTGTAGCATCATTTAAGTTGATCACTATTGGTTCATTGCTCGTCGCATGTTGTGTTTTCCTTGTCGTAGGGTAACACGCGATGAGCGATGCATGCCTTTTTAGAACTGCAAACTTTCATCGCCCATCACATGTTATGTCCTTACATTTGGAGTGTAACACCTAACCAACAATGCGGTAGATTTCTTAACCCATTTCCAGTCTCGAGGTCCATCGCTAGTCATGTATTTCATTGCCATTGCAGGAAGATAACCCTCAACGAGTGATGCGGTTAACCCCTTAACCCATTGCTGGCCCTTGCACTATCACCGGTTATCTTGTACCATTCAAAGGAGAACCCATGACCACCGATGGGTGGAGTTCCTCCCCATCGCGTGGGTTTGGTTTATCATTGATTAAGGTGGCTTGGTAGAGAGGCAACCCGTGATGAGTGAGGTGAAGCAGGAATCTTTGGCTATGATCTTCCCACGGCCAAATCAATGGTTACTATCTCATTGCTAGCTCCAAGCCATTGCTTGATGAGGTCTCAAAATGGATTGTGAACTGGCAACAGGCAATGCTTTTGGGATGTGGTCAGGATTTTACCACAATCAACAAGATCGACGATGGACAAGTCAAGGACGATTGGGTAAGGATGTAGATGGATACATGTCAGCTTTAAAGTACCTTCTCATTGTTTCTTGGTATGATCCATAAAGCAAGTGGTGACTCTTAATGTACCTTGTTGATCGAGTTTTAAATCCACAACAACTGACGATCAGGATCTAACATGTAGTAATTGATCTTCTTGCCCATGGGAGTGAGCCAAGATGGCCATTAATTGCAATTGGCCTCAAATTCCTCTATTTAATATTTGTTGTGGCTTGATTAAATCATTTGTGAATTACCAGAGCACATAATTAATTTTTGTGAGTATTGGAAAGATAATTGCAGAAGTTTTGAGCGCAGGTAGTTGCTAAGGTGGTGGCATGGCATCTTTTGGCATGTAGGTGTGTATGCTTGTTGCATTGCTAATTGTAGTTTAGCTTTTCTTTGTGACTAAAATCCATGGGTGTTTTCATTTCCTGTACGTTTGAATTTATTGGAAACTGTGGTTTGTGTTCTTTTACATAACTGGCTTTGGTTGTCATTGTATCCTAAAAAAATGAGTGAGCCTTGTACTCTTGTTGCACCAGTTTGGAGGTCTCAAAGGTTGAGTATGCAAGAACTAGTTGCATACATGCCTAAGGATAAACCCCTCTCGACTGAGGTGCCAATTGTTCCAAAGAAAAGAAGAAGTGCACACAAGAAATATGAGAAGGTGGTTGTTAGGAGCACCTATGCCCTGAGAAGCAGAATTGTGCCACATAAATTGGCCGAGATGAAAGAGAAGGGACCTCTGTTTGCGAAAGAATTAACGAGGTCTAGTTTGGGTCCTAGGGTTTGTTTGGAGAAATCCACTGCTCCTATCTTAGTTTCTAATAGTTCTTCAAGTGAAGAGGGAGGAGCTGGCCCTGGCCCTAGTCAATGCCTTACTTCTTTGGTGCCTTATAGCAATTCAAAGGACAAGATTGTTATTGCAACTCCACTCTCTATCATAAGACCCAGTGAAGGTGGTTACTCGGTGGCTAACAAGGTTGGGTAACACCCGTGTCCTCTTCTAATGGTGTTGGGTTTTGGGTGCTATGGTGATTAGGCTTCCAGGTGGCTAGTTCTATTAGTTCATTTTTTTGGTGTTGGTTCGTGGGTTCGTGCTGATGATTGTGATGGTGGTTACTTTAGTGTTGGTGAATGTGCCAATTTTGGTGACACTTTTTGGAAGGCTTGTGTGGCTGCTTCGACAAATGGGTTGGTGCTCCTTTTTTCCTTTTCCTTTTTCCCGTGATAAAGGAATGATTAAAGATGTAAGGGTTTGGGAAATTAACCCCAATGAAATGAACTTTGAAATTAACATGAAATGTAATTACATTTTGAGCCAGATGCTTTGTCACTCCTTTGTGTTATAAAAGGGATTTCACGGCTCAGTGTAGGGGCTTTTGATCGAAATTTTGAGTCCAGTACATCTAGGTAGGATTTGAGTATAGGAAGTAAAATGATAATGTAGAATGCTTGATGAATTTTCTAGGAAACTATCTTAGGTATAGGTTATGTGTGTGATAGTATTAAATGGTTTTACATAGATTACTGATTTTGGAACAAATATAAATTCCAAAACATATACTCTCCTTTTGTACATTTTCACAGATCATAAATGAAAGCATCAAAGATCTTATCATCTATCGTAAATGATTCAATTGAATGCATGGCTTTATTTCTTTGCTTTAACTCAAAGGGTTAATTAGAATGCTTGGGAAGAGTCATGGGTGTGTGAGAACTTGCAAGGATTTGATAAGAAGTAATGTTTTGGATAATATGAGTCTTTGCATTACAAGGAATTACAAAGATAGTCTAAATATATTAGAATTAAATAGTTGGTGTATTACTGGTTGTTTCATATTTGACTCCATTTACCCAATTGATGATTCATTGGCTTGTTTACCAATAATTCATGCAATTAAATGAATAAATAATACACCTAGCCCTAGAATCAAAATCATAATAATACTTATTAAAAAATTTCCAATTATGAAATATATGGTTGAAATATGCCCACATTCCTAGCAATACAGGTGTAAATTTTCTCAAAAACCTACCAAATCTTTAGTGAATTCAATATGTTTGCATCAAATAAGAATGAATTTTTAATAAGTGTTCTTGAGAAGTTGATATACCAAATGAACACAATAAGGAATACACTCCTTGGTCCTATAGATCCTAAAGTGTAGGAATAAAGACTTCATAACTCTCTATTCATTGTGTTGGCCACTAACTTCAGACCTTTTTGAACATAAGGGTTGGCTACCCTTTAGAAAATTCCAAGGTCTAGTTGGAAAAAACACCAACAAAAATGGCGACTCTGCTGGGGACATTTTTCATTCTCTAGTTGCAAATTATTTTATTACAAAGTCAAATGGTGTGATAAATTTGAATGTCCGGTTTAGATATTATGTAATTCCTAAACTTGGGGAAAGTGTTTGTAGTAGAAAAGTGTGAAAGATTTGAAGGTGACTCCAATGTTGAAGCAAACCCATAACTAGATCTGATTTGAAGATACCTCAATCTATTTTGAAGTATAATCCTCTAAAGAAGAGGTGGTGACTCTGACTTAAAGAACCTGACAAAGGAATAACAAAGCTTTAGATCTGCGAATTTCAAGATCAAAGAGGGGTGACTACTATGAAACTCCAGTTATTCTCATGAATTTGAGGAAATATCATTATATTTATAGATAATTTGTGGGAATTTTTAAGATATAGGACATAAATGGTTCCCAATTTGGTGAAATAGTGCAAAGATAGGGAAAGGAATGATATCTTTGCATAATCTTAAAGTGAAGTTGAAATAGATGTTGAAATCTATCATATTCACGGATCCTGCTTGTTGAATAGAATTATGTAAAGTAGAATTAGAAAGTTTACATCATAAAAGCTTACTCTCTTAAGTGTAAAAGGAATTTGAGTTACCTTTTGATAACACTGACAAAATTTGCAAAGGGTGGAACAAGATGTCTTGTCAAATTGTACATCTGGAACCAAACATGAATGTAATGACACATGATGAGTACCCCTTGTCACATAAAAATAATTTTAGTACTGAAAGGTACAGGGCCATAAATTTTAGTAATATTCATTGCTTTCCAAACATTGTACCACCCAAGATCAAGGACAAAATACCAAAATTTGACAAAGAGAAATTTGAGTTAGCAAGCAAACATTTGCAAAAGTTTGGAGATTTAATGGGAGATTATGAAGTGGATTTTGAAGATGTGATTATGAAATTGTTTGTGTAGTCCTTGAAGGGGGATGCAGGAGACTGGTTCTCTTTCCTACCATTGTCCTCTTGTTGGAATACTGAAATCACTGAGAGGGGGGGGGTGAATCAATGATTTATGAAAGTCAAATTTTTTTTTCAAAAACAATATTGTAATTTTGTTTTGAGCCAAGAAGACAAATGACAGTATGTATTGCAAACTTGAAATTTAAATCAAGACACCAAAGGACAATTCAAAGAATATATTTTACTTGTGCATAAACAGTAGTGTATTTGCATGAACTAAGAATTTAAACATGAAACTTTAACAAAAGGGAAATGTAACACTTTCACATGTATCAGAGCTCATTTTAAAATCAAAACTTTTTATGCATGAAACCTAACATATATATATTGGCAAATGTGAATTCAATATATATTTGGTGACACATTTAAAACAGACAGATAAGAAAACTCACCCACATATAAACATCACATAACACCAAAATTTGCACTAGAATTTGTCCTGAGTGGAAAACCATATTGGAGAATAAAAACCACTCAAAAAATATCACTTTATTCAGATAGAGCACCAACTCTATAAATTTCAGGAGCATCCACTCCAAGGAGCACCAACCCCTCACTAATTTAGAGCACCAACTCTAGGAGCACCAACCCCTTTACAAAATACAGAATATAATCAACTATTAAAACCCTAGAAGTGCAGTAATTGCAGTCCTAGAATCTCAACACAGGATTATTATGATTTTCTATAAGAACACTGAAGAAGAATGTTGTATATGATTGACAACATCTTCTTTTATACAAATATCTGAGATTCAAAAGGATTTTCAATGTAAAACAATTTCTAATCACCGTAAGAATAAAGCCTGATGTATCACAACATTTCTCTTCACCATCCCACTGAGAAATACCAAAAACCCTTCTTAATAGAAGTAAGATAATCTCTGTATACAGTTTTGTAACTGTAAAAACCAACTTGGGTTAGGGTTAAATAAAAAACCTTAAATAATCCTTAAAAAAAAAACACTACAGTAGAATTATTCAATTGAGTCAAATCTTGTTAGCTAGAAACCAGGTTCAACATTTTAGTTATCAGAGTTAACAAACAACATTAATTGCCTTTACTTATTTGCTTCAAGAAACAATTTCTAATAGAAATAATACGTGCTTTCGATGAAAAAACAAACTGGAAGACAAGTCTCAAAAACCTAATAATCATCTAGCTGAGTGAATCCAACTGCCATTGTAGATTCTTTGTCCAAATACCCGCACTTACACAGTTTCTCAAGCTCAAAAATTTCCATATGTTGCCTAAGCTCATACAATGAGCTAGCTTTCAAATCCATAGTACGCCGATTGAATAAATCAAAGAATTTGTAGACCTATGAAAACCACGACAGCTAGGGTTACAAACCCTAATCAAGCATAATGAAATGACTTTTACAAATAACAAAATCACCTCAAACCGAACTCAAAGGTAATTTATAATCTTTTAAAGTCCATCACATATTTTGTAAGGAATATCCTTTGCTCAAAAATGCCAACACCATTATGATTAAACAAAAAATAATTAATCCAATGTTAATGATGATTGTCGATACCCGATACCACTCAAAAGTTTGCATATTCCTTGGTCACTACCATGTGACTTTAAATAAAGTCATCTTCCTTTGATAATAAAAAATGCAATAAGAACAACATAATTCCATATGTCAAGTTAATAAACCATATAAATCTACCTAATGCTGCATATGATGAAAATATAAGATACTTCCAATGTTTGAAGTTAGCCTTCTCTTATAAAGGTTTTATAACTTTTAAAATTAAATATGAGAAATTCAAAGTATCAATATCATATGTGATGGAGATGACAAGGTCTATAAACCTTTTGACTTTCTAGCACAAATTTTCATCATAGTGAAACCATAGAAACTGAGCCAAATGATATGAATACCAATGCGACTAAATTGAGCCAATTGATATGAAATCATAGAGAATAATAATGCCAAGCATTAGTCAACTTGAATTGAATGTTGTCTCTGTTGAATATACCTGTGGCAATCACTGTGACATGTAGTCTTTGAGGAAGCAAACTGTTGACCTGTAATAGTAACATGTAACTGCAAATCATATATCAACCAATCTGAGAATGCATCTTATCAACATGAATTATAAACACTGTCAGCATCAACATGTATCAAGATTATCAATATGTATCAAGATCCTGCAAAGTGATAAGATGTCAGCATCAACTTGTATCTTGAAACAACTAGAAACTAGAACTGCATAAATCAACTATGTAAAGCATGATATGCCACAAAGATCAAACCATCACAACTATGTAAACCATAAAGCATCAAATTCCACCAAGATCAAACCATCACAACTGTGTAAACCATCATGTATCATGTATTACCCAAGCCAGAGTTTTGACATCAAGGAAAAACAAATTGCAATAATCAATTGAAATCCAACACCTCTATATACTCTTGGAATGAACTTAAGATAATTTTTGTTGAATAATTTGGTGAAAGGGTGAATACAAGTGAAGTGAGGAGAAATTTCATGCAAATTCAAAGACATGAAGATGAATTAGTCCCTTCTTTTAATCTCATATTTACAAGAGCTATAAAGGATATCCCTGAAAATATCATACCAAATGATGTTGAATGGTTGGTCGTATACCTTGGTGCATTTGATATCAAGATGAGCTATCTATTGAGGGATAAAGATCCTACAACATTGCATCAGGCATATCAAAGTGCCATGGATATTGAGAACAATTTGAAGTACTCAATGATGAAAGGACATAAGGCTATGAGTATTGGCCATCACCCAAGTGCACCTCATGCAAACAAGACTCAAGGATTGGAATTCAAAAATGATTGTCAAGATGGCAATGCCTCTAATACTATGGTTTATCCATTGGAAGAATGTGTAGATTATAATAAATCCCAGGCCAGGACTGACCATAGTTTGAGCAATGTTGATCAAAATTCTTTTGTTGAAAATTTGTATTGAATGCAAAGGTTTAGAGGAGAATCATCATATGAATTGTTTTTGAGGTTTTTCAATGCTCTAATAGAGGTCCCTATAACTTTCAGACCTAAATATTTTGAGTGCATTGATTTGTTCTATGAAATTTAGGAATCTTGGTTGAATGCTTTGCATAAAGAATTGAAGCCTCATAGTTTTGATCAAGTACCTAACTGGATAAAGGCTATGGAATATGTTAAATGTGAGCATGCACGAAATATGGATTCCCAAGATAAAGACAAAAATTATTCTTTTGAAAGGAGTCAAAAGGCAAAGCAACATGGTACTATTGAAGAAAAAGATACATGGGATGATGATAAAGTAAATATGTATGAATGCTTTCCTAGTGATGTCTCAGGAAAAGGAGAGGCAAAAGAGATGTCTGATGTCATTCCATGTCATGTTTTGATCAATAAGAATGGTACCAATATTGATGACATTCCACCACAAATCAATAATCAAGATATTGAAGATATATGTTCAAGGGTTCACTTCAAAGACTCTGAACATGGTTTGTATAGTGATGAGTTTTCTTGTGATGAGGAATATAACGACAACCAACTTGATTATTTTTATGATGCTTATGAATGCTACTGTAAGGATGATCTAGAGGTGTTTTCTCCACCTAGAGAATGCAATGATATGAATTTTGATGAAATCACTTGTCCCCTAGTATATGATTAGGTTTCACTTAATGCATACTTGAAATGTGATATGGGTTTGTCATCAATGGATCACATCAATTTGGTGAAGGATGAAGAACTTGAAGATAAGCACATATGTGTTCAGTATGTTGGTACTGAGTATGAAGCTAAAAATGATGAACACACTTATGGCCCTATTGTTCCTGATTGCTCATATGAAGCAGAGGTAGAGTCAAGTACACATGAGGAGTATAAGGTACTTGTGGACAATAAAAGGTTTTCATTATTAAATGAGCAAATTGCACAGTATGACAAGCACATAGATTTTGAATTAATGTCATCACACATTAATAATATTGACAACCTCGCTAATTTATTTGATAATGAGTTCTTAGAATGTGAGTTGAAGGGGTTAATCATTGATGATGTGGGTAGAATGGAGAGCTCATTTGTATATTCTTCCAGCGACTATGATGATTCTGAATATAATGATGATATGGAAGATTTTGACTTTCATACTGAGAAGGTAGATTTTTCTTTGACGACAATGAAGTTGTGGGAAAATCCCTTATATGATGAACCCTTATCAACATGTGAGATAAAAAATAATGATTCCTACTAGATTAGGAATAATCCACTTTTTGTTGAAGACTTTGATGAGTGCTTGGTAGGTGTTACTTGCACATATGAAAGTTATGATACAGTTGAAATAATAGGGAGGGGAGGTAAGCATGATACCAATTTTTTTGACTTTTCCTTTGAGGAAGGTAATATTGGTTCAAAAACTACTCAGTCACATGAGAAATGTGATGGTATAAACATTGATGAAATGACATAAGAAAATATTAAATAAGAAATTATTCATTGCGAGAGAGTAAGCAGGTTGTATTGAATAGTAATCAGGGGTGCCATTCAGAGGTATTGATAATTGAAAGTGATAATTATTCACATGAAGGAGACCTCAAAGATGAAGATGAAAACAATAAGAAAATATTCATTAATGACCACACTGAATGCAGTGCTGGTGTTGATGAGAAATAATTTTTTGAACTTTCAGATTATGCAAGTGCTATAGAATTGTTTGATTCATGTTAAGGGGAACCTAGGGGAACAAATGACATTAAGCATGATGTTAATCAGTATGAGTGTGCACTTGAATTTTTTGTAGAAGATCCACACCTTATGGATCTTATCATGGAGTTGATTCCATCTAATGAAGTGGACACTTGGGCAGGGAAAAATGAAGATTATCCTGTACTTGTATTCCATTCCTCAAATACCTTGCGAGGAATTGGATATTGCATACAACAAGGTGTTTTTAAAGACCTTCGATTTGATAAACACATAGAATGCAATGTCACAATCTATGGTCAGGTGGAATATGAAAGTTTTATCTTTCCACTTTATTTGGATGAGCTTGTTATGCAACAAGACAATGAGCGAAACAAATTCATGGTAAGTGGAGTGGATGATGTCAGTTATGGTGGTACTGATTGCTCATAAGTGCATAATGTAGATCTTGATTCATTGTTATCAAAATAGAATAAGGTATTTGACAGAGGAAAAATCTTCTTCTAAGCTTTGGGAGGCCATTGGGTCTCCAATTTGGAAAATGAAATCAATAAAAATGGGTGAGAAGGTTTCTATAATGGAAAAGGAGGGTTACATTCTATATCCCCACAACCATGCTCATTCTATTTGTTGGTTTGCTTCAATTAGAGATCTGGATTCTTGTTATGCCTACAAGAGGCATACATCCCTAGTTAGAGCCACTGGTGGAACCCTAAATTTTCACTGTTCCACTGTTCCTATTTTCAAGCTTGTGAAATCTCCTTCCTCAGTGTCATTAGGGTTTAGGGTTTTATCACTTTACTCATTTATACCCTTAATCCATTTGTTTCCTTGTATTTGTTCATTTATCAGCTCCACTAGGTCACTTTTTAAATTGAGTGGCATTTTATGGCCCTTGTTGTCATCTTTGACTGGCCCCATCATTCAAGTCACCTGTTCTACCTAGGAAGACCCTCTCTTTATGAACAACTTATTCGCACGTGTGCTCTCACACCTTTTAAATGATGATTCTCACGGTCTATCACTCATTGTGAGTCCTATTTGAAATACCCCTGCTCATCACATGATGAACGATATACTTCCCTTCATAGCATCATTTAAGTTCATCACTATTAGTTCATCGCCCGTCGCATGTTGTGTTTTCCTCACTATAGGGCAACATGCGACAACCAATGCATGGATTTTTAGAACCACAAACTTTCATCTCCCATTGCGTGTTATGTCCTTACATTTGGAGTGTAACACCCAACCAGCTATGCAATTGAGTTCTTAACCCATCGCCGTTCCCAAGGTCCATCGCTAGTCGTGTATTTCATTGCCATCGTAGGAAGATAACCCTTGATGAGCGATGCAGTTAATCCCTTAACCCATCATTGGCCCTTGTACTGTCGCCAGTTATCTTGTGCCATTCAAAGGAGAACTCGCACCGTAGATGGGTGGATTTCCTCCCCATTGTGAGGGTTTGGTTTATCATCAGTTGAGGTGGCTTGGCAGAGAGGCAACCCGTGATAAGTGAGGCAAAGAAGGAATCTTTGGCTGTGATCTTCCCACGACCAAATCGACGGTTATTATCTCATTGTCAGCTCCGAGGCCATCGCTTGATGACATCTCAAAATAGATTGTGAATTGGCGACAGGTGATGCTTTTGGGATGTGGTCAAGATTTTACCACGATCAACAGGATCGATAGTTGACAAGTCAAGGATGATTGGGTAAGGATGCAGATGAATACGTGTCAGCTTTAAAGCACCTCCTCGCTATTTCTTGGTATGATCCATAAAGAAAGTGGCGACTCTTAATGTACCTCATTGATCAAGTTTGAAATCCATAATAATTGACGGTCAGGATCTAGCATGCAGTAATTGTTCTTCTTGCCCACGTGAGCGAGCCAAGATGGCCATTAATTGCAACTGGCCTCGAATTCCTCTATTTAATGAGGATTTGTTGTGGCTTGATTAAATCATTTGTGAATTATCGAAGCACATAATTAATTGTTGCAAGTACTAGAAAGATAATTGTAGAATTTTTGAGCACAGGTAGTTGCTAGGGTGGTGGCATGGCGTCTTCTGACATGTAGGTGTATATGCTTGTTACATTGCTAATTGCAGTTTAGCTTTTCTCTGCGACTGAAATCCGTGGGTGTTTCGGCTGCCTATACGTGTGAATTTCCTAGACACTATGGTTTGTGTTCTTCTACATAACTAGCTTTGGTTGTCATTGTATCCTAAAAAAATGAGCAAGCCCACTACTCCTATTGCATCAATTCGAAGGTCTCGAAGGTTGAGTATGCAAGAACCGGTTGCATACGTGCCTGAGGATAAACCCCTCTCGGCTGAGGTGCCAATTGTTCTGAAGAAAAGGAGAAGTGCATGCAGGAAATGTGAGAAGCTGGTCGTTACGAGCACCTATGCATTGAGAAGTAGAATTGTGTTGCAGAAACTGACCGAGATGAAAGCGAAGGGACCTCTGTTTGCGAAAGAATTAACGAGGTCTAGTTTGGGTCCTAGGGTTTGTTCAGAGAAACCTGCCACTCCTATCTTAGTTTTTGATAGTTCTTCAAGTGAAGAGGCAGGAGCTGGCCCTAGCCCTAGTCAATGCCCTACTTCTTTGGTGCCTTATAGCAATTCAGAGGACGAGATTGTTATTACAGTTTCGCTCTCTGTCATAAGACCCGATGAAGGTGGTTACTCAGAGGCTGACAAGGCTAGGAAACACCCGTGTCCTCTTCTAATGGTGTTGGGTTTTAGGTGTTGCAGTGATTAGGCTTCCAGGTGGCTGTTTTTGTTGGTTCATTTTGTTGGTGTTGGTTCGTGGGTTCATGCAAATGATTGTGATGGTGGTTACTTTGGTGTTGGTGAACATACTAATTTTGGTGATACTTTTCAGAAGGCTTGCATGGTGACTTCGACAAATGGGTTGGCACTTCTTTTTTCCTTTTGCTTTTTCCCATCATAATGGAATGATTAAATATGTAATATTTCGGGAAATTAACCCCAATGAAATGAACTTTGAAATTAACATGAAATGTAATTACATTTTGAGTTGGATGCTTTGTCACTCCCTTGTGTTATAAAAGGGATTTCATGGCTTAGTGTAGGGGCTTTTGATCAAAAATTTGAGCCCAGTATGTCTAGGTAGGATTCACGTATAGGAAGTAAAGTGATAATGTAGAATTCTTGATGAATTTGCTAGGAAACTGTCTTGGGTATAGGTTATGTGTGTGATAGTCTTAAATGGTTTTACATAGATTATTGATATTGGAACACATATAAATTACAAAACATATACTCTCCTTTTGTACATATTCACATATCATAAATGAAAGCATCAAAGATCTTTTCATCTATCATCAATGATTCAATTGAATGCATGGCTTTATTGCTTTGCTTTAACTCAAAGGGTTAATTAAAATGCTTGGGAAGAGTCATGGGTGTGTGAGAATTTGCAAGGATTTGATAAGAAGTAATGTTTTGGATAATATGAGTCTTTTCATTGCAAGGCATTACAAAGATAGTCTAAATATATTAGAATTAAATAATTGGTGTATTACTGGTTATTTAATATTTGAATCCACTTACCCAATTGATGAGGCATTGGCTTGTTTACCAATAATTCATGCAATTAAATGAATAAATAATAAACCTAGCCCTGGATTCAAAATCAAAATAATACTTATTAAAAAATTTCCAATTCTGAAATGTATGTTTCAAATATTCCCACATTCCTAACAATGTAGGTGTAAATTTTCTCAAAGACCTACCAAATCTTTAGTGAATTCAGTATGTTTGCATCAAATGGGAATGAATCTATAATGAAGTGTTCTTGAGAAGTTGATATACCAAATGAACATAATAAGGAATACCCTCCTTGGTCCTATAGAGCCTAAAGTGTAGGAATAGAGACTTCAAAACTCTCTATTTGTCGTGTTGGCCACTAACCTCAAACATTTTTGAACATAAGGGTTGGCTACCCTTTAGAAAATTCCAAGGACTAGCTAGAAAAAACACCAACCTGTAATGTGGCCAACACGTTCACATTAGGTCTTGAATCTGTATGAATCATTAAGACTTCTAGGTTGTCTTGTAAAGGTGTTGTGAAGTGTTGTATCCCACTTTCACACTTTTCTATGAAACTTTCATCATAATTCACCTAAATAACTCCTTTTTATTACTTACCAAGTCTTATTTCAAAGTGTTCTAACTCACTTTCATGCTTTTCTAGACTTGTCTTCACTAATTCAACCCTTTCTCATGTATAAATGACCCTTTAATACACTTTCTGACCATTTTTGAGAGTGTTTTGAGGATACTCCCATTGGACAACATTTAATGCCCCACAATTTTCGACACACACTTAATTTCTTTAAGTGGGACTCAGTTGCCAGTAGGGGCGACTTAGTCCTTTTTGGCACAAAACTCAAAATAATTTTAAATTTCTAGTAGGATTTTGTCCTCTAACCCTTAAGGTCAGCCTATGATGTGTTATTTTTGAAAAAAATTAGTAAAATCAAGTATAAATAAGGGTCTTTCTCCTCATTTTACATCCCCTAATTGCTTACAAGCTCTTAGTTCATGAAGCATTCAAGCAATCATAATTTTGAAACAATCAAGCATTATTAAGTCATCCATTGGAGCACTTCATTGCATATCTTTAGATTTCTACATCAAGAGGTTGGAAAGTTTGTGACTTGCATGTTGTTTATTTACCATTCTCCTTTCATTTCATTTTATTTCATAGGGTTTGATTACCAAAGTGGGGTTTGACCAAGGCAAACCCCTATACTCTAACCCTCAACCATTTTCCCTCTTTTGTATATATGTTTGTAGACTTTTGTATGCAGATTTGTCAAGCAAATAGGTGTTGAAAAGTGGTCAAGAAGTCTTTAAAGTTAATCGAGTCATCACAACCCTAATTCAAGATTGGAGAGACTTTTTACCCTATTTTTTGCAAAATCAAGTGCGAACACTTGTCAAGGAAGCAAGTGCAGACCTATGGCTATCAAATTCTGTCCCAAGATTCCTGAGATTTATAGGAGGAATAAGTCACCACTACTAGCGGATTAGTCATGCTTTTGGGCTTGAAAAGTGATTTTGACATTTCTGGATACCCATTTGGTAGATTCCCGTTTTGGAAAATTTTCCTGAAAATGGGACTAAGTCGCCCAGCCTGGTGTAAGTGTCCCAGTCAACATTTTCAACTAATTCTTTAGGATTCCAGAATCTCCCAGCATTAGATTCTATATTCTAGGTGCACCTCTTTCATTCTGTTATGTTATTTCATCATTTACTTGCATTTTTAGGCATTTCTGCGTATCAAAGTGTGCTTTCCAACACTTCATATTTCTTAGGTTTTTGCATCATTAGATCACTTCATTTTTAGATTAGAGCATTAGAGCACCTTAATTAGACATAATACATCTCATTCAAATTAACTTTGATTGCAGACAATTGCATTTTGGCCATCATTTTCCCCTTTTAGGTGAAAAACCCTAGAAGGACAAGAAATCATCTGGTTTGACAAAATCATTGTCCACATTTTTATTCAAAGGTGGAAACAGGAGCTTTCGGTATGCACTTTCTGCTTCTTCAGGTGTCTGGTTCTAAAACTATTGGATTTGGGCTTGAAAATGACTTTTTATGGGTATTTTGACTTATCCAATGAAGAGACAACTTGAACAACTTTGCAATGCAATCTTCAATCATTTCTAAGCCTCCAAGATGTTTAAATATGCAAACACACAAGACAAGAAAGATAAATGTTGGATGTTAGGGCATGGGGGTTTGCCTTGGTCAAACCCCTATTAGGTAATTAAACCAAAATGGAGAAAGGATGTAATGAAGCATGAAATAATGGAGTTATTACCCTACCATGATGATTGATCTTGAATGTCTGCAGCAAAACATGAAGAATCTATCCTTGAATGTCTTAGGAAGCTAACTTAATGACTTGCAATGATGAAACCCTAGCTTGCTTGACTTGATAGAGAAGATAGATGAAGAATGAATGATAAGAGATGTGTGAATGAGTTAATGAATGTAAATTAGGGTTTAGAGACTTTATTTTATAGGAAATTCTCCTTATTTACCCATAAATTGGATCCCTAAAGCCGACATGATCCTCTTAGTGGCTTGATGCGACACACTACATCCCCTAAGTTGTGAATTTTCTATTCTTTGATTGGTCCTCTCTTGGAGACATTAGACACAATGTTCCCTAACTAATAGACCTCGCATGAACTAAACAAGACTCATTTGAACATTCCTTTTGAATTTTACATTTTACATCTTTGCCACCTTGCATAACACAACTTGCATGCTTGTGGTACCCTTTCATTTGTTCATGAGTTCTAAGCATACAAAGCTTTGCTTGTCTCATGGAGCACGAGCTGACATTGTCCTTTGTGGCACCTTATTAAAGTTATCACGAGGTATAACTTTAATATGGTTGAGCAGGAAATCCTATCCAACGGCACAAATTTTCCCTATAGCCACCTGCTTGTGTGAGTGCACACCAACCTAGTGTATGTTTCTCACCCTGTGGACAACCAAAAGTTCCATGGCCTTAGAGTGAGTATACTTGGGCTTCCTCACTCGGCAGAAAACCATAAGTCTCATCGCCCCAAAGTGAGTACACATTTTTCTTTTTTATTAAAACAAACAGCCTAGATCTGATCCACAACAAGCTGGAAATATGATCAAAGCTTTCATTCTTTTCCATCACCTTCTTGTGTGTTCCTTTGCGTTTATGTTTAGTTTGCTTTGAGACCTTGATCCTGGGGGCTTGATCATCCCTCTTAATTATTGTCTCATCTTACTAACATGTGTGCATATGGATCCCTCTCGATGTGCATGTTGAGCTACTTTAGCGAGAGTTTGAAGCAAATTCATCCTCTCACTAAAGTGGGGGCTTAATGTGTCACCAAAAAATGTATAGTTGACATTTTTATGCTCACTTGAGTCTCTCATTTGGACTTTGACTTGATTTTTCCTAGGTCTAATGTTGTAATGTGGCCAACACGTTCACATTAGGTCTTGAATCTTTATGAATCATTAAGACTTCTAGGTTGTCTTGTAAAGGTGTTGTGAAGTGTTGTAACCCACTTTCACACTTTTCTAGGACCCTTTCATCATAATTCACCTAAATAACTTCTTTTTACTACTTACCAAGTCTTATTTCAAAGTGTTGTAACTCACTTTCACGCTTTTCTAGAATTGTCTTCTCTAATTCAACCCTTTCTCATGTATAAATGACCCTTTAATACACTTTCTGGTCATTTTTGAGAGTGTTTTTGAGGATACTCCCGTTGGATAACATTTAATGCCCCATAATTCCCAACAGCCACTTAATTTCCTTAAATGGGACTAAGTCACCAGTAGGGGCGACTTAGTCCTTTTTGGCACAAAACTCAAAATAATTTTAAATTTCTAGCGGGATTTTGTCCTCTAACCCTTAAGGTTGGCCCGTGATGTGTTATTTATGAGAAATTTTAATAAAATCAAGTATAAATAAGGATTTTTCTCCTCATTTTACATCCCCTAATCTCTTACAAGCTCTTAGTTCATCAATTATTTGTTGGATGTTGTGGTTGTGTTGCTAATATGTGGTTGTCATTAATGTCAACACTATTAGCATTATTGTATTGAAGGTTATATATGTTGAGGATATTGAGAAAATTGTTAAAAGAAGAGTTGCAAGTTGCTAGTGGAATAGTGAAGGTCATGAATGTATTTTGTTCTGTATGTTGAAGATCAACTATTCTGGACTAAAGGGTTTATTTTTGAGAGTATTTAGTTCATCTACCGTAAGTTTTAGAGGTCTGTGTGAAGACATGATCGTGCTATGAACAATTGTGTTCTGACAGTGTTTCTATGGTCTTTGTTAGTGTTCCTAATTGAATTTTGTGTAATTATAGTTGTTGTGGATGCCTCTCTATTAGTTCTTGATGTTTGTGGATATTTCTAGATCATTCTCCATCATTTTTGTACGTCCGTGTTGATCGGTGTGCTCGTGGTCAAAGATTTTTCTTGTGCATGTTTGAGTTTTCATGTTCCTGGCTAACATGTTGGTGGTAACATGTTGCGAATCCTTGGAGATTGAAATTTGAATGTTTGTCATGCTCATGGATATTGTTTTGGGTTGCATCATTCTATTGGTTGATGGTGTTTAATTTGCATTGAAAATTTAATTGTTAATTTGGGCTAACATTGTAAATATGTTTTATTTTTCTGGCCGACTAAGTGGTTGATGTAATTCCATAATGAGGATACATATGAGTGATTGGTTGAGTGAAGTTAGTGTGTGTGTGGTGTGAGAGAAGCCAAAGATAGTGCAAGTGTGCGATAATTGATCTATTCATTCGATTACAGAGTAGAGTGAGAGTGAAGAGTGAGGGAGTTTTTCTGTGCTTAATTGGAACTGTAATCAGGCTTGTGTAAAAGCTATTTTCTCAGTTCATACCCTTCGGATTTAATCCTATTTTGTGTTTTTGGGCAATGAGCCCCTATTGTATTTGAGCAGTGAGCTCTAAGAAATGTGCCTGAATGCATGTGCATTCCCCTTACTATTTTCATTATACTTTTAATAGGGTATAATATTGTGGACTAATATCCGCCATTGTTTTTCTGCTAACAGGGTTTCCACGTATTTTTTTTTTGGTGTTCTTTGTGTTTTTGTTGTGTTGATTGCTTGTGGTTTATTGTTTATTCATCATATCTGAGATTATTGTTAAGTAAAGATTGAAAAGTTTAATATTATATGACAACTGATTCACCCCCCTCTCAGTTTTGTTCCCTTGTTTTGCCAACAATTGGTATAAGAGCTAAGTTCCTCTGAAGAAGTTTAAAAGCTTGAGGTGATCTGTGATGGCATCATACAAGGACAGTCCTAGATTCGATGGAACAAACTACTCACTGTGGAAAGCTAAGATGGAGTACCATTTGAGGTGTATTGGTGAACCCTACTGAAAGATTACTAAGAATACATATGTTATTCCTTAGAATGGTCCTTCCACTGCTGATGAGATTAAAGAGGCTGAGAATAATGTCAAGGCTATGGAAGCTTTCCTGAGTGCTCTAACAGATTCAGAAATGACAAATGTGATGGGTTTGAAGACAACTCATGAGATTTGGATGAAGCTGGAAACTTTGTATGAAGGAGATGTGCATGTGAAGATGGCTAAGCTACAGAGTTTGAAAGGAAAGTATGCAAATTTGAAGATGGGTGAAGATGAAAATATTTATTCTTTTATGTAGAGAGTAAATGAACTAGTGATGGGTATTAGACCCTAGAAGAGGAAGAAATTGTAGCTAAAATGCTCATATCATTGCCAGGGAAAACTTTAGTGGCAAATCTTCGCCAATTGGCGAATTCTAGGAATCGATCAACTCGAAATTGGTGAATTTCTCACACCCACAGGGTATCCAAATCACCTGGAATTTATGAAACATAGGTCCAATGCATGTTGATTTTCCAATAATTTTTTTTATGAGGCATATTTAAGCAACAAATTCGCCATTGTCAAACTACACATTTCAAATGGACCGACTAATATTTTCGCCTGAATCTCGAAAGCATTTAATAACAAACACCTACATATTTACCATTACTATTAGAATGACATTGTATCAGGACCCATTTCACCAATTAAAATTTACAAATATTTGCTTGTGAAGACTCATTTCACCAATTAAAATTTATAAATAGTTGCTTATGATGACCTATTTCGCCAATAACATTAAAAAATAATTAAATTTGAGGACACACTTCGCCTTGAAAATTACAACGTATTTGCCAAATTTTTAATATACCATTTAAAAATCCCGCGGAATTCGCCAAATATGGAATCATGGATTGATATAAATACAATCAAAAGTGTCATTTATTCTTACACATTTTGTTCGGTTCTGAGGTTCTACTTCTCGATTCGAAAGTCAGCAAAAGCCGAAAACATAGACTTAAAGGTGAGTGATCACTAATTATTTCTTCATAGTGTTATTAGTTATAATAATAAGTTTTCTTTATCTCTTTTCCATTCTTGCTTCAGTTTTAAAGATGATATTGAGTAGGGAATGGGATCTATATTATTATTCTCTTTCCTTCTTAAACAAGAAGACATTTTTTTCTAGTTTTTTATTCGAAGTGAGAGATGAATATGTCGATTGAATAAGAGATTAATATGTCGAGTGACTGGAGCAGCAACAGTAAGGCTCCTGTCGCTCCTCAAGGTAGTGAAACTACTCCTACCGCTCCTTAGAGTCAGGGTGGTGAAAATACTCCTGCCACTCCTCAAGGTGTTGAAAATACTCCCGCCGCTCCTCAGGGTGGTGAAACTACTCCTACCGCTCCTCAAAGTGAGGGTGGTGAAAATTCTCTTGCCGCTCCTCAGGGTGTTGAAAATACTCCTGCTGCCCCTCAGTGTGGTGAAGATCAAGAGAATCAGAGGCCATCAAAATGCCCAAAACTTATACGTACCATACAATCTTACTTTGGAATTGCCAAAGCTTTTGAACGATCAGGTCAAGATGGAGCTACACCATCAACTCTTCCACCAAATATTTGTAGCATTCACAATACCTCAGCGCCAGCGAAAGGTCAAGTTGAGATTGTAATTGATTTAAATCAAAATGTATCAAATTCAATTGGGGATGGAAATACTACAGAAGATGCTCCAAGGGATCCCCTGGTTAGCCAGAATGAGATAATTGAATTCTATGAGGATGATGTTGGTAGCAAGAAAAGGAAAAACAAACCAAAAAGGGGGCGTGAGTGGGAAATGACAAGGAATTTTCAACTTGGTTGGTTGTCAAAGTATCCATTCATTGTAGCAGTGGGGGAATCATCCGATATTGAAAAAGCAACACATGCCAAATGTACGATTTATACTTGGAAATTGGGAAAACCCAAGATGTTGCAGCTAAAGATTGACACTATAGAAAAGCATATCGGTAAAGTTTATAAAAAAAATCATAGACGGAAAGGAACAATCAGTATTACGATGGAAATTAAAGGAAGAATGTCTTCATGTTAGGTATGCCATGGATTATGAAGAGCATCAACAAAGCATGTCGAAGCTTGCTACATGTAAAGGTACACTTGAGGCTAAATTTGGAAAAGCAATGGAAGGAGCAAATATGTCAAAAACTGTTCAGATGAGTGTTGTTTTCATATTTTTTCTAAAGGGCGTCCTATGATAGACTACCCAGAATATTATGGTTTATTATCTTTTTTGAATTTTCCTCACTATCCCTACACACATTGGTTAGTAAACGCTGGATGGGAATGAGAAAAGTGTCTTGTTGCAGTGGAAAAGGAAGATTTAAAGAAGAAAGTAAAAGAGTGAAACTTCATTGCATTATCTTTAGATGAAGTTACTGTGATAGATAATACTTATTAGGTCTGTATGCATTTGTATACTATACAACAACATGTTCACCAAGCTCATCTTCTTTGTGTTCATAAAATGAAGGACAATTCAACATTACATAATATATTTGAACTAGTCAAGAAATATTTGAATGAAATTGCAGGTATGGATGAGTTGACAATTGCAAAAAAGTTGGTGTGTGTAGGAGCTGATGGAGCTACAGTGATGCAAGGTCAAAGGACCGGTGTTTGCACAAAGTTACAAACTATTTATGCACCATACATGCTTGGCATTCACTGCATGTCCCACAAAATAAATTTGGCTTTCAAAATTTTAAGCAAGTTTCCTACAGTATCAAAAGTTGAAAATCTAGTACACGAGATCCATGCATACTTTTTCCGAAGTCCCAAACGTTTCACAAAATTTCAGAATTTTGTTTAGGGAATAACACTAGAAAACAAGCTTCTCAAGGATGTCGATACCAAATGGATCTCCTTGCATGGACCAGCGCAATGATTTCTTTCAGAATATCAATCCTTAATTGGAGTGATGTATGAAAACTACATCACGGTAGACAAAGCTCCTGACCTCTTTCATAGGTTAAGTGATATAGAGACACTCTTGATTTTAGCTAGTCTTCTCCCCATATTGGATGAAATGAACAATCTTGTGAAGAAATCCCAAGACAAAGCTATGTATATTAATGAATATGCCAATCTGCATAAACATACATGCTTGGCCCTCGATCATCTATATCTAGATTTAACACAAGATGGCATAGATTATAACCTGTGGTGGAAAATTATTGATTTGAATGATCCTAATAATTATTTGCAATTTAATGGAAGCGGGCACTTATGTATTTGTGTACATGGATATGAGATACAAATGTACCGATGTAAGACTACTAGGTGCTCTAGCAGAGAAGTACCTATTAACGAGGAAGATTTTAAAGACATTGTTAAATCTGTTGGCGATAATTTGAAGGGAATTGCAAAATATCTTTCTTCAGAGATTCATGAAAGATTCCCCTAAGATGAAATACTTGAAGCCATGAGTATTGTGTATCCTCAATTTTGGGAAAATCGAGATAACCCAAGATTTTTTCATGCTCAAGTAAAAATCTTGATCGAACAATTTTTGAAAATTGTATCAATGAGCAAAAAATAGAAGGAATTTTAAATGAAGATAAGCTAAGAAAGCAATGTAAGGATTTTGCAGTAGCTATTAAGGACCAGTATAAATCCATGGGCAAGGACAAGGCCTTTGAACCAAGATCAATAAAAAGGTTTTGGACAAACTTAGGTCAGAGTGAAATATTGCGTGATAAGATATCAGAATATTTCAAACTTGCTGATTTATTTCAAACAATGATATTGGGGTCGGTGGAGGATGAGAGAGTTTTCAGTACATTAGGGTTTTTGAAATCAAAGTTAAGAAACAAATTAGACAAGAATTTGGAAAATTACTTGAGGATGAAAGGAACTGTGTGTAATATCAAAAAAATTCCTTTTGATAGGGCACTCACAATCTGGAGGTCCACATGTGAAAGAAGAGGGACCAGTCTTTGCAACACTCCAATTCCAAAGGTTGGTATTGGTGGCACTGCCATGGGCAGTGAGACTGGGATAGATGACATTGACTAAAATGACATAGTGAATGTTGAATTTGAGACACAGGCCGAAGAAGGTGAAGAGTAGACTCAAAATCAAGAGCTTCAAGACGACTCTTTTACTCTATCTGATGTTGAACGTCAGTTTTGGGACCCTGACTCCATTTGGGAAATGGAAGAGAATTAGCAGCTTTTAGGTATTTATACTGCACTACAAGATTCATGAATCAATTTCCATTGTTCAAAATTGTAGTTGATGATATTTTATATTGTATTGAATGGAAATTGAAATTGTGAATCATTGCACTTCATGATATTTTATTTTATATTGCACTTCATGAATCATATTCCAAACTTTAGTTGATTATATTTTATATTGTATTCCATGAAATTGTGATATTTTTTATTTTATATTGTATTCCATGGTATTGAATTTGATATGTTTTTCTGCATCATTTTTAAAGAACAACACTTATCACTCAACTTATAAATTCCTATTACATTGCCATTCACAAAATATTTGAAAAATAATTCAAAGAATATTAATCCATTCCTTGAACATAAGTTAACGGTTCAACATCCATAACTTATAAGCTAACAAAAGCTAACAGTTCAACATAAATAAGTTATAAAGACATCCACACAACTTAAAAAATAAAAGCTTAAACTACCAAATCACCTAAATTATTCAGAGAACTCCTTACGCATCCATCACCATAAAATATTTATTCACAGATAAACATTCCACAACAATGAAATTAACCAAAAATTTATCATTCCAATAATAGACAATCCACTGGCAAACTACTCAACAAAAGCACAATAAATCCACACAGTACACACCATAACTCAAAGATTGCGCATGCATGAACTTCACCATTGTCTTTCTATATTGAAATAATAGAAAAGAAATAAAAATAGCAGAGTTTTTCTTTTGTCTTGATAACGGTTCCTTGAAGACAACTGTTTTAGAAGTTAAAATAAAAAGTCTTTGAAGTATCAAGAGAGCCAAATTAAAGAAAATAACATAAAAACTAAAAACTAAACAACACCGACTCCTTCACTTTCATTATTTTCCACCTCCTTCTCCTTCAGTAATGCCTCCTGTGCCTTTAATCTTTGCATGTATTCTCGGTACTTGGTGACAATTGCAGTGATGTTTTTGCTCCTTAGCATTGTAGTAATTTGTAACCTGGTTCTCACTTTTCCCAAAGCCTTATCAAAATCAAACAACATCTAAGATCTTCTCTCTTCTTTATAATTATAAGCCTTCAGGTGGAGCTCCATTGCACTGAGTTTTGAGAAGGACTCCCATGTCACTGTAGCAGGATCAAATATTTCTTTATTGAATTTCTCTCTAAACTTCAGAGAGATCTCTCTTATATCTAGAATCCTTTCATCAAACTCATCAGTAATTTCTGCTCCCATAATATGATTTTCTTTTAAATTTCCTCCAACATTTCATAATATTTTTCAAGTGTGTTCTTAATTTCATTCACCAGATTATCATATATATTCAATTTCAATTCTAATGAATTGGACCAGGAAGGGTCTAGCTTCTTAGGATTATTCAAAATTTGCTCACCAATTAATATCTTCAGATCCATAGAGTTTAATTCTTTCATTTCCTGAGAGAGCACATAGAGACTAGTTTGATATTTTCTGACATCCTGAAGTTCTCCTACTAACTCCTTCCTCTTGTCAAGAACTCGAGTGTAAAACTGCAAAGATTTATTCAGAAAGAAGATAGCCTCTTGAGATATTGTTTCGATCCCCTCACAAGTAGCTTTAGAATAGTTCAAATTCTTTTTAATTTTCTCTATGATGAGTACATTGATGCCCTCTAACTGAGGCTGAGAACTTGAGGCTTCATCAGATGTAGGAGGAGTGGCCATGGAAGAAATAAAGTTACTTAATGTGAGGACTTGAGATTGCAGTTTTATATTTTCTTTCCTTTGTTCTTTCACTCTTTTAATCAAGGTAATGACTGAATAATTGGCATGGTACATATCACCTTCCAGCGTTGGAGGCCCCATATCAACATGTGTGACTTTGTAGTCTGCCGGTGTTATTTCATCTTCATTTAAATCCTTGACAGGGTCAACAATTTCTAACATTTATTTCTAGAAGTAGCATTAGTCACCATCCTTGACATCCTTTTGGATTTCTTAGGTTTTGAAGAGCTTTGAAGTAAATTTACAACTGTATCCACTCCAACTATCATTGTAGGAGTATACTTTCTCTTCTTCTCCACTTCTTTTTTCAGCCATCCTAGGGAGGCTACTACCAGACGAGAATCTTCTTTTCCAGTAATAGTTTCTTTAGGAGCGGTAGGAGTGAAAGGTAGATTATCAGGTGAAGAAGAGAGCATTTCAGAGTCTTTAGACATAGGAGGAAAGATATTACCTTCAACGATCTATTTAAAGATAGCTTCAGAATTTGTAGCCACAAGTTTTTCTTGATTGGTATTCTTCTTAGGGGTAGGAGAAAGCACATTGTCATGTTCATAGATGCTCTTCAACTTGAATGTTTCTTGTGGCCTATCACCATCACCTCCTGATTGAGAATTTTCACTAGACGACCTAACAAAGGATTTCCCCGATGCTAAACTTGCACTAGATGCTTGTGTAGACCCTTTTTCATTCTTCTATGATGACTTCAACTCCTAAATAGGACTAGCAACTTGCTGCAATTTCCCATCTAACCAATCCTTGGTTCTTTTAAGCACTGGGGAAACACACACCCTCATATATGAAATTTCACTTTGGTTCCAATCAACCCTAGGGTGGGATTTATCAGGCAATTTTTCATATCTAGGATCTAAGATTGTTGAATCCTCAGCTACATTTTCAGGAATGTCAAATTAAAGACCAAAATCCTGTATCTATTTTAGCGTTAGCCTCATATAATCTCTTCTCAAAACTTCATTCTCATTGACACAATCTTCCTAGAAATCTTTGATAGATGGGTGATGCCGATATGGGATCCCTCCATAGAGATTCTACTTCACAAAACCCTTATTGTCAAAATTAGCTCTCATAGAAAAATTTTGGAAGTTATATTCCTTGAGAAGTCCTTCAGCTCCCCTAGCCATCTGGTTTGTTTTGCACAAAAAAGAAGGGGTCTCCAATGGGAAGGCATACCCTCGTTTCCCCATGTTTGTATACTTAATATTAACCATTTCCATTTGTCGAAAAACTTCCAGAAATATCATTAAATCTTCAGGATACCAAGGTAATTTCAATGGGGCTTTCTCAAAACCCTCTATTCTTAGATAGGAAATCTTATCAAATTGGATATAAAAAATCCCATATTTTGATACAAGAGAAATGGATTTAGGGGAAAGGTGAATTTCTGGATTTCCATCTAGCTTCCTCATGGCCTCCATTAAAAATGCATCATTAACACGACAAAAATCATCCATTCCAAATTTTTTAGTGAACTGAGGAAAGCATTTATACATAGGCATATCAGAAGCTGGGGTTCCTTGTGGCTCCAACCCTGGCCAAAAGGACCTTTGACTACCTACAATGTAGCTCAGGCAAGAACACATACCCAAAGTAGTAGTCTTATGGAAATTAATTAATTGCTCATTCAAATGGAAGCAAATAACTTTAGCCCAGTCAATGAAAATGTTCTCATCACAAACTGTCAAGATAAACCGGTACATCCAATCCTCAAATAACTCAACTTGTGCATTCCCAACAACGCAGTGCAATAAAGCAATAACATTTGCAATTTCTCCCTTAAAATGCAATCTTCTAAGTTTATTTGGTAGTTGCAACTTACCTCTCCTTTCAGTCTTCAACCAAGTTTTGGCCATGGATTTCTTACACTAGTCTTTATTCGCTTCAAAAAATTCACCTTCCACTGCGACGAACATGTCTTCTAGAGGTTCCCTTTTTGGAATCTCCAACGCTCAGGAAACAACTTTAGGAGAAATTTCTGCAATTATAGTCCCATCCGCAGCTTTAATTTCTCGTGTCTACGGAATGTACCTTCTCACACATGCACTTATCAGGTCTACACTCAACACAGCTTCTGAAAACCCTCCATCCTGAGCTAGCCTGCTTTCTAAGAGTTTTATATCTAGCTCAGACTTGTCGTCCCTCTCCAGGCGCACCCAAAATTCTTCTAACTTAAAAGGTCTGAGCTCCATATCCCTTACGTCGACCATACGTTCACTCTGCATGAGCACAAAATGCAAATTCGTAGAGAAAGAATGTTTGCACCTCAGAAGTACTGGCCTTGGCAAAGAACGAGAATGTAGGCTAAATGTCTGAGTAAAAAGAATGTTTGCACTTGAAAAGTACTAGCCTTGCCAAAGAACGAGAATGTAGGCTAGATGTCTGAGTAAAATTTTTCCATGCACTTATGTCATTATTTTTGATAGGACTTGCATTGAATGCGGCATTCAATTTCATTCCTCGAAAAGATAGCCTTGAAACATGCATGCTTTTGGAAATCCCTCAAAAGACAACTCTAGTTTAGTCCATACATAAGTCCATAATGTCGCGTGGTCGCTCAAACTAGGAACCTTAGAACCAAAGTTTGAAGTTTCAAAGTTTTCGAAACCTCCGACCCACCGACTACAAAGATGACCAAGAAACTAGAAAGACTTGCAAGTTTGCAACTCAACAAAGTGAACGAACTCGGGGAATCGGGAAGTTATGAAAATTCAAAACTCCGCAACAAGGTTATAAATTGTAAAACTCTGATGACTAGCGACCGATAAGGTTATAAATTATAAATCTCTGAGGACTAGCGACTAAGGTTAGGAAAAGCACCAAAACCGCGACTTTGAGTGATAGTAACCACAACATGTCATTAATCTTCTTTGTCATTATGCATTGATGTATGTTTTAATTCTGGATCTAGTTTAATGAACCAATTAAAGTACCTTGATTAAAGCATGAATTCATATAAATGTTTAGTGGATCTGATAAGTAGTATTAGTCATGGAGATTGAGTATCGATCTATGAATTGTAATGCAATTTAACTAAGATTATGGATGCCTAGAATTAAAGTCACCTTATAGTTCATATTTTAATTGTGTTAAAAGTAAAAATTGAACATGTACTAAGCAATTCATCACTCAGCTCAATGGTTAATAACATAGTAGTAATAGTCTTAGTAGCATATGCAACAATGAACATCAACAATCATTTGAAGTGTATCTAGTAGTTGAAACCACTATCAGAATTTTTCTTCAAATAAAATAAAAAAATAATACAAATAATTTATTATTTAACATTAACACATTATTGAAGTCAAGTTGGAACAAAGACAACTCTGCACAGAGCTGAGGATGAACTTGGAAACCTATATTATCAAAAATCAAATCACTGCAACACCTTTTCTAGCAACTACCACTATTCAGGTGGTGGAATTGTCATTTGTTCTAACTGATGTTGTTTCACTTGAAGATTTGTTAACAATTCATGATTCAAATTGGAACCTGTCTTGCATTCTTCAGTCAATTTTACATTCAAGGTTAGCAATGGTTTAATGGAATCCAAGTAGTTCACCACATCTGGGTTCTAAGGAAACTGGCCCAAATCAATCTTCATTGCATCCTCCATCTTCTTTATGAAATCATTCTTTCCAATGAATCACTAATTTGTCTCAAAACCCTCTGGCAAACCAAGTTTTGTGAAGTTCCTTACCTTTTCATCCACCTTCTTCATCTTGTCTACAACCAAATTCAAATATTCCTTTGTTTCACACATTCTCAAACACTTTTCAATGATAGATGACAACGTCATTGATGTAGCAAGCCGATTAGTAATCCCTTTTTATTTCAAAACATTGTCACTAGCTTTGTAGACTATTTGTTGAATTTCTTTTGCAGATTTCTCTAATGCCAACACATTTTTGTTGTCCACTAAATATTTTTTGAGCTTCTTATGATGTTGTTTGATAGCATCAATCAATTGAAACGTGTCACACAAATGATCAATCCTCTGCATTATTTCATCCCAGATCTTTTGTTTCATATGGCTCAATGTCTCTCTACAAAATGCAAATAGCTTATTTTGACAAGTCTCAATTTCATTTTTTGCTTCCATCACCTCTGCCACCAATCTTTCATTTCTTTTTCTCTCCTTCTCCAATTTTTGTTCCCACTGTGCATTTCCATTCGCAATGCTTCCTCTTAGTTTTTCTGAAGTGGATTTTTCCTCATCATATTTCTTGTTGCTCTCATCTAGCCTTTTCTTCAGTTCATTCACAGCAGTCTCATTTTGCTTATCCTCTTTGCTTGTTGATGCAGAGGCATATTTTTTTATTCTTTTTTCTAATTCATTGCTCTTGTTATTTGCTGCTTTCCTCTTTTCTTTCTCATTTGCTAGGTCTGCCTGTAACTTTTCAATTTGATTCTGTAACCTTTTTTTCTCTCTATCTTGCTTTAGCAATGATGTGTACACCAATTCATTGTTCTTCTTTGATACATTAATTTTGTAAGTATTTATGAGTCTAGAAAAATCCAATTGAATATTGTTCACCTAGAATTCAGATCGAGCCATTTGATTTGCTGGTTTATCTTGAACTGTGGGAACAAGAAATGTGTACTCCATGATTTCTTTATTTGTGTCAAATGTGGGTAATACCATGGTTGTGGTAGGCTCTGAAGTTACAGTAGATGCACTCTCCATCAGTTGCTTCTTTTCTTTTTTATTCATGTCTAATTTATTTTTAAACTCTTCAATGTAATCAAAACCTAGGGACACATGAATAATGGAATGCTTGAATGGTGAAGGAATAGGAGTAGTAGTACTTGCAGTTGCTAATGATGTCGCAGCCAAACTAACTGGCATTGGGGGGTGCCTAGAAATAACTCCTTTGTGGTGGATCCACTGGTAGTGTGACTTGGACCTGTCAAAATCCTTTGCCTCTTCTGTATGCCTTGATCACCTGGTGTTTCTGTGGTATATTGTATTGTTGTCCTCTTGTGTGTAGTTTGTTGTTGTAGCACATGTTGACCACTACTAGTACTACTACCCATACCATCACCACTAGAGGCAGTGCCAGTTGCACTAAGCTCTCCAGCATGGGCATGTCTTAGTTGTGATTGTGTCTGACCATGAGGACGAGGATTTGAAGCTCTAACAAATTGTCTTGTATGCCATAGGTCTAATTTTTCACCTCCAATCCCAAGGCCAAAAAAATCACTTGCTTTTCTATGCTCTACATCTATTACCATCCAAGGGCCTTGTCTTTGGGATCCCAAAGGACCACCTTCATAACCCATTTTTTCAGCTATGGCTGCTCCAGTAGTATATGCTTCTTTTTTGGCCTCACTTAAACCAAGTTTGAAATTGACATGACTT
Source organism: Sequoia sempervirens (assembly GCA_007258455.2). Taxonomy (NCBI): domain Eukaryota; kingdom Viridiplantae; phylum Streptophyta; class Pinopsida; order Cupressales; family Cupressaceae; genus Sequoia; species Sequoia sempervirens. Next base: position 296,040,765 of record VDFB02270651.1, on the reverse strand, counting down.
CCTTCTTCCCTATCATCATTAGATTCATGATCACTTTCTTTATCTTCTTGTTCATCTGGATGCTCTATATTCCACAATTTTCTAAACTCACTGTCTTCTTTGTTATCTCCGTACTCTGCAAGAGCTCTTGGTTCACCTAGCTCCTTCCTCATAGACCAAAAGGCAATAATTTTTTATCGCGACCAATTATTTTTTCTGTAACTTCCTTCTTTAGAGAACCTGGCATTTTTACTCTACTACATGGTTTAACACTTTTTTGATAAAAATTTTTGTACCTCCTGATTTTCTTTCGATGCAATGCCATAATTTCTACTAACAATTTCTTAAAAGAAATACCATTCTCAGCAGCACTTTTCTCCATTGGAATTTTGACCTCATCCCAAGAATCCTTGTTTCTCAAGTTTTCGAGCAAGGGTTTACTTTCATGTTGAATTCTACTTGCAACATTCTTATTGAGCACAATCATTGATTTAATGGTGTCACATGGATCATACTGCTAGTGACATATATCATCAAAATAAAAAAAAATTCAAAAGATTATGTGCCACACTAAATGCTTTTCTCTCGAATGTGATCCCTCCACATGAAAAAGGTAAAGGAAATAAGGTCTTCTTTTGCTGACTAGTAAAGTGTAGTTCATCAGTACTCTGCATCTGCCTTACATATTCCAAAGCAAAAACCCTTTCTATCACATGTATTGGAAATTTTATGCTTGTACTCCCGATGCATAAAATGTTAGCACAATATATTCTTCCATTAAGTACCAATTAGCCAATTGTATTTCTTTTCCTAGTTGAATGCAATTTCTACATGACATAGGCAATCTAGGCATTGGAGTATTTGTAATTTCTTGATGCAATGGAGCCAAAAAGTAGTCTACAAAATGACTGTAGTTCCTTCAAGAATCATGCATCCTTATAACAGTGGTCCATTCATATACTGGAGCCATTTTCTTTTCCTCAGGATTACTATAGGGCCGAATCTGAAGCTTGTTGGTCTGAAACATTCCTCTGAATTTGAATAGAAAAAGATAGCACAAGTAAGTTGTGAACCTAAATGTCTTGGTGGAACCTCCTTTAATCATTAAAAATTGTTTATGCATGGATTCTACAATGTGCTCAATTTTGACATGTGGAACACCATAATGGATATTATACACCATTTCAAGGAGGCAAGCACCCACTTCCAAATTGCTATCTAGTCTGAGGAAAAATGCTAGCATGGATATAGTATCCTGAACCCATGGTTTAAAAATTTACAAATCATAAGGAGGCTTATGATCACCTTTCAATTTGTTTCTATCCTGAACTATTCTGTTTAAGAAATAATTTTTCTCCATTTTATCCACTGCTTCATAATCACTAGCAAGCTTTTCTAGGTCAATGCGGACATTTTCAAATTCTTCGATTGTAAATGTAAACCCCAACACTTTTCCAAGTTCTTCTACATTAATGGATAACAATTCTTCTTTGCTATCTTTATTAACAATTGCTCTTTTGTTATCATCATAATTTTGGGCACATACCATGATAAATTCAAGGCAAGGGAAAACCTCGTGTAACATCACACACCCTAATCCAGTTACCCACGGTGCACTGATACTATTAACTTGCATTTGCTTTGAGGCCTTATTCTCAGATGAAAATCTAAGTTTTGAGGTATGCCTACCATAGGTTTCAGGATCATAAATAACATGGTATTCATCAGTGAAACCTGGGGTTTTAAGCAATTTTGCATAATGTATTTTTTTATCTAACATTGCTCTAGTGGTACTGCTGGTAGATATGCTTATACAATGTGAAACTATGAATTCCCTATTAGTCCTTAATTTTTCTTAAATTCTTAATTCTTAAGTCTCTTAGCCCTAAACCCAAACTTCAAAGTTTGACAAAATAAGATTTTAAGAAATCTCAAATGATGAAACATAGCCACAAGAATTCTTTCACTTACCTGACTTTTGATTCTCAGAAAGATTGATGCTGACAGTCATGGAAACTAGTTTTCTAGAATGGCTTTGTCGGAAGTGGAACTATGGAACCCATAATAGGGTGGTGTCGCGGTGCACTGCAATGAGCAAATTGAAGACTGAAATCTCCCCATGTGCTGACCCTCTCACTTAAAAATAAAATAACTTAGCAGTATAAACCGAAAGTGCTTTTTTCAGTCATCTATTGACAACAAATTCTAAAGAATCTAAACTATTGATCTTTGTAAATCTAACAGTTATAGGGTGATTCTGGACATTTAGGTTTGTAACCCTAGCACTTCATGCATTTAATTCTAGAATGCAACTACAACCATACATCAAATGTTCATCGAACAGTTGAGTAATTTATGATATATATTATAAATAGTAAACATGTGTTTTAAAGTTTTTTTCAACCTTTAATGCGCTAGAATTCACATCAATGCCTTTATAAAATGAATTAAAATGTCACATTAATAGCACAACCATTAATAGCATAGTAATAGTTAACGTTGCAAAGGATTTAATAAAAGGAATTACAATGTCACATAATCACATTAATAACACAACCATTTATTTTTATTACAACTAAATGTCAATTGTCAATTTCACATTATTACATAATACAAATACAAATGTAAGCTTAAGCGCCAAGTTTCTGCCATGGTCTCTGACTCTCTGTCATCTAAAAATAAATGCAAGGAGGGGGCCACCGCCAATCATGGTTTCTAAAAAATATGCATGGGGAAAGAGGGGCAAATCAAACAGGGGAAATTAGAGCTGTTAGTGATACAAAAAGTACTTATCCCCTTTGAAAATTAGAGTCATGCAGAGGATGAGGGGTTGTAAAACTACTCCCATCTTCTACTTGCTACTTCCATGCACTTGGAGAGCACTTATCTCCATCAGAGCTCCCCATCCTGGCTCAAAACCTGTCTAAGAAGTTTGGTCAACCAAATCAAATTCTTTCCAATTTCACCCATTCTGAACTTGAAGGAAATTGGTCTTTTACTTTGTAACTACATAACTGTAGGAAGGAGAATTTAGAGTATCCCCAATAATACCAGATCATCTTCTTCCTGAATCCTTATTAACCCTACAAAATGAAAACCCTTATGAAAATTCAAACATTGCACTCGAGAGTCAATAGTATAGCCTTTAGCCTTCAACGAATTATTTCAGTTGTGCTCACTATCTTTATTTATGGGCCAACAGTGCAGCCAATAGTGCCACTACCAGCCTGGTCCCTATGTACACCTCACACATGTCACGTGTGAGGTTGGGTTACTATAGTGATAATCACAATTCACGCAAATAAAAAAATCAACTTAATCGATTCAAGTACTTAACTTTAGTATTTGTATTGCTTTATGTTTTACTTTTAATTTTTAAATCTGCATGCAATTATTTCATAAACAGATAATTTCTTAAAGGAAAAAAAACTGATATGAATAGATTCATCAATTGCTTTTCTGTGCTTTTTAATAGCACAATTTCTATGATTTCATCAATTGCTTTTTAATAGCACAACCATTTATTTTATTGCAACTAAATGACAATCTCACATTATTACATAGTACAAATACAAATGTAAGTGCAAGCACTAAGCTTCTGCTGGACCGCTGGTGAAAACATAAATGTAATACATGTTTGTCTGAAAATAATGGGACTTTTCGGGTCAACCATGGGCTCTGAAAATAAATGCATGGGACTTTCCGGATCATCCAGTAGCTTTGAAAATGAATGCATGGAGAAAAGGGGGCCAATCAAACCGGGGAAATGGGAGCTGTGAAGATACAAAATGTACTTCTCCCCTTTGAAAATCAAAGTCATGCAGAAGATGAGGGGTTGTAAAATTGCTCCCGTCTTTTACTTGTAGCTTCTATGCACTGGGAATAGTGGTTATTCCCATCAGAGCACCTCTCTTGGTTCAAAACCTATCTGATAAGTCAGGTGAACCAAATGAACTTCTTTCCAATTCCACCCATTCTGAACTTGAAGCCTGAATGAAATTGGTTGTTGAATCTATGACTACATAACTGCAGGCAGGAGAATTTAGAGTATCCCCAATAATGCCACATGATCTTCTTCTTGAATCCTTATTAACCCTACAAAATGAAAACCCTTACGAAAATTCAAACATTGCACTCAATAGTAAGGCCTTTAACCTTCAACGAATGATTTTAGTTGTGCTCACTAGTCACTATCCTTATTTAGTTATTTATGGGCCAACAGTGCTGCCAATAGTGCCACTACTAGCTTGGTTCCTATGTACATCTCACACCTATCACATGTGCATTGTGAGGTTACGTATATCGTATAATCATGATTCATAATGGCGATTCATGCAAACCAAAAAACTAATTTAATTGATTTGTGTAACAGTAACTTAAGTCTTACATGTACAATTAAAATGTTTAATTTGATTAGCGTTTGGCTACATGCAAACAGTACCTCAAGCCTTACATGTACAATTAAAACTTAAGCCTTATGTGTACAATTAAAATGTTTAATTTGATTAGCGTTTGGCTACATGCAAATTGCACCTCAAGCCTTACATGTACAATTAAAACTTAAGCCTTACATGTACAATTAAAATGTTTAATTTGATTGACATCTAGCTACACACAAACTGTACCTTAAGCTGACAAGTGACAAGTTGTCAAAATCACCAGACTCCAGTGTCACTCGAATGATATGAATTATGAAAATTTGAAATCATTACAAATCTTGTTTCATTAAAGTTATGACTCATGATTTGTCCAATCAATCACTTCGGATGTTCATATGGCATTAATCGCTGTGAGCAGTATGACTACCACACGTTCTTCAAAAAGATTGAGAATTTCAATTAAATGAAATGTAATATGCCGAGTCATTGAAAAGAGAGAAATGAGCCTTGATCTCGCCATGTGTCCACATCTAACGGTTCTAGTGTTATTCCAAAGGTTTCAATTCGCAAGTCTATTGCTTCAAAGATTTACTTGCGGAATGCACCTACAACCGTCCATCAAAAATTCATCGAATGGTCGTGGTTAGATTGATTTGCAACATCCTTTGTGTAAAATATTCTTAAGTTTTTAAGCATTGGTCCTACGTTCTTCCTAGGCGGTCCCTCTTTTAAAAAAAACTTAATGCACGTATATATTTTTTCCACTTAAGTTCTTCTATCGCTTATCGCCAAAATCCAACCCGTTAGATTCATTACCACGATGATGACCCTTGATCTAGCCATGTGTCCACATCTAAGGGTTCTAGTGTTATTCCAGAGGTTTCCATTTGGAAATTTAGTGCTTGAGTAATATACTTTCGAAATGCAACTACAATCGTCCATCTAAAATTCATCGAACGGTCTTGGTCCATAATGTTGTCGCGTTACGTGGTCGCTAAAATTTGGAACCTTAGAACCAAAGTTTGAAGTTTCAAATTTTTTGAAACTTCCAACCCACCGACTACAAAGATGGCCAAGAAAGACTTGAAACTAAGTTACTAAGGTAGTAAGGTTAGGAAAAGTACCAAAACCTCGACTTTGGTGAATTAAGATAGGAAAGGTGACAAGCACAGTGCATTTATGGAGAAGGCTAGCGAAATGAGGTGTTATAATGAGATTCACCTATCACCCTCGATGCTTCTTCGAGTTTGAGTGTAAGGATAATAGGATTGTATCCTTTCGGCGGTGGGTGATAGGTTGGAAGCCAGTGAAATAGAAAAGAAATGGAGGCCAGTTTCACCATGACATCGCAGAGGAAGCTAGACCCCTTTGTGGGAAAAGCATTTGTGCAGAGGCTGCGAGGTTTATTTCTCTACAAGGAAGAGAAGGTGGTGCAAGCAGTTCAAATAATGTTGGGGGATGGATTCAAAAAATTGACACAGATTTAGAACGAATATGGATATCTATTCATTGGTCATGGCTTGGGGTTTAGACTTAGGAGAACTGGTGAATGAGGTGAGGAGAGTAATGAAAACTCTGGTGCATAAAGAATTTTTAGTGGACATCAAAAGCATTCTACAATGGGTGATACTAGGATTATGGTTGGTAAAAATAGAAGGAATGGATGGTGGGGGCCCGAAGCTTGTGGATTTAAATCACTTCTTTATCAAATGGCCAGAGGGTCGCACTAAAGACCAATGGCGGGAAGGAGCCGAGCATGAGTGGAAAGCACTTAAAATTTGTGCTGAGCTAATGGCATTAGAGGAAACAATAGAAAATATAAAAGAAGTTTCCAGAGAGGAGATGCGCGAAAAGAAGGGACTGCGTCCGCGGAAGAAGCCAAAACCATTAAAGGAGATACTGCCGCTGGAGATGGGTGAGTCTTCAAAGAAGAATGAGTAATAATGGTTAACATAAAGTGTAGTTTTCTAATTTGTGTTTAGCCTTTGCTACAAAGACGTAGCTATTTAGGGAAGTTCTGATCCTTTTGTTTTTGAGTTGGTTATTCAACTTTTTTGGTAGTTTTTGGATGTTGCTAAGTTTGTAGAATCTGTATCTTTTTCTTTATAATTAATAAAATAAACAAGTATCACCGATCAAATTTTTTGGTAGTTTTTGGATGTTGTGAAATTTATAGAATCTGTATCTTTTTGTTTATAATTAATAAAATAGAAAAGTATCACTGATAAAAAAAAAATATTCTTAAATTTTTAAGTCTTGGTCCTATGTTCTTCCTAGGCGGTCCCTCTTTTAAAACAAACTTTATGCACATGCATATTTCTGCCACTTAAGTTATTCTATCACTCATCACCAAAATCCAACCCGTCGGGTTCATTACCACGATGATGACCCTTGATTTTTCCACGCGTTCGCATCTAATGGTTCTACTGTTATTCCAAAGGTTTCAATTCACAAATCTAGTGCTTGAGAGATATACTTTTGGAATGCAACTAAAGCCGTCCATCAAAAATTCATCGAACGGTCATGGTTAGATTGATGTGCCACATCCTTTGTGTAAAACATTCTTAAGTTTTTAAGCCTTTGTCCTACGTTCTTTCTAGGTGGTCCCTCTTTTAAAACAAACTTAATGCATGTGCATATTTTTGCCACTTAAGTTTTTCTATCGCTCATCGCCAAAATCCAACCCGTCAGATTAATTACCACAATGATGACCCTTGATCTCGGCACGTGTCCACATCTAACAGTTCTAGTGTTATTCCAGAGGTTTCCATTTGCAAATCTAGTGCTTGAGAGATATACTTCTGGAATGCAAGTACAACCGTCCATTGAAAATTCATTGAACAGTAGTGGATTCGCCACTAAATTTAATTGGCCAATGATTTTTTTTATTAGTTTGATATTATGTTTAATTCGCCAATGTTTTTTTCTTAATCATTTGAAAATAGGTTTAATTCACCAATGAATTTTATTTTTTAGTTTGAAAAAAAAAATCGCCAACAATTTTTTTTTTTGGGTTTGAAAACAGGTTTAATTTGCCAATGGAAATATTTTATTGGTTTGAAAATAGATTTTAATCGCCAATGAAAATATTTTAGTGGTTTTAAAAAAATTGCAATTTTCCAGGATTTTCCACAGAATTCTAGCGATTACAAAAGATTCACCAATGGGGATTATTATTTTTTCACGAAAAATGAAAAAATTTGCCTCTAAAATTAATATTTTTTTCGGGAAGTATGAAAGATTCGACAGAATTTTAAAGCTTCTCCGAGGGGTTTCTTAAAGTTTTCCCTGATCATTTCCTCCCTCTTACAAAGCAAAGGCTCATGCTATTGAAGAAACCAGATCATTGACGAATATGACAAGAGATACTCTGATTGGTAAACTTGCTGCCTTTGAATTGAGTGAATTTGGTGAATTTGTTCCCAAGAATGAAACTGCATTTAAGGCTGCTGTATCTGGAAGAAATAGGAAAATATATGATTTGGGGGAATCTTCTAGAAAATCATTCAATTATGAAGAAGAAATGAAACAACTTGAAGATGAAGAAAGAGAAGTAGAAGAATTGGAAGCACTGATTATGAAGAAAGAAGGCAGAGGACAAGGTAAGTATAAAGGAGTTTTTCCTATTAAATGTTTTTCCTACAGTAAAATAGGTCATTTTGCATCAAGATGTCCTGAAAGACTTCCTAGATCTAAGGATAACAAGTCTAGATTCTAAAAGAAATGTTACTATGCTGAAGAAGGAGTGACTGATGACGAGTCTGATAAAGATAATGGAAATGAAGATGAATGGGTTTTCATTGCTACCATTGAAAATAGTCCTGTGGCTATAAATCTGCTAAAGTTGAGAAAGCTCTTGCAGCCTGAATTGAAGATAAGGATGAGTGGGTTATTGACAGTGGATGCTCACATCATATGACTAGTGACAAAAGCAAATTTGTAAGTCTAGAAAAGTGTGACAACGGGGTTGTAAGATTTGGAGATAACAATGTTGGTGTGATTCCTAGCAGAGGATCTATTTGTCTTGGTGGTAAGCACAACACTGATGACGTTCTTTATGTTGAAGGGTTGAAGCACAACTTGTTGAGTGTTGGACAGATGGTAGACAAGGGTTATGATATTCAGTTCAAAGATGGAAGATGTAGGATTCTTGGAAGCTCTGGAAAGGTAATTGCTTCAAGTAAAAACACAGAAGGTAATATTTTTCACCTGAATACTGCTGGTGAAAGTTGTTTAATTGCTCAAGTAGATGAAAGCTGGTTATGGAATAAGAGGTTGTGTCATGTAAATTTTGATACCATTGTCAAAGTAAGTTCCACTCAAGCAATACGAGATCTACCTAAGCTAGTGAAGCCTACTAACACAATCTGCAAGGAATGTCAGATGGGAAAATAGACTAGAGTCTCCTTCTGGAGAAAATAGCATCATACAAATGGTTTGCTAGAGCTGGTGCATATTGATCTCTATGGTCCCTCTATAGTCAAAAGTCTTCATGGTGAAAGGTACTTTATGTTGCTTATTAATGATTATTCTAGGATGGTATGGGTAGCTTTCTTAAGAGAAAAGTGGGAAGCATTAGAAAAGTTTAAAATTTTTAAAGCTATGGTAGAGAATGAGAAAGGTCTAAAAATAAAATGCTTAAGGACAAACGGATGTGGTGAATTCACCTCCAAGGAGTTTAATTCCTTTTGTGAAGAGCATGGGATTAGAAGACAATTATTTGCCCCCCGAACCCCACAACAGAATGGAGTTGCAGAGAGAAAGAACAAAATAGTTTTGGATGCTGCTAGAACAATGATGATAGAAGGAAATGTCCCTCACATCTATTCGAGTGAAGTTGTAAGTACTGTTGTGTATACTTTGTATCGAGTAAATGTCAATGGTAATTTTGGTAAGACTCCTTTTGAGATATGGTTTGGCTATAAGCCTATTGTTAACTATTTCAAGATCTTTGGATGTAAATGCTATGCTAAGAGAGATGAGGATATAGGCAAGTTTGATGCAAGAAGCGATGAAGGAATCTTTCTAGGTTACTCTACCAAAAGCAAGGCCTACCGGTGCTATAACATAAGACTGAGAAAGATGGTCGAGAGTGTAAATGTCAGAGTTGATGAAGACTCTACTAGATCATCCAAATATTGTGGATATGATTTAGATGAAGACAATAAAAATCAAGGGAAGAATGCTCAGACACAAAATCAACTTCAGATTGTGCCATATGTTATGGTAAAACAACTTAAATCATTTCCGGTAAATCAAGTAAGTCAGGAAGGAGAGACAAGTACAAGTGCAGAAGAGAGAACAGTAGAACTAGAAGCTCGAGAAAGTCCTAAAGTTCCAAGGTATGTAAAGCTAAACCATTCCAAAAATAAAATCATAGGAGATAAGACTAAAGGTGTGCAAACTAGAAGGAAGATACCAAAAGAGTATTGCTTGGTTTCCAAGATTGAACCTAAAGATGTCAATGAATACTATAATGATGAACATTGGATGGAAGCTATGAAGGAAGAACTGATGTAGATTGAAAAGAATGATACATGGACACTTGTTCCTAGACCTAAAGATAAAAATGTGATTGGTACTAAATGGGTCTTTCAGAATAAGTTGAATGAACAAGGTGAAGTGGTCTGGAATAAAGCAAGACTGGTATGTAAAGGGTATTCACAAATAGAAGATATTGATTTTGAAGAAACTTTTTCCCCTGTTGCCAGAATTGAAGCTGTTAGATTATTTCTTGCTTATGCTACATATAAGAACTATAAAGTCTATCAAATGGATGTGAATTCAGCCTTTCTAAATGGAGAACTAGAAGAAGAACTTTATATTGAATAACCAGATGGATTTCAACTAACTGATAAGGAAGACATGGTTTTTTGATTGAAGAAAGCTCTATATGGACTTAAGCAAGCCCCTAGAGCCTGGTATGCTAGACTGGAAAATAACCTACTGAAGCTTGGATTCAATAAAGGTACTACTAATAGAAACTTATATTTCAAGTTGGATCATGACAAAGAGTTAATTATTGAGGTATTTGTTGATGACATTATTTTTGGAGGAGATGATAACTTGTGTATGAAGTTTTTTGATGAAATGAAGAGTGAATTTGAGATAAGTATGATTGGAGAGATTAAGTTATTTTTGGGACTACAAGTTACTCAGTTAGACAAGGGGATATTCATATCTCAATCCAATATGTGAGAGAGGTGTTGAAGAAGTTTGGCATGGAAGATTCAAAACCTATTGGTACTACCATGATAACTGGATATAAGTTAACACAAAATGATGATTCTCCTAAGGCAAATAAAACAAGATATAGATCAATGATTGGAGGATTTATCTATTTAACTCAAACCGAACCAGACATTATGAATGTTATATGTATGGTTGCTAGATTTCTAGCTGATCCAAAAGAATCTCATGTGACTGTTGTAAAGAGAATCTTCAGATGTCTAAAAGGAACAATTGATTTTGGACTTTGGTATCCTAAGGATGATGATCTTACTTTGAGTGCATATACTAATGCGGATTGGGAAGGAGATGTAGATGATAGGAAAATTACTAGTGGTGGTTCCTTCTTCCTAGGAAAGAAGCCAGTGTCTTGGTTGAGAAAAAAGTAGAATTCTATTTCTCTATCTATTGCTAAAGCAGAGTATATTGCTGCTACAAACAACTGTACTCAAGTGACGTGGATGAAACAAATGCTGAAAGATATCAGGGCAGTATATGAAGAGCCTATTATCGTATACTATGACAATTCAAGTGCAATAAACATTTCAAAGAATCTGGTGCTACACTCCAAGACTAAGCATATATCCATCAAGTTTCACTTCTTGAGGGAGAAAGTAAATGAGAAAGAAGTCAGGCTGGAGTATGTGCCTACCAAAGAATAGGTTGCAAACATTTTCACTAAGCCATTACCAAAGGATACTTTTGAATATCTAAGAGAAATGCTAGGGGTGATTACCCCTCCTAATAAGAATTAAGAGATGCATTTACTTGCATCAATCTGTATGCTTCAAAGCTATATTTCTTGATCCAGATTGATTATTCTATGGATGCTACTTAGGGGGAGCAGTTAGATGTGCAGATATGTGGTTCAAAGCTTGTATGTGGGAAGATAATGCTTATCTTTTCCATTGATGTCAAAGGGGTAGAAGAGTCATGTGAAAAAGTGTTGCTTATCTGGAGTGAAGAGTCTTATGGGGAGAAGTTCATGCTAAAGAGGTTAAGGAAGAAGAGTCAGAATCTAAGGAGTAAGTGTTGATTGAGAGTTAGGTTGATGGTGTTTTTCACATCATGTGTTGCCATCAATGCCAAAGGAGGATATTGTTGGATGTTGTGGTTGTGTTGCTGATATGTGGTTGTCATTGATGTCAACACTATTAGCATTATTGTATTGAAGGTTGTATATGTCGAGGATATTGAGAAAATTGTTAAAAGAAGAGTTGCAAGTTTCCAGTGGAATAGTGAAGGTCATGAAGGTATTTTGTTTTGTATGTTGAAGATTAGTTGTTATGGACTAAAGGGTTTATTTTGAGAGTATTTAGTTAATCTACTAGAAGTTTCAGAGGTCCGAGTGAAGACTTGATCGTGCTATGAACAGTTGTGTTCTGACAGTGTTTCTATGGTCTCTGTCAGTGTTCCCGATTGAAGTTTGTGTAATTCTAGTTGTTGTAGATGCCTCTCTATTAGTTCCTAATGTTTGTGGATGTTTCTAGATCATTCTCCATCATTGTTGTACACCCGTGTTGATTGGTGTGCTCGTGGTCAAAGATTTTTCTTGTGCATGTTTGGGTTTTCATGTTCTTGTCCGACATGTTGGTGATAACGTGTTGTGGATCCTTGGAGATTGAAATTTGAATGTTTGGTGAGCTTGTGGATATTTTTTTGGGTCACATCATTGTATTGGCTGATGGTGTTTAATTTGCATTGAAAATTTAATTGTTAATTTGGGCCGACATTGTAAATATGTTTTATTTTTATGGCCGACTTAGTGGTTGATGTAATTCCATAATGAGGATATATATGAGTGATTGGTTGAGTGAATTTAGTGTGTGTGGTGTGAGAGAAGCTAGAGATAGTGCAAGTGTGTGATAATTGATCTATTCATTCGATTACAGAGCAGAGTGAGAGTGAAGAGTGAAGGAGTTTTGTTGTGCTTAACTGGAATTGTAATCAGGCTTGTGTAGAAGCTATTGTTGGGCAATGATCCCCTATTGTATTTGAGCAGTGAGCTATAGGAAGTGTACCTGAATGCATGTGAATTCCCATTACTATTTTCATTATACTTTTAATAGGGTATAATATTGTGGACTAACATCCACCGTGGTTTTTCCCCTAACAGGGTTTCCATGTAAATTTTTTTTTGGTATTCTCTGTGTTTCTAATGTGTTGATTGCTTGTGGTTTACTATTCATTCATCAGATCTGAGATTAAAGTTAAGTAAAGATTGAAAAGTTTAATATTATGTGACAACTAATTCACCCCCCCTCTCAGTTTTTTGTCCTTGTTTTGCCAACAATATTCAAACAATCATAATTCTCAAGCAATCAAGCATTATTAAGTCATCCATTGGAGCACTTCATTGCATATCTTCAGATTTCTACATCAAGAGGTTGGTAAGTTTGTGACATTTCATGTTGTTTATTTACCATTCTCCTTTCATTTCATTTTATTTCATAGGGTTTGATTACCAAAGTGGGGTTTGACCAAGGCAAACCCCTATACTCTAACCCTCAACCATTTTCCCCCTTTTTTATGTATGTTTGCAAAATTTTGTAGGAAGATTTGTCAAGAAAATAGGTGTTGAAAATTTCTCAAGAAGTCTTCAAAGTCAATCAATTCATCACAACCCTAATTCAAGCTTGGAGAGACTTTTTACCCCATTTTCTGTAGAATCAAGCGCAAACACCTATCAAGGAAGCAAGTGCAGACCTGTGGCTACTAGATTTTGTCTCGAGATTTGTGAGATTTGTGAGATTTGTAGGAGGAATAAGTCACCACTATTGGTAGATTAGTCCCACTTTGAGGTCTGAAAAGTGATTGACATTTTTGGATACCCATTTGGTAATTCCCATTCTGACAAAGTTTCCTGAAATTGGGACTAAGTCACCCAGCCTGGCGTAAGTGTCACAGTCAGCATTTTCAGTCAATTTTTTAGGATTCTAGAATATTCCAACATCAAATTCCATATTCTAGGTGCACCTCTTTCATTCTGTTGTATTATTTCATCATTTACTTGCATTTTTAGGCATTTCTGCATATCACACTGTGTTTTCCAGCACTTCATATTTCTTAGGTTTTTGCATCGTTAGATCACTTCATTTTCAAATCAAAGCATTAGAGAACCTTAATTAGACATAATAAATCTCATTCACATTAACTTTGAGCGTAGAAAATTGCATTTTGGCCCCATTTTTCTTTCCCCTTTTAGGTAAAAACCCTAGAAGGGCAAGAAATCATTTGGTTTGCCAAAATCATTGCCCACAATTTTTGGTTGAGAGAGGAAAATAAGCCTTTTTGTAGCCATATATGTGAAGATGATATACCTATTCAAAGAGGAATGGCTAGAGAAAAAGGTTTGGTGAAAAGACCATTTAATGTGCAAGATCATAGATACCAACAATTGCAATGGGGAATTAATCAATGTACAACTAACAAAATATAACATGCAATATCACAATTCCAAGATTGGACCCTCTACTAGTTATCAAGATGATTTCTCACAAGGAGGTAGCAAAGAGGGATATAGTATTGGTAACATAACAGGACAAAATAGAGGAAGAGATCAAGGCTAACAAATAAGAGAATATGTCACTTGTTTTAAGTGTGGTGTGATGGGCCAATACATGTGAATGAGTGTAAAGAGAAGAAAAAATATTATAAATTTTATGGAAATTTTGTGTATTATTTTTATTGTCTAAAACCAAGCCAATATTATAGAAATATACAAGTACCTACAAAGAGAGGGGATTTCAAGGCCAAATATAGAAAATAGAGCTAAATCCTTGATAGGAATTCAAAAAATAGATCCTAGTTGCACCTTTTTTTTCTTGTGCCACCCCCTGCAATAAATGCCCTAGTTATTTATTTCCAAAATTGGATAAGTATAGGTTTTTCAGTGTGTCGAACTTTTGCTTACATTCTTCCTTGCATCCCTCCTCTGTCACCCTCGATCCCCTTCTTCTTCTCCCCTTCTCTCCATTTTCTACCTTCATATTTTGGATTTCACACATCGGGCTTAACCCTTACCTTCTACCACCTTTTCCTTCCCTCTTCCCAACCCCTGATCCTTTCCTTCAAAAATCAACTAAGTGTTGATTTTCAAGGGTCGAGCCTCATCCTTTTTGTTGGTGTAAATAAAGTCTTGTACCTAGTTAATTCATTACTAGGGTACTTAGGGGACTTATTTACATGTTAATTTTACTTAGGTCCTAGGAAGGAATCATTCTAGAAGGTGTTAGTTGTCATTAGATCTTATCTTATCTTTTGACTTGTAACACATATCCTAGGTAGTTGTGATAAGTTGTCACATGTCATAGGATTAAGACACTTGGCATAATCTCATTTAATCTTATGTCTCACCTTGGCTATATAACTAGGTGGTCTCATATGCATATTGTCATATGATATTCTTGGATAATCAATTCCATTACAATCTTGACATTACATATTGATCTCTCTTGTGCTTTCATGAAGTGCCTAGATCTTGGGTGGCTATAATCTTTAGCCAATCTTGCATGGTGTAGAGTTATTGTATACTAACTCTTAAATGGTATTAGAGCTTGTGGGATTGATTATTATTAGTCTTTATTGAGAGATCTTGGTAAATATTGAAAAGTTGAGTATGCTCTTCTCTTGCATCGAATGATGACTTGGAGAATCAAAAAAGCTTGAAAGAAATACTAGATTTAGGTGTTTCCTCTGTGGCTTTCTATTGCAGGTTTAAAACAAAGATTTTTGGTACAAGTATGAGCTCACCATTGAGATCAAAGGGTTCGAGAAAGTCATTATTGCCTATTTTTTTCATCTAAATTGAATATACGAGGCCAAGTCTATGAGGGTTTGAAGCTGAAGTGTGGTTGCCAGATCCAAAAGGTAACTACAATTTTGGAGAATTTTGGGTCAAAATAAACCCTTCCATTGAATTTAGAAGGCCTAACAACCCCTATTTTCATATATAATACTTCATATTTTTGTGCAAAAAAAATCATTTTTTTATGTACAATTATCTTAAATTTGACGGTCAAATGACCGTAAAAAAACACTATGTTAAATTTGATGGCTAATTGACTGCCATCCAACATAGTGTTAAATTTGACATCTAGATGACCTTCATAATTCAATGTCTTAAATTTTATGACCAAATGGCCATGAACAGGGCACTCCAATTTTCCCCCCTCTCCATCAGTAGTTTTAATTTTGTAGTCCAACTTCGAAAGGGCATATCTTAGTCATATGAGCTTTATTTTTTGAGATTTTTTTTTAAAAAATTTGGGTAGAATTTCATGCTCTTCAAAGTGATATAATTGGTTTTTTATTTTAGTGCTCGGTGTTTCCCAAAAATACAGATTCTCACAGGTGTTGCCGAGTCGTCCTCATTTTCAGAACTTCAGGAGCTCCGTTCTTTCTCCTATGGTAACATTTTTGGGTGATTTTTTTAAAAAATGCATATTTTTTATGTACTTCCATTGGTGTGATAATATTGATCCCATTTTTTATAAAAAAATTACTTTGAGATTGAGGCCAAATTTGACAATCTGTAAGCACTAAGATCAATTCTACTTTGCTATTTTTGGCAAGTGGCACCTATAATCGCACTAAGTATAAAGTGTCACAAATCATATTTTTTGGGGGGGTAATCTTTTGATTTCTTTAGAGGATCTTCTTTAGATAACTTATTCAAATTCAAATAATCAAAATTAGGAAAATACTCCGTTATTCTATTTTTTTTGTTATGTTGAAGTGACTTGATTTCTAGGACAACCTCTTGATGGTATTTTCGATGCTCTTATGATTTTTTCATCTGAATACCATCATACATTCCTTGTTGCAATAAAGATTTAATATTCATCCATGTAGATATTTTCATCAACATTTAGCCTAGTCTCATTTTTTTTTCTTAATAGGTGTAGGTTTGATCTAATTGATTATCATAAATCCTTTGATTAATTTGAATATCTATTTTCTAGCTTTATTTTTCTCACCATCTCTATTTGATGACACTAGTCGGCCCAATTGGGGCCCAAGAGACCTTCTTCCCCAAAAGAATCCATTTGAAATTCAATTTCTTGGCTCCCATGACAACATCCATCTACTTTTCTATTATTAGCAATCTCATCCAAAACTATGTCATTCTCTCTTTCAGTGTGCTTATCATTCAAATCAATAAGGTCCTTACCATGCATGACCCCACTAGAGGGTATTTCTTCCTTATTACTCTCTATAAAAGAATCTATGAATGTATCTATGAATTCATTTTCCTCATGTAATGAATCTTCACCATTTGGAATGGATTCACCATGATCTTTGTGTATGCTAGTTATTTCATCTTCTTCATTGATCCAATGCATACTTTCTCGATCTTTCTGGGGTTGATCATGTTCATCTTCTTCCTTATCTGATTGTATATTCCAATAATCTTCCATAGGGATGAATATCTCTTCAATAGTGATAATTTACTTCAAATATAAATCCATTTTTACAAGGAAAGCAATACAATGCACCTCACTATGTTGATTTGTAAGATGTATCCTACATCCATTTGACATAGTAAAATATGATAATGTTGGATCACCTAATTCTTGATTCTTTTATTTAATTGACTCTACATAAGTGGTATATATACCTTGAATAAACCATTATTTGATGTTCATCACGTTGGTGTTTATCCTACCTAGAAGAATTATCCAAAGTGTTAAATGAAAACTCTTTGTTTGTTGATTTTTGCATTGTTGATGCTTCACTTCTTTCAATATTGTCACTATTCTTAATATCTTCAATGAAATCACGTTTTAACTTGACATTTTCATTGTGATCAAATTTTGAATTTTTTTCATACTCTTTTCAAACAAACCATTAAAATAATGTAACTGTTCATCTAATTCTTTACTTACAAATTTTTCATCATGATTTAATGCATCATATGTTGGAGTATGACTAAAAATAGATGACACAACCATACAAACTTCATTAGAGGGTGAAACACTTACATCCATGGATGTATTTTGTGTATCTTGACTCCTAAATTGATCTTGTATGGAGCTGACCTAGTTTGATGTGGTAGTTAATGGGATGCTTGGAAATTATTGCATCTAGGTATGTATAATGGGTGAATCAATATAAGGCTACAAATTTTTTCAACTTGCAAGCACAAGATCATTATAACTCTCATTTTGGTTACTTGTATTACTGTCATGCCATATCCAGATTGTGTTTGTAAGGAATTTTTGTTAAATACACCTTGCAGGGTGCTAACCTCACCAAAAAGTCTAATATTCCCTATAAATGAAGCATTCAAACCCAAAAAATAATGTTCTTTTAAAATGAAATCATTAACAATCTGATTCAAAGCTTGAACTCATTGATTCATAAATAGGAACCTATGATTGAACCAATAAATTGATTCGTGTGGTGTTCTTCTCACAATTGCAAATGGAAGTGATGGATCTTATGTACCCACATAAGAATCAAATTAAAATAAGAATAAAATTTATAATTCTAGTCATGAACAAATAGAATTTTGTGGAAGAGTGACATACTATTGTCATGTTGCAAACTGACAATTCTTAACAAATGATATCTTCATGTTCAAATTTGAGAAAAATCAATAAATCCCTACAAATCCTGACATGCTTTGAAGTAATTTGTCTATTGTTAGAGAAAAATAAGGGAATCCTATTGCGTGTATGATAAGGAATTTCATGAAGAATCCCTGGTATATACAAAGGGTTGGCCATGAGAGTTAGATTTCCCTAGGATCTAACTCATTCAAACTATAAAACTAACAAGAAAATGGTCATTTTGTCCCTCCTTCTAGCACCATTTTTTTATGGCCAAATTGATACATGCAACATAGGTAGGATGTAGTTCACCTTACCTATCCTAAAAAAGACAAATGATCATGAAATCAATTACCTTCCAAGGTCTTGGGAGTTGGGTCATAACCTTGTTGTCTAGCTGAGTGGTCAATATGGTTGTTTATATAAGGGGCTTGTTGGTGTTTTTTTCCTTCATTAAATTATAGATCAAATTCTAATATAAACCCTAATCTAACCAAAGGATCAATAAAAATCAAAAGATTAAAGGGAAATGGAAGAGAATGGTGTGAAAACTCGACGCAAATCTTCATTTGACTGAAAGCCTAAGAGATTAATTAGTTGTTACATTAAGATCATATTAAACACAATCCTTTATAATATCAATGTAAGGTCCAATAGAATTTGATAATATTAAAATATAATTTATCTCTAACTATTTTAATCCACATGCAAATCAAAAGAAAATTTATTAATTTCATAAAGTGTATCTATCTCTTAAGAAATCAATAAACATATACTCAAGATTTGAGTACCACTTCATATGCAAGGACATAAATTCTAAAGCAGAAAAAACCATATTTTTATCAAACTTTATTCTTCTTCAATTCAATTACAATCCAACAAATACATACATTGGAATTTCTAGTTTTTTCCATCCACAATTATCTTTAGCTACACTAAAATGATCTTAAAACTAAATGTCAAACTAACTAAAAAAACAAAAAAATGGCCAAAGGCCAAATCTCTAATCCACCTATCATCTAACTTTTTAAACTTTTATAAACCCTTTAAATGAGAATTTTTTTACATTAAATAGACCCAAAAACGATTATTTTCTCACTAAAAAATACATTCAAAACTAAAGCTTTGCATGCATGTAATTACTCCATAAAGAAATAATATATTTTCAACTCCAACTCAACTCTAGTTGGAGGGCTTCAATTTTAGTTTAGTTCCCAATTCATCTTTTAGATAATATAAAGTAATATCCTCTCCCAAAAGAGTATCACCAAGAGTTGTCGTTATTAGCCTTTGTCTCATATCCCAATAATTTTGTGAAACCTTCTCATCAATATACAATTTTATAAATTTTGAACATTGTAAAATATTCCTTAAACTAACTCAGAAAGGTTGAGGGCTAGGTGAATCAACTTGTCTGATGTTCACATTTCCAAAAAATATATTTTTGAGTCATAAAAATGCATAATTAATTCATAAAAAATCAATAAATTTATTAAAATTTATGAACAACTTGTAGAAACCTAAAATTGTCCTTACCTACGAACTAGCATTTTAACACTAATATTCATCTTTCCCTAATGATTAAATTAAATAATGTTCAATTATTTAACTTCTTGTAGATACCTAAAATTGTCCTAACCTGCGAACTAGCATTTTAACACTAATATTCATCTTTCCCTAATGATTAAATAATGTTCAATTATTTAATTATTATCTAAAATCATATTTCCACTATTAATTAAATGACTTTATGTTAGATAATTAATTCATTTCAAATTATATCTTTAATTATTTATTCTTCTTGATTAAATAAATAAATCTTATTTATTTAATTATGTTGCTAACTTAACTTATTCTTCTACTTTAATTAAATAGTTATCAATTAATTATTTAATTAAAAAATCAATCCCCCATTCTAAATTAAATAATTATCTTTAATTATTTAATTATCTATTTTCCATCATGCATAAATCAAATAATATTAAATATTATTTAATCCTCTTTCCAACTTCTAGATTAAATAGTTATCTTTAAATTATTTAATTCCTCTTTTTTCCTCTCAACATTATCCATCAATAAATAATCTTTTATTCATTAATTAAATTTTATCTTGCACGTTCCTCCAACAATTAATTAATTATCCTCTCATAAGTTGTTTCCTCAAACATAACAACCACTTTCTTCTAGTCGATTGAGTAACCAATGTTAGTTGACTATCCAATTGAAATAAAGAAAAAGTAGGTGGGTTACCAAAATGGGATTGATGAACCACTTAGGAACCTATTTCTCCTTCAATTCATTAGGAAATGAGATCCATATAATGAAACGACTGTCAACCCTTAGGTGAATCAAGTCAAAGAGTGAATCTACATATTTCCTTTTTTGCAAGGACATGGGTCCTGGTCAAACAACACTTTGGGAAGAAAAACTAAAAATAGTAAACTAACTCCAAAATGTAATCTACAACTTGGATCTAATAGATTAAGCTCAATACTAATGGAACCAAAAATTAGATCACAGATCAGAGAAGGGTAAGATGATGTGTACCAATCACCAAAAGTCAGTTTCTGAAGTTGATTTGGGACTCATTCGCACATGGGCGAATGGGTCTTGAGTTAGGGTTTGTTTGCAATTATTGGGAGCCTCTACTACAAATCTAAATGCTTCAATTTTCCTAGGTTTCAAGTTCAAAAAGCCGAAAATAATTTTTGCAAGTCAGTTTCCATGAGATGACAAATTTTATGACAACTTTTGCAACTTTGACAAGTTCTCCAATTTTTATCTTCAAGAGATCTTCAAGATTTCTTCCACCTAAATCTGCAAACAAAAATCAAGATGGAAAAATGTTTTGTTTTTGGTGAATGGAGGTTTTCCTTGGTCAAACCCTGTTTTGGTAATTAAACCTTGAAATGAAACAAAATAGCATGAAAGGAATGATGAATGAACAATTAAATGTCCCAACTTACCAAACCCTTGAATAAACCTTGGAATGTAAATCTACAACTTGCATGAAATGGCTTCAATGGATGTGAATCTTGAACCTTGGATCTTGACTTGAAATAATGCTTTGAATTCTTGAATGGATCATGAAGCCTACATCATCATATTAGCTCCAAAAACATGCATGATGCAAGAAGACTTCGACGTGACAATTGGATCTTGATTGCTGCAATAATTCTTAAATAAATCTACTCTAGAATGCCTTGAATTTCTCTTGAAATGCTCTTAAAATTTCTAGTATCTTGAATTGCTTTTCTAGGATTTGAAATGATGAAATAACATATATTCATAGATATGTATCCTTAATTTCTTGAAATTCAAATATCACAAGCCAACATCTGAATATGGATTTGAATATGTTAAAATACCATCAAAAACATAATTTTAAGTTTAGGTCCTAGGTCTAAGGGAGGACCCATTCACCCATGGGAAAATGGGTCCTAGGTCCCTAAACCTAGGACACACATTACTTAATGAGAAGTATTATGTTAAGGCATTAATGAATGTCAGGTATCCTCTTTGGAAAATGCAATAAGATGGGCTTGGATTTGAATTAAAGAGGCCAATTAAGGAAAATTAAGCCTAATTAATTAAAGGATCCCTAAATAAGTGTGAAAGTGTGAATAGGTGCACTTTACAACATCAAAATAAGGCACAATTACATCCATTTTACTATTTATTTCAAATTAGGTGTGAAAATGTAAAAGGGATACATTTTTCTACACTACATTTAGCCCCCACTTTAGTGAGAGGATGACCTTGCGTCAAATTCACACTAAAGTAGACATTCAAAACATATGTATGCAACAATGACAAGATTACTTAGTCGTACAACATCAAAGACTTGAAAGGAAAAGAAAAACAAAAAGGCGGATCAAGCCTCGACTATCCAACATGATGTGAACATGCCTCAACTGTTTAGCCAAAAGAAAAGGGTGGATCAATCCTTAACTATCCAATGTGATATGGAGCATGTCTTGAATGTTTGTCCAAAAAATTTCACAAGTGGAACTCGATGTCCACTATGCAAACGACAACGCACGGTCACTCTAAGCTAATGGAACCTCTGGCTGTCCACTAGGTGAGCCCTTAGAAAAGTGGCTTAGTGAGAAAGTCATGCCAGGTCTATAGGATCTCAATGTACTAACCATAACAAAGCTATCCCTCTGATTACTCCGATAGGGCGCCACGAAACCAAAAACAAGAACTTCAAGCTTCACAAGATTAACAAGTTGTATTATGCTAAACACTTATGAGCAAAATATAAATAAAGGTTTGTTCAAAGGGATCTTGCTTAGTTCATGTAAGGTCTCTTCTTAGGGAATATCGTGCCTAATGTCTCCAAGAGAGGACAAGTTAAGGATAAAAGAGATATCATGCTCTTGGAGGACATCAAACCTAATGACACCACCAAGAAAAGGACACATCACAAGAAGAAACAAAATCACACAATGAAACATAAGGAATGCCAAAAAAATTCAAAAATAATGCCAATGTATGCCCCCACCTTAAAGAAATTTCTAGCACCATTGCTATGAGAAATTTGCTTTAAAGTAGCCAATAATCAATGCTAAATAATAAAGGAGACATGAGAGCTTATTTAGAAAGCCCTATGCCAAATCATATGTTCCCGAATGAAGCTTCATCATGAAAGAGAGGAAGGGGTTGCCCCCAAAATTAAATCCCAAAAAACATAAGAGATCCATAGACTCAGGGTCAGTATATCTTTGTTACAATGTTGTCATTCCCCAAATACTCGTAGAGCAGGAAGAATGACACATAGAGAGCGAAAAAAAAGAAAAAGCTTTTGGGTGAACATGGAAGAGACCTAAATATCTTGACACCTTGTGTCATCCCCAAAAGGAAAACACAAGACAAAGAAAAGATAAATGTTTACGACTGTAGACACTTAAAAATGTCTTGAATGGTATTACACACTTGAATTCAATATACTAACATCGTTTCGTCCTAAAATTCATCTTCTTTTTGCTTGTTTAATTAAATAAGCCCAGTTATTTAATTAAATACCTCATTTTCATCTATTGATCTAATTGATCTAATTGATCTAAGTAGGTTAATTCACCCCCTCTCACACTAAAATCTCATCCTATTTAAATTGAATAAATCAAATTATTTATTTTAAAACCTAAGTCCTATTATTTAATTAAATAACCCTACACTATTTAATTAAATATCATATTTACATCCCCTTTTCATTAAATAGATTAATAATTGAATGAATATCCTCACATTCCTCATCTTGCACATTCAAATTTAGTTTTAATTACTAAATTGCTAATTGCCCCTCCCATCCACTTGCATAGGGAATATTCCAAAGGAATATTCTCCTATTTGGCTCCAAAAAGGGAATGATTTTTTCAAACAAACTTTGCAACAAACTTTCAAAGTTGTTACAAAGTGTGTTTGTTTGAATCATTCTTATCCCTTGATCTTTCCTTGATCCATGTGATCTCTGATTCTCATCCATTGATGAGAATCATTGATCCATGTTTCATCCTTCATTCATTATTGACCGTTGATAGATCAAATCGATCCGAGCCCTTGGCTTTTCATTTGCTTTCTTATAAATACATCACTATTTGGAGAGAAATGGATCGGCCTTTTCAGAGTAAAGTTATTCTATTGCAATTCATACTCACTTGCATCCATATTTAGCATTTATTAAAATTTTAGATTAATCATCGTCCATATTAGCTCAAGCATCCATTAATGGCTTCCATTTTAGCTTAGTTTGCATCAATTTTAGCATAGTTTTGTATCCATGGCTTGAATCTTTGAACTTTGTTTCCATTTAGCATAGGTTGCATCCATCTACATCAAGAATTTTAGTATTTAGCTCTCATCTTTATCATGTTAAACTAGTTTTGCATCCATGTTTCACACATATCTCATTAGTTTCATCGATTTTCATCAATAAAATCAATTGGAACAACTCATATTATCCAAGGGATTGGAAAAGGGTTGCCATTCCACATCAATGCAACACCACTCCCCCAATGGGATAATATTTGAGGTCTTAGAATAGGTTTTTTTATGCTTTCATGTTAGTTTAATGGTTATTTAGTTTTTTGATGATTTTGAATAGCTCATCGGGATCATGGATTAGGGGATTAAATAGGCTTTAAATTCATTTGGATATAGCATATTTAGTTCATACTATGACTATGGTCACATTTTGGCACTAGAAGGAGGGCTATACTAATTGAATCTAATGAATTTCTCTTTAGATTCCCGTGTTCTTGATTTTGTAAATACAATGATGCTTTTGGAGGATACAACAATGTCATTGTTAGGCATCGCCATATAGCGACGCCTTTGTAGGATTACACCAATGCTTAATTAAATCTAGTGATGCCTTTAAGTTTAGCGACGCTTATTACTTTTTGGAATTATGTAAATTTAAAAATAGTGATGCCTTTGATATTGTGATGCCTTTTTCATCACTGTTTGTTGTAGAGTGACGCTTTCAAAACTTCACCAGAATGACGCCCATGAATTATAGCAACGCCTTTGTTAATTACAATGACGCCTTTGTGTTCAGTGATGCTTTTTACTGGTAAAGAAAACAAAGAGATAATTTTCACATGTGCTTTAAATTTTTGACTTCATATGCTCTCTAACATTCTCCTGACATCTGGTTTTTGGTTTTGAGGCTAACTAGTTTTGTAGATTTGGGAAAAAACTAGGAAATTATTTACCCCAACTTGTTGGGGTCATAAATTTCTACTCGGTGCTTGGAATTTGAATCCGTTTGCACCGTTGGAAAGGTCTCCAAGATTACTACTTCAACCCCTAAAAAAATTGTGCCTTCAACAATCAATTTTTAGGGACTGACGCAAGTTTCAACCCCAAATTCTGCTATGAAGGCCTCCAAAAATGCGATTTACTAGAGCATAGAAAAAATTGATTTTTTTTTGAAAATTTTGATTTTTGATTTTTCTTAGTTATAGTTATTGTAAAAGTGTTTTGAAACATAGGGGATGGTATAAACCCTCATATGCTATTTTTCTTTATGTTTTAGGACTACTAAACTTCCATTGGGCTTTACAACTTACAATCTTAGGACCACTAGCTTTCAATTGGGCATAAAATTCACTTTCAAAGTTGGTTAAAATTGGACCCAAACAACCTCATTTTGCAATATCGGTTAAATTGTACAAAACAATCAAACACTTCCATTGGTGCTTAAAATGAGTTCATTTTTATTTTTCGGATTAAAATGAATGAGTGCTTGCTTTTCTTGTATACACTTGTAATGTGTATCCACTCCTCTTATGCTTTGTGTGATATTGGGTGAAGAGAAACACTCAAATGTACATCCTTTTCTTGTGTGCACTTGTAGTATGTATCCATTCCCTTGCACTTCATGTGATCTTGGGTGGAGAGAAATAATCAAGTATACTTTCATGCTTTGTGTCACCCTTAAGAGAGGACTTACTATGAGATACATCTCGCAACAGAAAACTCATAGGCAAGTTATCGCAAGCATGTTTACTGACAAGATTTAAATAAAGGATGTGAAATTGTGAGAAATTAGCATCAATATAGGGCATCCATAACATACTGTACCTAATCCCATGCCTTAAGTGGAACGAGAATGGTTGAAGAGCCTTAAGTGGCCAAGCGGATGAATATGCGTCATGGTGTTCTTGATTTTTTGTCATTAAAAACCTTGATTAAGTAATGGCCAACTTTGTCCTTCCAAAGAGTTATTTAAAGTGGTGCATTGGAATATTTACAAGTTACTAATTGGTTTTGCAGATTCAGGAAAAAAATAGGAAATTATTTACCCCAACTTGTTGGGGTCATAACTTTCTACTCGGTGCTCAGAATTCGAATTCGTTTGCACCGTTGGAAAGGTCTCCAAGATTACTACTTCAACCCCTAAAAATTTGTGCCTTGAAAAACTAATTTTTATAGACTGACGCAAGTTTCAACCCTAAATTCTACTTTAAAGGCCTCTGAAAATGCGATTTACTATAACATAGAAAAAACCAAAAAAATTGAAAATTTTGATTTTCGGTTTTTCTTAGTTATAGTTATTGTAAAAGTGTTTTGAAACTTAGGGGATTGTATAAACCATCATATGTTGCTTTTATTTATGTTTTAGGACTACTAAACTTCCATTGGGCTTTAAAACTTATAATCTTAGGACCACTAGCTTTCAATTGGGCATAAAATTCACTTTCAAATTCAGTTAAAATTGGACCCAAACAACCTCATTTTGTAATATCGGTTAAAATTGTACAAAACAATCAAACACTTCCATTGGTGCTTAAAATGAGGTCATTTTTCTTTTTCAGATTAAAAATGAATGAGTGCTTGCTTTGCTTGTATACACTTGTAGTGTGTATCCACTGCTCTTATGCTTCATGCGATCTTGGGTGAAGAGAAACACTCAATTGTACATCCTTTTCTTGTGTGCACTTGTAGTACGTATCCACTCCCTTGCGCTTCATGTGATCTTTGGTGGAGAGAAATAATCAAGTATACTTTCATGCTTTGTGTCACCCTTAAGAGAGGACTTACTATGAGATACATCTCACAACGGAAAACTCATAGGCAAGTTATCGCAAGCATGTTTACCAACGAGATTTAAATAAAGGATGTGAAATCATGAGAAATTAGCATGAATCTGGGGCATCCATAACACAATGCACTTAATCCCATGCCTTTAGTGGAATGAGAATGGTTGAAGAGCCTTAAGTGGCCAAGAAAATGAATATGTGTCATGGCGTTCTTTGTTTTTTGTCATTAAGAACCTTGTTTAAGTAGTGGCCAACTTTGTCCTTCCAAAGAGTTCTTTAAAGTGGTGCATTGGAATATTTACAAGAAGTTACTTGCCATGTCCGATTTTGGTTGAAGTGTAGATATTAAGAGTACATTCTTAATATACCTCTACACTTTTCCCTAAAATTGCATGTAAAATAATCTCTTCTACTACGAAGGGCATGAGGCAATCCCACCAAGAAGAACATACCCACTTGAGCTAGGAATGTTATTGCTTGTGAGTCAATTTAACACATTTTTTGGTTCCAAAACATCTTAAAGACACATCAAAAAGTTTATCAAATTTCAAACCCTTTGGATTAGGTATGGAAACCTTTTGAAAAGTCCTAATATTGCTGCTTGTCCCTAAGGATTTTATCCTTAGAGGCTTCTTTAAATATTTGGACTTCTATCTAAATCCACAATTTCCAAAGTTAACATAGGTAACTATGACTTTAGCTACATGATTTTAACATAATGAACTTTGTGAAATCAAGGTTGCTTTGAAATATACATTTTAGTTTGAACATTAATTAAGACTTTCTTGATGTGGTAATGAAACAATCTCACTTAAGAAAAGATTAAATCAAATGAACACCACACATTGATGTATGTTCAAACATTAACTCCCCAAACACAAGCAACATTGAGATAAGGAAAGTATTGCAAAATATTGAGTCCAAGTTCCATTTTACCAAAATCATTGAGTTCCATGGACCAAAATCATTGAGTTGTATTGTCCAAATCATTGAGTTCTATTACAAAAATCATTGAGTTCTTAAGGTTTTATCACTTTAGAGGTATAGCAAGTTTCTCACCACTTTGGTCTTGCAAAAAAAAGGGTCCTTTTAGGTTAACATTTTGGGTCAAAACATTTCATCCATCTTCACACAATTTTCACACCACCAAGCAAATTTATAAAATTTTGGACACATCAACACTTTGGACTTAGACAATCATCAAACCAATCCCCTAACTTAGATATGTTGTGTGTGAAATGGATCCTTTTCCATGCACTTAGTTGAGTTGGTTATCACATTTTGGACTAGTTTATCTTGAAGGTCACAAGTCTACCTTAAAGATTTACATGTTCATTAACACCTTGTATTCAAGATCTCAAAACAACAAATCTCTTTGTCTAAAAGTGTTTTCCAAAAGTTTAGAAAGTTCATCCCCCATTATCATTCACCCTTTTCATCACCCACTCACATCATTAGTACAAAACAACTTAGAGGGTCCCTTTTACCAAAATTTGAGTCAACTAGAGAGTTTCAACACTATAAATCTCAACACACCTCTCCCATAGTTGACCCACAATCTATGGTTACAACAAAATCACAACATAAGAGAATCATGGAACAAACCAAAACTACATCCACCACAAATGATCCAAATCCTTTAGGGTATGAGGTAGAAGATGTCACAAACACCCACTAGAGATTATTAAGGAAGAACTCCTTGAGTATAAATGAGACCATCAAACCTTATAAAATGTGGCTCCAAATTTTCTCGCACAAACCTTGAGACAAGGATTAACCTAGTCTACAAATCAACCAACTCCATCCTTTGTGCCAAGTCAAACATTAACTCCCAGTCTTGCAACTAGGATTGCCACCGATCTTGGTCACACTATCCCTTTGGGAGGAAACACACTTTTGGGTACTCAAAACACCAATCTTCCCCAAGAAACAACTTGGAAACCAACATTTGGTGCCCCACCTCAATCTTCCACCACCATTCTAGAACACCCCCTATATCCACACAAACCACTTACATTCCATAACACCATGACAACCTCGACATTTTGAGTGCAACCATCTTCATACATCATCACAAGTACCTAAATTGTGCCCAATGTTACATAAGGTAATGTGAACCAAGTATCTCAAATGAGACAATAAGGGAAAGATAACACCCTCATGCAAGGTATGCAAGCTCAACCCTTAACAAGTGGCTCCAACAATCCCATTGACACCTCGAAACAAGTGGTTACCCAATCTACTCAAGTCAATTCACAAAACTCATTAGCCCCATCTATCATCAATCCAAATCAAAGAAAAACATTGATCACAAACCCCATCAACCAAGGTAATGCCTTGGTCCCACATCAAACAGAACAAGGGAACCCCCAACACATTGGTCAAGGGAACCCTTCTAATCAATTTATCCAAAGTCAAAATAATCCATTGACATCACAATACCAAATAGCACCATCATCATCTTTACCATTGGTCCCCAAAATTATGAAAAATCAAATGGGGCCCCAAACCTATATTCCTCCCTCCCAATTGATAATCTTACAAGGAATGGTAGTCCAAAACAACCCATAACCCACTCACACTATGATCAACCAAAACCCATTTCACATATGCCAACAATAAAAAACTTCCACGTTGCAAGTGCAACAAGCTCATGCTCTATCTTTTCAACAAGATCAATAGGCTTATCAACAAGCATTGCAACAACAACAAGCTCAAGCTCAAGCTTTGAAACAACAACAAGCCCAACAACAAGCTTTGCAACAACAATAAGCCTATCAACAAACGTTTCAAGCCCAAGAACAAGTACAAGCCTTGCAATAAAAGAAAGCTCAACAACAAGCCTTAATCACACAACAACAAGCTCAACAAAAAGCCTTGATCAACAACAACAACAAGCCCAACAACAAGCGTTGCTAGCACAAAAATATGCCCAACATAAAGTTATTGCACAACAACAATAGGGTTTGCATTATAATCTCCTACAAAATGTCATGAATCCAATAGCCCAAGGATCATATACACTTCCACCCCTACCACCATCACCTTCACAATATCAAAATCCACCCTACACACCATATAACACCCCATCATATCAAAATCCCACTTACACTTCATCCACCATTCCATAGTATACCACATATGCTTCTCTACCAAATCCACAAGACGATGTGTCATCACAGCTCAAGGAACTCACACAATAGATCCAAGACATTCAAATGGGAAAAACAAAGAAGCCACATACACAACAGAACTTGTGTCCATACCCATTCAATAGAAACATCGCAATGGTACCTTTCCCACCTAGTTTTGAGGTCCCTAAGTTTGATAAATACAAAGGGAGGGGAAATCTTGTGGATCACATCAAAGAATTCCACGTCATGTGTATGGAGGTTGGCTACAATGATTCCTACTTGATGCGCCTTTTCCCACACAGTTTGGCGGGCCCAACAATCAATTGGTTTTCACAATTGCCTCTAGGGATTAAGAAATTTCAAGAAATAATTGATAGGTTCATAAACCATTTCTCCTTCAATCTTGACATGGATGTAAGATTAGAATAATTATACAATCTCAAGAAAAACAAAGAAGAATCCTTCA
>VDFB02270651.1:295942869-296010377 GCA_007258455.2 Sequoia sempervirens | reverse complement strand
ATGTAAAACTGACAGCTGCCCCTGCAAGTAATCCCCCACAAACCGCTGAGTCTGGTGCTTGCAGCTGCTAATCCCATCTTCTAAAGATGGTGAATACCCATCCCACAATGGATGGTATAACTCAGGAGCCAAACCACACTGATGGATCATCAAATCCTCCGTGTGTAGACTAAAGGAGAAGTGATGAACACTCCTCACTATGCAATCAAGATAAAATGCTCCCACCTCTGTCAATGGCTGACCATCATAGTCCTGGGGAAACAAACCAGCATAAGTACAAATCTCCATACTGGATGATGCCCTACATATCTCCTGTGACGACGATGGAGTAGTGACGTGATCTGTCACACAACTCTCGGAAAAATCAACTATCTCATCACAAGAGCTCTCAACCAAAACACTCATCCCATCTGAATTAACTACACCAATGTCTGTGATAGATGTAACCACATCCTCACTACAACTCGTGGATATAAGATCCTCATCAACTGCCTCTGTATATAACTGTACTGTATCTGCAGCTGGTGGAGACTGTGCCAAACTCAACTCCACGGTAAGCTCCTCCAACCGTGACTGTGACTCTTGAAGGGCCAATTGACTGCTCTTCAATGAGTCCATAGTCACCTCAAGCTCATGAGTGAGCTCATCGACCTGCTCCTCCTTTCCCTTCAATGCATCATAACAAATGCAATCCCACTCGAGAAGAAAATCCCTGTCTGCAAGTAGTTTTAGGTAATTTTGTTTCATCATCCCAATTGCTTCTCGAAGTGCATGTATCTCTGCAAGGGAAAAACCACTATCACCGTGCTCATCTGTCAAAGGAGTACTCCAACCATAGGTAGCTAACATCTGACGAGCAACATCAAAATGCTCAATGGTTGTGGCAATCATATTGTCATTCACCTTTAGTTGCCCAACCAAATGATGAGGACTTTGTAGCTTATGACCCCCATACAAGTTTTCCGGTTCACAATATGCACTATGATATGAGGCTGATTCGTCGTCACTCACTACATGATAAGCAACATCTGTGCTTTCATCCATGCACACCTCAACATCTAAGGTACTGCTGCTATGTACCTCAAAGGATGGCTCAACTGATAAAGTAGAAACTGCTGATATGACAGTATCTTCACACACTTCCACTCCCAATGCAACTAGATCACCATCCAACTCATGATCCTGGGATTCAATGCCAACACCTGAGCCTTCTATCTTGTTTTCTAAGGTCTGATTTGAGAAATCAGACTCATCATGACATGAATCCACATCGAATCCTGCACCATTAGCACCCAAATCTTGAGTACCTTCCTGTGACAACTCAATAGAATCATTTTGCACATGTGAAATCATTGCTGTCTCATGCTGTTGGAAAGTTTTATCACTGCTGTCATAAAAATCAGAACTGATAGCAATGTTGATAACATCCTCTGGGATGTTGTCAATATCATTTTGTGGCTCCACCATACTATTTTTTTGATGTAAAATTTCCTTATCAACTAGCATTTCATTTTCAGCCCCATGTCCATCTGTAGGTCGAAGATCATGATCTGCTAACTTATCATATTTTAAACCAAACTCATCATAGAGACTTTTGGATACTTCACCAAATCTTTCATTTTTGCTTCGTGATGGGGTTCGTCTTAAAACGGAGTCTTCATACAGCTGCAAGCTACGAGCGAATCTTTGTTGTGAAAGCATAAGTTTTCGCTGAATATTATTTACGGTGCTCTCAACACTTAGCTGCTCACATTTCTTTGATTTGTGTCTTTCCCTGTTATAATCCATCCGATGCTCCATATATTGTTCGAAGTCTAGACGCTCTTTGATCTTATCTGGGAATACTATATATTCTTCGTAAGCAACCATTAGCTCATCAACAAATTTAGAAGCCATTACAACCATTTTGCTATCCAGGCTTGCCAATCAAATAAAAAAAACTTTGCTTGCCTGCCTCAAGAATTTCATAAAAGAAATTACTTGCAAACTCTCTTCAACTGGTAAGTGTTTCCAGTTTTGATTTTTGGTTCTTATTTGATGAAATGATGCATAAAAGATTCCAAAGTGTATCTAAGGATGCAACCAGTATACCAATGCAATATTTTCTGATGTTCATAACTCAAATGTAACTGTAAATGAATCTACAGAATATAGTCATTTTGACAAACAGTTTTCATTCAGACTTTCCCAATGCAAATATACAGCTACAGCCAGCTAATGATTTGACCAACAGTTGCCATGCAATGCTAAGATCATGAAAGTATATTAGCTACAGCAAGGTGGCATCTTTACAATCATTTGGCATCAACTCTACTTTGCTCTTTTGACTGGTAATTAATTGCGTCTGCCTAGAAACACTCTCAGTATTGCAACAATGGAGTGCAAAGCTCAGGTCTATAAATTTAATGTTGCAAGTTACCATAAGTATACAATCTAAGACCACTCTCAGATTTACGGTAACATATCAATCAGATTGTCCACATACAATAATATGATTTCCAGATTGATTATAATGGTGCAAGCTCTGAAAAGACAATGATGCAATATCTCCAATGAACTACAAAATAATGCAAGATATCAAAGAACCTGGAGTAAATCGGTTGAGTGCAGTAATAAGGTCGATGCTAACTCAGATATCTCTTCCACACTCGCATCTCTCAAAACAATGACGGCTTCCTTTCAATATTCAATTTCTTAACTGATATCGAATTTCCTTGGCACTTAATATTTCTGTCTTGTCTTGACTCAGCTGACGCCTTTTGTCTTACTATGCTTGCCTTACGAATGGGTATCTCCAATCTGCATCACCTACAATTCGTCTTTTCTTTTCTTTTTCTTGTCTTTCCAGCTAATATCGAATGTTTATGTTGGTCGCCAGATATGACTCCTCAAGGATGCGGCTGAGTAAACCAAGCAGGACCCGATAATGATTTCTGACGGCAATCTCCAATTTTTCTATTTTTAAATCTTCCCGTGATTGCTATGCAACGGAAGAAATAATTAAATGCAGCTGAGGGTGACAAATTAGGATTTGTCTTTCAGCTGTAATGGCATTCTTGACAGTCGCTTCTCCAAGAAGATGAGACGTCTGGTCAAAGACTTCAAAACGCCTCCTGGAAACTCTATACGTAGCCACGACCCAGCTGGAAGAAGATATAGAAGTCGTTTCTCCTCCTAAAGAACACGTCCTCCTCCCAACTAATCATATATTTCAATACTAGGCAGCTCGCGCATATTCACAATATTTTCGCTTTAGAAAACTCGAGTCCTTTTGTATTCCGTCTTTTTCCCTCTGTCTCTGCAGACGTGTCAGTATTTTGTCTTATTGTTTCAAGACGGCTTTGCTAATGCAGTAATCGGGCTCCAATATGCCTTTCTGTAGGTGCCACGATTTCCTCTTTGTTCAGGATTGCTTTTTTTTTTTTTTTATTAAATAAAATAATCTCCAAACCCCAAATTCTCAGAATAATAGAATCACCAATTATAAACCAAGTTTTCTGAAATTTTCAAATCCTGATATTTTGCAAATTTCTTTTTGAAACCCAACACAGGATGGCAGGATTCAGGCTCTGATACCACTGTAGAAACCCCTGTTCTCACTCTTTTTCTGAAACTGTCTGTTTTGCTTATTTTTGAACGTTTTTGGTTTTTTGTGTTCTTTTGCATAAACCATTGAACTGCGATTTTGAAAGAAATTGCATATAAAATTTAAATAAAATACCACACGTCTACAAATGATGGAAACTGATTGATCTATTGATGCCAATAGGTTTATTGATCTACTATGCTGATTACAAGCAAGATCTGATGACATGCAACTTAAAAAGCAACAATATTATTGATGTAAAAACCTGGTATTTGCAGCAGATTGTAAAACCCTTGAAAGATGTGTCCAGATCTCAGGAAATAGGCGCATTAACTAAAGAATCTCTGCTGGATGAATCGCACACTGAAAGCCCTGAATATATTTTTAACTGTGAAGCTCTGTGATAACTTTTGGATGAAGATATCTCTCTGAAAGCAATAGATCAGCTGGTATTTCACAGCCTCTGAACTGCAACACTGAAGATGGCTCGTTCTCCAATGCCTGTAGACAACTGAAACCCTTGGCTCTGTTCTCTGGAAGAATACTTGATCAAAAAATTGATTTCATAACATAATGAAATTTCTTCACAATGAAAAATACTTATATTCTCAAGAGGGTTGACTTTTCTCAAAAAAAACATCATTTAAATAAAATTGAATTTTATCTTTTAATATTTCCAAAGTCTCGAACGCACTTTTAATTATAAATTATAATTAAAAAGTGGCCCCCTTCAATGTTGGTCAAACCCTTCAAGAAATCACTTAAGTTATAATATTAAATAATATTATAACTTTATATTATAAGCTTCAATAATTAATATTTAATTTGACAATTAAAATATTAGTATCTTTCTCAATTTACGTCCGATTAACGAACCCTCTGAAGCTGGAGAATAAGTGATTGACTTTGTACATGACCAAACCATACTGCTAAAAATAGCAGGGGTGCTCCACTGAATGACCTAACTTACTAAAAATAGCAAGTCAGGCAAATGATGCCCGAATAACCCCGAACGAAAGCCAACTGGTAAGTTCTGACAATCCGAAGCCAAGCCAAGCTCCAAAAGAAACCCTCTAACCATACATATTAGTCTACGAGGGCTAAGAATAGGCTAAAACCACCGAACTCTAATGCTCGCAAAATTGGGGACATTACATTGAATTATGACTAATTGATAGTCAAATTAGATTTTTATGTTGTCTAAATGCATATATTTTATTTTTTTTGTGTACTTACGAGGGATTTTTTTTCCAAGTCCATGCCCAATCTATGTCTAGTCCCGAGCCCAAGTCAAAATTTTGGATTTCTGAGTTGAGGCCAAGTCTGAGTCCCAAAACTATGGGTCAAACAATTTATCTTTAATGAAATGTATCATTTATTCATGTCGTCGTGGAATTATTTCCTAAATTTTAAGTGGTGGAAAATAAATGGGTCCTTAAAAGAAAGATCCTCTAATCCTAAAGATGACATGGCTTTAATTATGTTTTTATTTTAAGATTTATTAAAGTAAGAAAGTATTTGCTGTAAGAAAATTTGATGTTTCAATTTGCACAAGACTTAGCACTAAATTAAGAAATATATTTTATGTCTAAAAATAAATTTCAAAGAACTAACCCTACCTAATTTGTGATAAGCTTTCCAAAATTGTAAATTTTTTTAAATTCCAAAAATTGCAAGTTATAGAGCAAATAAATGAATGTTTTGACTAAACTTTGACCACTAAATTAAATAAATTAGTGTATTACTAATATTAAATTACAAACCACTAACCCTACCTAATTTTTGATAAGCTTTCCAAAAATGTAAATTTAAAAAAAAAAAATCTGAAAATTGTGGCCAATAAAGCAAATTAATGAAAAGCATAAAATTATAGCAGCAAAAATATTTTGGGGAAAAAAATGGCAAACCAAAAGTATAAAGATTTTTTGAAAAAGCTAGAAAAAATCGAATGTAAAAAAAAAAGGTAAAAAATTGTAGAACAAGAGATAAAAACTATTTTTTAAAAATTGAAAGGCATTTCCATAGCATAGAGATATAGAGAGCAAATAAAATAAAGAGTTTATCTAATGAATTGTAAAAAATAGATTTTTGTAGTTTATATTCATATGGCTGATTACATTGCATTGCACATCTTTCAAACATAAAGCATTACTTCACATTGCAAAACTAATAACTAGATGCTAATAGATCACAAATTTTCAATTACAATATAGTTTTTACAAAGTCAACCTAAGCAGTTATGCAATTACTTCACATTGCATAAAAAATAACTAGGATGAAGATCTTTGAAATAATTAACTCCAATAAGCACAAATGCAGCTCTTGGATGAAACCACCTGTAGAGCAATCCTTGGGTGGTATTTCACACTTGTAGATTATTGAATCTAAGAGAGTTATCGTTCTCCAAGATCAATTTTCTGCTTGAAACCCGTGTTTCTTCTCCACAACAAAAAGCTCAAGTATT
Source organism: Sequoia sempervirens (assembly GCA_007258455.2). NCBI lineage: Eukaryota > Viridiplantae > Streptophyta > Pinopsida > Cupressales > Cupressaceae > Sequoia > Sequoia sempervirens. The sequence goes on along the minus strand of VDFB02270651.1, from coordinate 296,004,327 downwards.
TGTAAAATATGAATGAATGAATGAGCTTTTTTGAAAGTTTTTATACTTCCTCCAAAAAGCCACAATTTCCCTTGGCTTTTTAATTCATTTGATAATAAATAACATTTTCTTTTGTTGTTTCATATTAAATAATCCTCACGTTGGCGTCCCCTTAGTTGCTTTTTAATTGACCTTATGATTAAATACAATCATATATTATAAAGGTCATTAAACACCATTAATAACATCCACTTATAATTTAATTATTATTAAATTTAATACTTTAATAATAATTAATAAATCATAACTCCATAAAAACCTAATATATCAACATTAAACTAATTCTGCCAACACCACGAGGTTACCCACTGCTTCCACTACTCATTAGAATGGCTTACTATAAATAGTAAGGTTGGACCCAAATGTCCAAGTGACTTACTAAAAATAGTGAGTGCAAATATAGCTTGAAACACCTTAGGAAGGTTGTCTCTGAATATCACCAAACACTAGAGAAGATAACGTAGGAAACCGACGCCCAAAAGACATCTACAGAACCAAGAAACTCCCAAATAAGCCCCTCTAAACACCAACATTAGCCTACGAGGACCTAATGATAGGCTAATCCACCAAAACACTGAAATTGGCTAAGGAGGGGACATTACATCAAGCATAAAGCAAATGATTTTCGAAAACCACTTTTATATCCCTCACTTTAATTTCCCACACAAATAATAATAAAGTGCATTTATAAAGTTACTTTTTAATTTATCTCAAAAAGTCACTTTATAACACATTTAATTAATTATTTAATATTACCTTTTTAAATGAACCTTTCCTGCCAGGTAATATTAAACAATTAAATAAATTAATCCCCTTTTCCCAATTTTAGCCTACGAGAATTAAATAGGCTAAAATGCCTATCTAGGTGATCAATGAGAAGGGGACATTATAGTAATTTCTAGACATTTCTAAAATAAGGAAAGAAAATGATTTTAAAACTAAAAAGATGATTATAAAAGGAGAGGTTGGGCATAAAATAAAGGATCCATTTATATGAAATCAAAATCCTTTTCCCAAAAATCGAACTTTGATCATTTTCTTGCATGAGAACAAAGACCCTCAAGATATTTGAATTTGAGGACAAAAACTCTACAATTCCTTGTGGTGATTTCATTCAAAGGTCACAGCTGTGTAGAAAGTTTGTAGTTATTCCAGTTCTAGTTTGGTGATCGTAGATTTCAATAAGTTTATAAATTTTATATTTGATAACAGTTTGTGATGATTTTAGAATATTTTATTGGTGCACAGTGACAAATATTTTAATATTGGCTTGGTCGTACCATTAAAGCCTAGCTGTACCTCTGTATATTGTTATACTGGCCATAACTTTATAATTTATGTTGTGTTTTTATTGGATTTGTCATACCATCTATAGCATTATTCTTGGTATATTATCTAACCTCTAGATTTATTCCTTGGCTGATTTTGAAGTTATATTTGATTATTGTTGCTGCAGGATAGATTGTATATACATTATATAATCTCTAATGTAACTCTGTGCAGTTATTCACCAGAGCTAGTATAGATTTTGTACTTAATCTAGAAGGCTTGCCAGTAGAGCCTAATTCCAATCATTTTCAAAAAATTTAATTGCAATGTAAAGTTTTGCGGCTTGCTACCAACAAGCATAATAGTTTAATATTATCATATCCTTTCACTATCTGTGTTCACCTTACCCAACCCAAGATCTCAATGATCAAAAGATGTTATGGTTTCATGCATAATCCTTGTGTGTCAAAAACATACAGTTGAGGACATTACAACATTCCTTGCACTCTCCAAAATTTCCAAGAATTTGACTTCAATTTTTCATATCTCCAAAATTTCCAAGAATTTGACTTCCATTTTTCATGAGACTTTATGGCCTATGTATTTATTTATTTAAAAGGTATTTTAAATTTATTTAATTTTGGAGACAAACATTTTAAGGGCCAAATTTTGTAATTCCTATAAAGGAAAAAGCTAGCACCCTCATTACTACAGTCGTGGCGCCTAATAGCATATTCTCCTAAACAGTCAGGTTGCATATGTTGATGATATACTAATTTTCTGATATTTATATTAATGCTGGATTTTTATTGTCTCATCTCTTCTAACCCTGATGATATAGATCAGATTTCCTTCTAATCAGGATTCATTAATTTGTTTCAACTTTCAAGTATTTCACTATCAGATCTGGAAGTTTACAATTAAATTGGGCATTTATTTACTGTCAAAGTTAATTGTTGTTTGGAATAAAATACAAGCAGGAAATTATTTGCATATTCTGAAATTCGCAGCTGGGATCTAGGACTGGTTGTTTCCAGCCTTCCTTGTTTCATATCAATCATCATTTATTTGAAATTTGCATTTTACTGCTCATAAATTAGCGTAGAGTTTCAATTTTGTAGATTAGTATTTCATTTCAAGTTATTCTAAAAACAATAATTATAAATTTACTTAGGGTTTGGTTGTTCAATTTAGCATTTACTTTTTACACTTGTTTTCAGTTATTTCAAATATCAAAAATACCAAAAAAAAAAAATCATATATTTTTCAAAATCTAGAAAAGGAACATTACGCAGTTGGCTTTCTTTCTGGCAATGTGTTCGAGTGGATGTCCCTGCCCCTTTCTCAATGATTCATCATTTGCCATTTCCGCTTGCCCTTTTCTCAACCACTCACTGTTTATTTTCTTGTTGCTTGTGGCAGTCTTCTTAGGCACCTCTGTTTTCAAGAAAATCCTTGGCAATCCCTGTTTATTAAATCAAGGTTCATTCCCCTTGATTTTTTTGCCTATGCAGAACACACAAAGCCTTCTGATATTTCATAGTCCTCATGTCTAACACGTAGTCTATCTCAGTTGGCTTAGATACTCTTATATTGGGTCGTGCTTGCACTGTCACTAGATACCAATGATTTACCCAATGAAATGGAATTCCCTCCCCCCTCCTCCCCTCCTCTCTACTAAGTTTGGCCTTATCCATGTCAAAAATTTCCCTACACACTCAAACTAATTCATCAAGGCATTAAGCTTTATAAGATATTTGAGTGAACATAAACTTGAATAAACATCAGTCTAAATAAACATTAATCCAAATAAATATTCAATATTGGAAGACATAAAATAATCAGGTCCAAGTTATTTTTTATATTCTTATAGAAAAACAAGGTTAATATTAACCATATAATTGTGTTTATCAAAGTTCCTTAATTAATAATCATAGGTCCTTAAATGATAACAAAATTCTTAGGGTCATTTAGCCCTAGCGCTAATTTTACCAAATGAGAAACTACAAGGTATCACAGCAAGGGGATTTCAAATAAAGTAGACTTTAAAAGAAAAACACTTGGCAATACAAATTAAGAAATCAAGGAAGTAAATATGGAAAACATTAAGGAATTTTACTTGGGGCAATTTAAATCAAGGTTTCTACTTAAAAAGGGAGGTCCCTAGTTCAAAAGAACCAGGACGTGTTGTGGTCACAACACCTCCCTCATAAACCTTACTCCTTTTAGGCTATATAACGACATTAATTAGGGGACTATTTTCTATCCATCAAAAAAGATGAACCCCCTTGTCTCAGCCAATGAATCCCTAATGAGCTATAATGAAATCGATCTTATGAGGCGCCTCATTTATCTCCCTCACCATTTTTGTCTTATGAGGTTGATATTAAGCTCATTGGTGTGAATACAATGCACAATGTGCTCAGTGGCGTTGTCTCACCTCATTCTAAAACCTCATTCTAAAATGGTCTTTCTAATGGGCCCGCATCGTTTGCTCTTTTGCAAGAAAGAGATCAGATATTGTCATCTTCTCAAGATAATGTTGCAAGAAATGGATGGGTGGCATTCACAACTAGGCTTCTCAAAGATGGCCCTACAGGTGGCCTGCAAAATCTTTTCTTGGCCAAAGGATAAGGTTTTGATCTAGATTTCTTGACAGCACTATTTATTCCTCTTGCTCTTTGATATATGCAAAGAATTTGTCCCTTCGGCAACCAATTTTCAGTTCACCCGCCCCAAGCTCTAATTCCTTGGTTGGCAATCACACACATGTGGGCTTTCACCTAACTATAGGAGGTCCTATACTTGTCCAAGAAATCATCACAAAGCCAAAGATAACCCCCACCTCCAAGAAGCAAAGCTACACAATCATCATCATGTATCACCAAAGTGGTGAAAATGGACGATTTTGAAAGCCTAATTGGCCATTGGCCCACAAAGCTAGAATTCTCAGCCATTCCAAAATATACATGTATCTACATGTTTTAAAATAAATTAATATCAGAAGCAAAAAAAATAGTGTAACCCTAGACTACATTTACTTGTTGAATAAATGAACAAGAGATTATAAATAAATAAACTCTTGTGGAGCTTGGAAAGAAATTTTTTCCACTTGAAAATAAATTCTAAAAAATAACTTAGATGCACAGAAAAAATTCCTTGAATGGAGAATCTCAATGATGCAAGCTCCTTGATCATCCTAGTACCTACATAACACTCCTTGAGGTGGAGGAAAAGCAAGGGCATGATGTTTGAAGTTTGAACACAAACAAAAATTGCAGCCCAAAGCAATGAATAGAAATAGAGTTTTTGGTGAGTGAGGAATAAGAGAGGAATAAGAGAGGAATAAATTTTTGTTTTTGTTTTGTGCATTGTTAGTGACTTAGAAGTCTCTTTTTAAGGTTAGTTACAGTTAGGTAGGATTTTTTTTTTTCACTTTTTTCATTTTAAAATTGACTTTTTTTTATTTTTGGCAGCTAAGTCTACCCAAGTCCATCCAGATTCCATCCAGACCTGTGGGTTCAGGTTGGGTACATCTGATTTTTCAATTTTTTAAATTGAACTTTTATTGTTTAGGGGTGAATACTCCCAGGTTTAGCTGAGGTTCTGCATTTCTGCAAAACCCAATAATAGAGCTGTTGGTAACAACTAACACCTCTGGAGTACAAGTTGTTATGAACAGCCTATGCACACTACGCAATGAGTGCTCTTCGAATTATGGAGGGGAAGCTCCCTCGATGTACTTTGACAAATATACTTTGCAAAGGAAAAATAAGCTAAAACTACTTCCTGTCTTTTTGTTTCAGCTGCTAGAGGCACAAGACTTTCTTGAAAGAACTTTTACGTTGCAGCTGAGTTTTCTCTGGTTTCGCAAATCAACTAAACTACAACTTATATCTATCCAATCTCCTCAGGAAAACAGAGCAAGAGGAAACGGAGCAAGGTTTGACTATCTGACGATAAGCAGGTTTAGACTCTCTACTTGAAGGCAAGGTGGGCACAACTATCATCTCAATCTAAACAAGCTTATTGGGCACAACAGATTTAAGAATTTACCAAGACGATCTTATGGAACCCTAGGTGGTGTAACACTCGATCGAATCAGCAAAGCCTTCACAAAACAGCCTTTATCTTTATAATCTCACGAAACCCTAGGTGGTATAACCTTCAATTATATTGATAAAGATTCACAAAACAGATTTATCGCTGCAACTTCTCGAAACCCTAGGTGGTATAACGATCGATCACAATGGTAAATTAACACAAAACAGCCTTATCACCTTAATCTTTTGGAACCCTAGGTGGTATAACAATTGATTTCAATGATAAAGATGTTCAAACAGATATATCTAATCTATGGAAAGAATTCAGCATCACAATCTTTCGAAACCCTAGGTGGTATAACAATCAATTGCAATAGTGAAGACACATGAACAAATACGAAAAAGAGTAATATTGAGGGCAAGGTGGGCACAGCATATATTCCTCTCTCAAGCAAAAGTTATTTACAAATGAGCGTAAGCTCTTATTTATATACATCAAGGTGTAGGGAACCCTAAAATCACCTTGTGTCATCTGATTCCTGCAATGCATGCAAGCAATGCGTAACCTAATTAAGCAAACTATACAGTTAAGCGGGCAACTACCCTCAGTTTAAGCTGAAACATCTAATCTAAAATGGACAATTGTGCGAGCATGCACGTCCTTATTAAAACAAGTTAACTGGAAGACTATCATCAGTTAACGAAAACCCTAAATACAACTCCAAGTGAACAAGGCGATTCTCAGAATAGGTATGCATGTGATGACAACCCCGAGTTAACTGAAAAGGGTAACATCCAGTTTAACTCGTGTGTGTGAAGTCTATTCTGAGAAGTGGGAACTGAAGTTCACTGTGTGTGATCTCGAGCAATCAACCCCTCAATGAGATTGTTGACTGTGTCACTGTCCGGAGCGATGAGACTCTGACGAAGGATGCTATGTCGATGCAGCATGTCCTCACCAGCTGTGATCTGAGACTGAAGTTCCCTTCTGCTCCTCGTTGCTTCATCGAAAAGTGTTGACATGACTGTAAGCTGAGTAACCTTACAGCCAACTGTCTCCCCACTGAAAATGATATGAATGAGTGCCTGGAGTTCTGACTGAACATCTGTAAGCTCCACGTAGGCACCACCCTCAATCTGATAACGGCACGGTAAGCGAGATACAAGAGTCCTCACAAACCGGAGTGCACTAGTGGCGTGCTCTCTACTCTCAGCCAACTCTGATGCTAAACTGTCTTCTATCTTTGCTCTGAAAACCAACTGTGTCTTCCAAGAGTAGATAGCCTCTCTGTCCTCTGCATCCGTGACTGTGTCATAAGCCAAACTCAGGTGAGCAATCAAAATTTCATCCCTGGGTTTGTTGATAGCCATATCCCGTTCCTCATCCTGAAGACGGATACGGAGCTCTCGTGCATTGTACCGCAACTGATATAACTCTGTAAGCATAGTACGGCCTCTAGCAACGAAATCTTCCTCGCATTCCTCCAAACGCTTGCCATATGTAACTAAATGATTGAGCTGACTTTGCTCTGCTGGTGGCTCAAGCATCGGCGGGAGTGTGTTAATGGCTTCTGGTCTGTGCACAAGACTAGAAATGTACTGACGAAGCTGTCTGATTTCAGCCTTGAGGGCTGCTTTATCCTCTCCGTCCTTTAGTATTCTGTCCTTGGCACTATCTGTAGCAACTTGAAGAAGATCAACCTGAGTCTGGCGTGTGCTGCGACCAAGGTTGGCTGTGATAACTTCAAAATCCTGAGACTCTAAATCAGCCAAGCTCTTCCCCTGCGGAGGTACAGCAGTCTCGATAACAACCTCCATGTCAGTGTTTCTCTCTACGTGAACCATGTTCTTAACTCTCTTATCTGGCGCATCTTGATAAATGTCATCCAAATCGGAATGATTGAGAACATAAGATGGCTGCCTCCTCTTCCTTCCTAGCTGAGTCACCGATCAGAGATGGACTAATGCTACTAGAAAGTGCACTAGCGGCCGGAGTGCTTGCATTGAGAGTGAGTGTGTAGAAGACCTGAGGTGGAAGAAGTCTAAGTCAATTCAATGTGAAGGTGGGACTGGGTGGCTTTCTTGAAAACTAATAATATGTAGGAGCTTGAAATTTGAACCACCAGTCTTGGCGGGCTGGTGATCTCTGCGAGCCCGGCTGTGATAAGCGGTAATGTCGAATGCAATATGTGAAAGCTTGATGGCAAGCGCCTTGCCCCTTGAATTATTTGGCGCTTGTACTTTCTTAGGAGGGTTACTCCTCTTCTTCTTGTTAGGTTTTGACGAAGAAGGTAGCGTAGGATTCACCACTACTGGCGGCTCTGCTCTGGGCATGCTTACTCTTCTTGTCTTCTTGCTGTCGAGGTAAAGTATACTGTTCTGGATGACTCTACTAGACCTCTCCTTGACCGTTGCATATTCTTTGGCGTACCAATCTATTACTGGCAACGGTTGTGTGTCGACTTGTTCTACGGCGAGGAAGAACCTCTCCCTAATCATCGATAAACCTCCCACATCCTCGACAAGCAATCACGTGAGAGAAGTAGCTGGCGTCTGCGAACACCGAAGTCATCTGAGCAATTTCCCGGTAATCCTCCATAGAAGGCTGCATTGATATGTGCCTCTAGTATTATAATGACACGAAGGGTCATAAGCACGTGCTTCGACAAGGTACTTAAGATGATATCTCTCAAGTTCCTGTCCTGCGATCTTTGCATCAATTGCCGACTTGCACCAATACATTCCAAACTGAAAAGGAAAGTTGAGTGATGGTCTGTGCCTGCGGCGTAGAAGACGATGAACATCATGCACCTGTCTAAGGAATTCCTGAAAGATTGTTTTATCCGAAGGATAACGTGGAAGCATAGCTGGATTTCCTGTGAAGCCATATACTCGGATGTAGGTGTATGTTGGGGACTGTATAAACCAATCTGCCCATCCATCCATCGCTGCCCTAGCAACTGCCGAGATACGAACATGCAACTCCCGGTCCAAGTTTCTCAGCGGTAGCGAGTCAAAGCCTGCGTGAACGGCAAAATGGCGTTGACTCAGTGAACTCAAAGCTGATCATATCTTGAAATGTTAAACCTTAGAGCGGTGAGAATGCCACCGATGTTAAGTCCACCGAGGCCGATACGGTAAAAGCGTTCAAAATTACCGCGAGATGTAGACACATGTGAAACTCATGAGCAACTAAGAAACCGATGAAATGCATTATTAATGCCAAGGTGAATATGCGTACGATGAAAGGATGCCAGATTAAATGCTCCGCGATGATGCGACCAATAATGTAATACATCAAAGAATTTTGGAAAAACATTTGCATGTGCTTGACCCTAAGACCACGATTCAAGAGTGTGATTAGAATCGCGTACTCGTATATACTCACCCACGACCCACATTGTTTGGCAATCTGTTCTTTGCTTGTTTTAACCATCTTTCTGCCATCTTCTTCTGACATTTGTCCACATCAGCATCGAACGCTTGTGCACACTGCTCCATAGAAACAACTAGGCTGTTTGGATTTTGAGGAATGCCAAAACTCCTCTCGATATCCACAGGTTTGAGACTGCAAATGACCCGACCGTCGACTGACGCTATCTCACGAGTAGTCGGATTGTAATGCTTAATGCAAGCCATCACAAACTCAACACAGTGAACGGAGATAGGTATGGGAGCGGCCTCTAGTAAACCAGACTGCTCAATATTCTGAATGATCGAACCTGGAGTTTTTAGCGGGTCCTGAAATGCTTGCCCTCGGCAACTTACTTTGTGAAGGTCTGTCTCAACAATGCGAAAATCTCATGAGTAAGGGCTTGCGGTTTGGTCACGTATTCAAGGTGGTGCATTTTGAAAAACTTGCCTGTTGACTGTGAACTTGGCTATGTTCTGACAAGATTTCTGGAGTCTAAAAATAGCCTGCTAGAGTTAAAAATAGCCTTTCGAAGAATTATTTTCAGCGAAAAATCCGAAATATGGGTTTTGTCCAGAAAAAGATTCTAAGACAACCCAAAAGGTCAGATTTGCGAAAATTCAACTTCTACTCGATTGTAAAGATTTTCACTTGAGAAAATTAGCAATTCGAGAACGAATGTTCTGAAGCTAAAATTCGTGAAAAATCAAGCGCACAAATTCAACTCGAGGAAATTATATGGAAACGATCCAGATACTGAGACTTGTCAAATTCGCCAATTTCAGGAACATGCACAATGTATATTATGAGAAATCTGAGATTTAAAGGATGCAAAAGACGTTTTTTGATGTCTTCTTCTGTGAAAATCGCCCAAGATTTCTTTGAATAGCTGATATTTGTGAACTTGAATCTGCAAAAAGATATGTTAGATGAAATCGCCCCTGTGAATTGATGAAGATTTCACCTCTGAACTGGAAGAATTCGCTTTGGAATTGAAAACCACGAATTGCTCCTCTTGAAATTAGCGCCTTTTTAATGAAAGAAATTCGAATTTCCTTGAAGAAAATACGAATTTGTATGAATTTGAGGATTCGCCTTTGATTGTTAAATACGCCTTTGAATATGAAATCCGCCTTTGAAACCTCTGAAGAAATGCGAATTGTATTGAAGTTTGAGTATGCCTTTGAAGAATTGCGAATTGTTCTGAACTTTGAAATATGCGCCTCTTTCTCCTTCTGAAGAAATACGAACTTGCTTGAACTTACTTTGAATAATAAAATTCGATTTCTTTGAAGACAATGAATTTGCCTTAGAAAAATACGAATTCACTCAAGATTAATTGTGCTCTTGAGAAAATCGAATTTCTTTGAATGCTTTGTGAAGAACAATGAAGATGGCGCCACATATAAATAAGAATAAATTCGCCCCACTTGGCAACTGCAAGAATTCCTAACCCTAACCAGAATAGAAAGCCTCTGATTGGTTGCCTTTCAGTTCGACTGCCACTGTCTGAAGTTCAAATTTGAAAATAATAATAAAATAATTATTATCATGTAATGGCGCCAAAAATAGAAACACCATCTAAAAATAGACATATTCCGAACTTCAGTTGACAAACTGGTTGAAGCTCTGAGATTCATCGTCATGCTTCCACGACTTCGAAAAGTCATCACTTGAGCATATAGGCGTCCATTTGCTCAAGATACTTCATTTTTAATTAAATCCCTATTTTATAGCTGACAGCACTGTCGCGACTGGCCAACTTCGACACTGATTTCCGGATGACTGGGTGATGCTGAGACTGATCTGAGATAATCAACGGAAAGCCTACTGAACAAGGAAGAAATGTCTGCTGGGAGACACAACTGCAAAATCCATCATTTAACCCCTTGAAAAATTAGGCGCACTTGATTAAATTGCTTTACGGGTTCCAGACTTAGCCATTTTCCTAAACTACCATCTGATACTTCAAACGGCTGCTGACGGTGAACGGTGAACCCTGCTGATACGAGACGAAGCTCACGGCATGACTGGAGATATTCTGCATCCGATGACTGTATGCACGACAACTAAAAGTTGTGTTAAGGGCCTTAAAAAGAAAAGCGCCCCTGGCTCAAGGTTGCACTTTTGTCATTTTGATGAAAATCAAACGTCATCAAAAACACCCTATTTTGATAGTTGATATCTGGAGCTGGGATGACCCGATTCAGGCATTATCTGTTTTAACGGACAGCCAGGAGGGACCTTAAGAGAAGTCACTGGAGGTGTCAAGGCAAGAAAACTGCTTCTAAGACCTCAAATTCTCCAGTGCGTATTTTTAATATGTTTACCGCTCCCAGACTTAGCCATTTTCTGGACGTTTTCGGACATCTTCACCTTATAATATGACACCAAAGACCTCGCACGCACGAGCAACTGCCAAATGCTGAAGGCTGACGGCTATGCTCGTTGGAAAGATAAATTGATTACGCTCAATAGTCGTGAAGACTTCGAACGCGAACGGGCTCATTTGATCAGTCTAAAGGCTAGGCGCCTAAAGACCATGAAAATGCACTGAAAACCATTTGTTGGTTCCGCCTGGAAAATTACGTGCTTAGTAGAATCAGCCATTTCACCACCGTGAACGCTTGATTGACAAGTCAATGATGCGCGGAGCTAGGCTAGTATACCATCGATGTTGTGGAAGACTCGTCTCAGAAATTCGGCATCCGAGGGGTCCTTTAGGCCAGCCCCGGCTTGTACTTCAGCACCGGGCATAAACCGAAGTTCAAAAACATGAAACCCATTTTAAGCCATGATTCTTGGGCGACTGGCCTCGAACTCAGAGTCGGATGGTACTTGATAACCTCGCTGACAAGAACTAGTTGTGAATGAATTAACTGCTCGCATCAAAACCACGAGATTTCCCGCTTGAAATGGCCTCAGCTAGAGGCGCGCTTTTGCCTGAAAAGAACAAAATTTCCATCTCCTAAAATTTAGGGATTTTAACTTCTGTCGCGAATAACTGGAGCTGTGAGTCTCGGAACGCCTCGCTGGATAGCTCGACGGATAGCCAGGCTGATTCTGAAGAGATTGACTGTATGCTTGAACACTTCAGACAAGATCTTGACCTCCAAAAAACTGGGCGCCCCTGAGCTATACTTGCACTTTAAGGCTTTTCCTCTGAAAAATCTCCATGATTTGATCACTGAAAACTCTGTCTCGATCATTGAAATGACCGTCTGCAATATGAAATGCCGTCGTGAGATGCTCCTCCATCGTGAAAATCTTCATTTTGAGTCTCTTCTTCAGGTTCTGACCAATATAACTGACTTTGACTGACAAATATTGACAAAAACTCCATGCTTGACATTGCCCAAAACGGTATTTTACAACATTTTAGCGAGGTTTAGACTTTAAAATGCAAAATGCCTTAATGAAGCAAAAAATTTGGTTTGGGTACAACATTAGGCTCCGACTGGTGACCATGTCGGATACCTACGGCATAGGAGAACCTAAGAATCTCAGTGTTAAGTAGACCAGTGACTTATAATTGGGCATTGGAGTCAGGATTTTCCCTAATTCACCTAAAACTTGGAATTTCCTAAAAACTTAACCTAAAAATCACCTAAAACAAGACTACTTAAATCACCTAAAACACGACAAAACGTCACGAAACGGGGAAATACAATACGACATTACGATAAAGCATAAAAATTACTTACAAAATATTTACAATGTCACTCCTCCCCCGGAGGGTTGAAGTGCTTAAGATATTGCCCGCTATAAGGAAGCGGGAAGAGCCTTCCATCTTGATGTGAAAGAATATAAGTATTCTCTCCTGCTGATTCGTGAATCTGGAAGGGCCCTAACCATAAGGAATCAAATTTTCCATGCATTCCTTTTGGCTCATGCCTCTTGTCCCACAAAAGGACTTGATCTCCGACTTGAAAGTCTCGGTAACGAGCTTTCTTATCAAAAATTTTCTTCACTCTTTCTTGATGCTGAGTGATTTTATCAACAACCTCCGTCCTTTCTTCTTGAAGTTTCATCAGGAGCAAAATCCTCTTCTGAATAGGATCATTAAATTCTTCATCTTCTACTGCTGATGCCAACTGTAAAGCAGACAACTCCAATGTAATGGGCAGAATAGCTTCTGTGCCATACAAAAGTATAAAAGGCGAGGTGCCAATAGCTCTCTTAGGAGTTATACGATCAGCCCAAAGAGCGTCGTACAACTTAGTATGCCAAGCTCGCTGATTTGACTCAACCAACTTGCGTATGATTGTGACAATGTTCTTATTGGATGATTCGGCTTGTCCATTACCCTGAGGGTAATAATCTGATGAATGAGACAACATGATGCCGTGATCAAAACAAAAACTTAAAATCTCCTCTGACGAGAAGCAAGTAGCATTATCAGTCACAATTTTGCGAGGAACTCCGAAGCGAGAAATAATATTCTCCTTTAGAAAACTGCAAACCACTTCGGATGTAGCTCGTTTGGTAGGAATTGCCTCAACCCACTTTGTAAAATAATCTGTTGCTGTAAGGACATAAACATGCCCCTTGCTGGAACTTGGATTGACGGGACCTACAAAATCAATACCCCACTGCTGAAATGGAGCATCTATAATAACTGGCCTGAGAGGAAAGGATGCCAACTTCACTTTACCAGCAAACTACTGACATAGCTGACATTTGTACACCCAATCATATGCGTCACGAAACATAGTTGGCCAATAGAACTGTGCTCGTAGGATCTTGAATGCAGTAACCCTCGATGAAAAGTGTCCTCCACGCCTGATTGTGAAAAGCCTCTAACAACCTTCGCTGCTGATCTTTTCCGACACATAATAGGAAAGTTCCGTCAAGGCCACGCTTGTACAGAACGTTATTAACTAGCACGAAATTATGTGCTTTCAATTTCAATGTTCTTTTCTGCTGTTTGTCCATGTGACGTGGACATTCTCCATATGCTGAATAATACCAAAGAGGTGTGTACCATTCTTTATTGTTATGCGTCAGAACATTCATTGTCTGCCATTTTGACACAGCAGCTCAGTGAGGAGGGTGAATCTCCTATTGCTTTTATGAGTGCTAATTTCAAAGATGCTGAGATGCGTTATTCCCAGATCGAGAAGAACGCTTATGCTGTCGTCAGAGCTGTCAAAAATTTCAGATTTTATCTTTTGAATTCACATACTACGGTGTACGTCACCGATCCAGCAGTAAAAAGTGTGCTTACTCAGCAGGAGATGGGCACGAAAAGAGGAAATTGGATCGCGAGAGTTCAAGAATATGATCTGGAGATTAAGCCGACCAAGCTTGTTCACGGGCAAGGTCTTTGCAGGTTATTGGCGGAAGATGGAGATTGCAAGTTCAATAGCAATAGTGGAATTGTTTCAGATCAAGAAGTTGAAGAAGACTTACCTTTGGTCTTATTAGTTAATTCTGCGGGGAAGCTCCCTCGATGTACTTTGACAAATATACTTTGCAAAGGAAAAATAAGCTAAAACTACTTCCTGTCTTTTTGTTTCAGCTGCTAGAGGCACAAGACTTTCTTGAAAGAACTTTTACGTTGCAGCTGAGTTTTCTCTGGTTTTGCAAATCAACTAAACTACAACTTATATCTATCCAATCTCCTCAGGAAAACAGAGCAAGAGGAAACGGAGCAAGGTTTGACTATCTGACGATAAGCGGGTTTAGACTCTCTACTTGAAGGCAAGGTGGGCACAACTATCATCTCAATCTAAACCAACTTATTGGGCACAACAGATTTAAGAATTTACCAAGACGATCTTATGAAACCCTAGGTGGTATAACACTTGATCGAATCAGCAAAGCCTTCACAAAACAGCCTTTATCTTTATAATCTCACGAAACCCTAGGTGGTATAACCTTCAATTATATTGATAAAGATTCACAAAATAGATTTATCGTTGCAACTTCTCAAAACCCTAGGTGGTATAACGATCGATCACAACAGTAAATTAACTCAAAATTGCATTTACAAGACATCATTTTCAATTTTTTGCATAAAATAATCAAAAAATTATCTTTTTTAGAATCTGAAAATTGCATTTACATATTTTCATTGCACTTTACATCCTAGGTTACTTCATTTCATTTCACCTTTTATCCATTTTGGGTGTACATTGAGTTTTTGAAACTTGTATGAGCTTCACAACTTGGTGTTCTATTAGCAATATTGTTGTGAGATGTAGTTGGAGACTCATGTCATCCCACGATACACCATTCATCATGGATATTGGGTTCTCCAACTCTTTCACTCATAGTGTTGATACTAATCAACCCACTATGGATCCTAGCTTTCATACCACATTTCTAATGACTTCCCTACCCACAACTAATGTGCATGATGTTCAACACAATGGTTGCTAATGTCTCTTAGAATGCATGAAAGATCATGAAGAATTAAAAAATTTGCAAGACTTTGTAAGAACCAAACCTATTGCCACTAATGTCATTCCTCTCATAGGGAACATACGAAAGACGCTTAAGCATGAACAAGGAATAGAGTTTATATGTTCCCTTGTCCATCTCATTAACACCAATTTTCCTCCTCCTCAACCAGATTCCAATATATTTCCCATGCATAAGAGAAAAGAAAACACAAATTTTCATCACATTACTACTCCTAACACATCCTTTTCTGAAAAAGGAAAGGCCTTGTAGTTAGAAGATGAAAGTGATGACAAAATAATTATCAAACCAAAGATGAAGAATCCAAAATTGCATGAACATCAAAAACTTCAGCTACAAGAGATGCATGATCTTCCTGAATCTTTCCATGACCTATTAAAAATATCCAAGACTGAGAATGCTTTTACACTCTTCTACATTGGGGATTAATCAGATTACCACCTAAACGTGAAAATCTAACTGAAAATAAAACTAATCAAAATGAACCATATTGTGCCTATCATATATTCTTTGGACATCACACTGATAATTATCATCCTTTATAAGCATTATTGAAGAAATTTAGATCCCCTAGGGATCCATCTTGACAAAAAGCATGCACTTCACTCCTTGCCATGTAATAGTTGTAGGATCATAGTATACTCACTATTGCATGTTTAAAATGCATTGCAAATCATTTTCTTTATTGTAAGAAGCTCATTCTCATCAATCATATCGGCTCATCCTTGTCCTGAACTTATTGGGGGCAAGGGGTTAGATATTCTTGTCCTAGTTTGGCACTTGATGTTGTCCCTTTGACTAGTTAAACACCTTTTGCATACACTGATCAAGATTGGGATGCAAACGACCTGCTATAGGTTAACTCGCATGTGCCTTACTAGTATTTTGTTTTGTTTTCTTTTCATGTTCTTTGTGTGATTGTATGTGCATAATGTGATCCACCGTACTATTCTATTTGATGTATCTCTCTTTATGTGCATTCCTCTATTTGTATCTACATTCTTCTATATTTCATTGTGACCATAGTCATAGTATGAACTAAATATGCTAGATCCAAATGAATTTAAAGCCTATTTAATCCCCTAAGCCATGATCCCAATGAGATATTTGAAATCATTAAGAAACTAAATAACCATTAAACTAACATCAAATCAACACAAAAGCATAATAGAACCTATTATAAGACCTAAAATCTTATCCCATTGGGGGAGTGGTGTCACATTGATGTGGAATGGCGACCCTTTCCCAATCCCTTGGATAATATGAGTTGTTCCAATCAATTTTATTGATGAAAATTGATGAAACTGATGAGATATGTGTGAAACATGGATGAAAAACTAGTTTAACATGATAAAGATGAGTGCTAAATGATAAAATTCTTGATGTAGATGGATGCAACCTATGCTAAATGGAAACACAGTTCAAAGATGCAAGCCATGGATGCAAAACTATGCTAAAATTGATGAAAAATAAGCTAAAATGGAAGCCATTAATGGATGCTTAAGCTAATATGGATGATGATTAATCTAAAATTTTAATAAATGCTAAATATGGATGAAGTGAGTATGAATTTCAACAGCATAACTTTACTTTGAAAAGGTGGATCCATTTCTCTCCAAATAGTGATGTATTTATAGGAAAGCAAATGAAAAATTAAGGGCTTAGATCGAGTTGATATATCAATGGTCAATAATGAATGAAGGATAAAACATGGATAAAGGATTCTCATCAATGGATGAGAATCAGAGATCACATGGATCAAGGAAAGATCAACGGATAAGAATGATTCAAACAAACACACTTTGTAACAACTTTGAAAGTTTGTTACAAAGTTTGTTTGAAAAAAATCATTCCCTTTTTAGAGCCAAATAGGAGAATATTCCTTTGGAATATTCCCTATGCAAGTGGATAGGAGGAGCAATTAGATATTTAGTAATTAAAACTAAATTTTAATGTGCAAGATGAGGAATGTGAGGATATTCATTAAATTAATGATTTATTTAATGAAAAGGGGATGTAAATATGATATTTAATTAAATAGTTTAGGGTTATTAAATTAAATAAGAGGACTGAGGGTTTAAACTAAATAATTTGATTTATTCAATTTAAACGGGATGAGATGTTAGTGTGAGAGGGGGTGAATTAACCTAATTAGATCAATTAGATTAGTAGATGAAAATGGGGCATTTAATTAAATAACTATGCTTATTTAATTAAAAAAGCAAAAAGAAGATGGATTTTAGGACAAAACGATGTTAGTTTATCAGATTCAAGTGTGTAATACCATTCAGGACATTTTTATATGTCTACATTTTCCCCCTCTTTGAAGCGAGGTACCTATTACATTGGTTCAAAGACTGACACTTTTCAGATTAAAACTGTTGCTCAGATAAAAAATTTCAAAAATTCTTTATTTTTTAGATGCCCCACTATTTCACTAGTGGAAGGAATTAAATTGGCACCCTACCCCCTCAAGAGATCGGGTGGAAATTTGGAATTTGGGGTTGATCTCTTGACAAAGATGAAACATTGATTTAGGTGGCAGAAAAGGCTTCGAGATGCAAAAATAAGCTCAAAAATGCAAAAAATAGTGCAAAATAGGCTTCATGGTATAGGAATCAGTAAAACAAGTTAAAACCCTAGCTTTCCTATCAAATTAGAGAAAAAACCCTAAATTTTAGGCATAAATATGTGCTATAGGGTTACATTCGCTTCATTTGTGCATTCACACTATA
This sequence comes from Sequoia sempervirens, assembly GCA_007258455.2. Lineage (NCBI taxonomy): Eukaryota > Viridiplantae > Streptophyta > Pinopsida > Cupressales > Cupressaceae > Sequoia > Sequoia sempervirens. The sequence continues at coordinate 295,986,403 of VDFB02270651.1, read as the reverse complement.
GAGATTTTTTGTCTTTTGAGCTCTGACCTGCTAACAAAATGGTGCACTGTGTGTTTCCATGACACATTTTTTATCAAGTTCGAGAGTACCAGTGGCCTCCAGGCGCAGGACCATCGATATGCAAATTGAGACTTTTCCTATAGTTTTACTTTTTGATGTATTTATTAGGCATTGAATTTAGGTCATATTTGGTGTTGCCCTATTGCGACGCTCTTTAGAATTTCAGCGATGCTTTTGTCACTTTTGGAGACCCCATTGTAAATGGCGACACTTCTCTTGATTTAGAATTAAGGTTTCAATTTATCTATAGCGACGCAAGTGCACTTGGTGATGCTAACTTAGATTTGAATTGGGTGACATTGGGAAATATGGCGATGTCATTGCATATGGCGACACCTCTACAAATTTGAAAAGGGACGACATTGTTTGGAAAATTAAAGATAGACACCATTGTAAATAGTGATGCCATTATCAATTGAGGGAAAAAGCTTCCAAACTTAGTCGATTTTAGCCATATTTTGACATTGTGCACTTTGTGGATGCAAGAGGTTGTCCAGCCCCCGATGTTGCGCGAGCATCAACCCAATTTTCTTACAACGTTGGATGATTTAGATGAGATCTGACAGGAGCACCTCGGTGAGAATAGGCTTTGGTTTATCGCATATATGCCCGTAGTGAGGACTCATTTAGCGATGATGATAGTATTGTGCAAGCGATGGTACAATGAGACCTTGTCCTTCCACCTCCCACTAGCGAGGTGACAGTTACACTTGAGGATGTGTGGAGGATACTACGATTGTTGATTCATGGAGATCATGTGATCTATGATATTGGTGTGGGATATGATGCATGCCACGAGGTTATTTTTCAAGACACTATTGTCTTGGAAAACTCATAGATCAATCTCAAGATGTACATAGGGCACTCATTGATATTCAGATTGATAGTGGGTACATTGATTTCAAGCATTGTTGCTCCATACCGATGGGGCAGAGGGTTCAATCCTAGTTGGGGACTGGCATGGCACCAGATGATCTACAGGTGGACACTCTTTGCGTGGGGCCCAGTGATGTTGTCCTCACTATACCATGATATGCACCAGTTTGCTTATTGCAATGGTAGAGGGATCAGTGCATGAGTCACATTACTACAGATCTGGGACTAGGAGCATACTACCATGCTTTGTCCAATAGTTCACATGGTAGATGTGGATCTAGATGATCCAATGGTCTTTCGATACAAGGGGCCATTACACTGCAGCACACATGCTAGCTAGGGATCCCCTATTGGCACTGAGTTATCCATGACATGACAGTGTTCAGATGAAAGTTGTGGATTTAGATGTCGGCATGGTACAATGACCATCAGCAACTTTTCTATGCTCGGCAGACTTAGCACATGCAGGGTCACAAGCATACAATGATATAGTGCTCCTTTCCAGACATAGTGGCATGATAGTTCAGTGAGGTACAGGATAGGTCAAATGATGCCTACACTTCCATTTTTGTGAGGATAGACAGGGAGGTCACATGGGGTTCACAGGTTGAACCCTAGGTAGTGATTGATGAGTTTAGATAGCTGGTTGTGTGGCCATGGGCTTATCATCAGGGACAAGAAAACGCATAGACGATGTCAGCCTACGATGCATGGTTTGTGCCTCCCCCCAAACTTACAGATCCAACAGGTTTACATCCCTGAGGGATGCCTAGAGGGAGAGGGGATGGTAGAAGTAGAGGAAAGGGAGGCCAGGATGGCCAGCAAGATCAAGGACAGGGCAGAGGCCAGGGAGGCCAAGATGGCTAGGATGGTCAGTAGCAACAGGTAGCAGGGCACACACATCAACCACCACCATAGCAACTACCATTGGGGCTAGATCCTTGAGATGCATACTTTAATACAAGAGTGGGACTAGGCCCGCCACTAGCTGTAGATTATCACGAGTGAGTGGGATCAGGCCCGCCAGTAGATTGTGGCACTTACTGCTGAGAGGGATCACAAGAAATAGCTCTGCCAGACCTTTGATGTATAGTTGGCCCATGAGATAGGTAGGAGGCAACAATTAGAGGTGATCACTTAGCAGCACGCTTTGCAGGCACAAGGGTAGGTGGGCCATATAGTGGCGAAGCAACTATAAGAGCAGGCGAGGGAGGAGGTATCATATTATTGGACATTGTATTACAAATATGTCCCTCCACACCGTCGGTATCTGATTTTGATTATAGGATCTAGGTGTAGATGAGCACATCAGGTGGTTAACCCTCTATGAGATAGCCTGGGGATGAGGCACAACACGAAGACCGAGGCAATGGGGGATAGACCCCACCCCGATTTTGTAGACACATTTTTTATATATAGCCTAATTTTTATACATGTATACAGTCATTGGCTCATTTTTTATAGCCTCTTGTATATGTACCTTTGATGACATTTACACACATTGACTCTAATATTTGTATCATGACAGTTATTTTTTGAGATATATATGAGATGGCCCGATGTGGATTTATGATGTGATGTATTTATTCCATATTTTGTGATTATGTATGGATGTGATATATGCAAATGTTTTATGTGATGGATGTATTTATTTATTCATGCTATGTGATATAATATATGACTTTTATGATATGTGATGTATGATATGGATGCAATGCAATGGATGTTTCTCTTTTTCATCATCTTTCTATGACATGTTATGAGATGGATATACTTTATTTTCTCTTTCATGTTTCTCATATGATGATGTCATTCTTTATGATATGCAAATGATATGATATGATATTCTTATGCAGGATGTATGTATATATGTATGCTAATGGTTTATTGATGCAGAATGGATGCATGGTTGATTTTTATTGACTGTCATGATACTGTGTTAGCGTGGAAAGAAGATAGAAGAATAGGATGAATGGATTGACCATTGATTTTGACATTGATTCAGAAGTCCAACAAGTCCATGATCCATCAAGACTATTAGATTATGGTGATGATATGGATGATTTGCTCATATCTTGGGATTGGGACTCTCCATCATTCCTTATGTTTGATATAACACATGAACACAATGCATCATGGTATTGATTACCAGGATGGCATTGTATCTAGTGTGATGGACTTTTACTTTACAAAAAAATAGGATAATTCTTGTTCACACCTTGACATACAAAAACCTCATCGAAATGTAGTTTAGAAGTCTAGAATATATTGGACCATAACACACACAATAGTCAACAATCTACTCCAAATGACCTCCCTACACACAACTAATCAAGTATGCGCCAAGATTATTTTACAAGAATACTCCACAAGTATAGCAAACAAAAGATAATGATTGATGCCCCATTCCTTTCTCTATAAATCATTGAGACATCATCGAGAGGTCCTCGAAATGGGTCAATAAGATAAATCATAAGAAAATATTAAAAACAAACAGTCAATGTTATCTATATCTCTTGTCAATGTAACACTGTTGAGGTGATTTTTGATGTTGATGCCCATTGTTGGAAGGATGCATCCTAGGGCATGTTTATCAGATGTTTTGACTAAGACTAAGTGTGTGATAGGTCATTGATACAAATGCCACTAACTCATTTACTTATGATCTAGACTTTAGATTTTGACTTTTAAGTTTTCATTTCACGACTTGTGACACTTTTTTTTCTATTTGTTTTGCCAAAGTTTGAAGATGACGAATGAGCTATTATGGATGAAGGTTTATTGCGGGTGAAAGTGAAATGGGATGGATGGTTTTGAATTTTTTGGAATATTTCAATGTTTTCGGTATTTTGAAAATGTTTTGAGGCTATTTTTGATCTTTTTGAATGTTTATGTGAATGTTTTGGTTTTTGATTATTTGAGGCTTTTCAGGGTTTTCTAATGTTTTCCAATGTTTTGGGCTTTTTCAAATTTTAAATTTTTTTGTGTTTTCTAAATTTTCAAATGTTTTGGGGTTTTCTAAGTTTTGACCAAGAACCTTATCTAAAAGACTATCCTAGGGGCCTCAGGGGCTTATCAAAGATGAGCCTTGCCTATGTTATACACACAAGAGACCACGTAGTTTGACTAACTTTGACCAGTTTATTAATGAGATATGAACATTTGATGGACTGTCAATTTATTATCAATGAACTCCTAAAGGACTGACCTAAGGTGTCTCAGGGGCACATCAATGATGGCCTTGCCTACGTTCGAGCTCAAAGACAATGTAGTTCAACAAGGCACTATTTTTTATTTGATTTTTGATGTTTTGACCTATTTTGGGATTTTGATGTGTTTTGGATTTTGACTTTACAATTTTTTGAATGTTTTTGGATTTTTGGCTATACAAGATTTTGATGCTTTGGATTTTTTTTATTTTTGAAAGTGTTTTTGGATTTTGATGGGATTTTATGAATGTTTTGGAATTTTCAATGAGATTTTGAGGTAAACGATACCTAGATCATGATGTTGATGTCACATTGTGAGATAGACATGGATCAAGAGTTATTTGAAAACAAAAGTGCAATAATATGCCCCCAGTGTCTAGCAATGTTTCATAGTGCAATAGACAACCAAGATAGGTAATGTATATGTGAAGAGTTCAATAGAGTTTTATCATGCTAGATATTGGCTATGGGACTTCATGAGATAAAATGGTAGAGAGCCTATCAAAAGTTATCCATGAGTAGAGTTGAAGTATACGCCGAATGTTTGTCAAGATCAAGATAAATGGGAATATCTGGATAAAAGTTGGATTGAATGGATGGAGGTAACATTTGATTTATCATGACAAGGATGAGATATTTCCATCTGAAAGGATCATATAGACGCTCGATTCTACTCATGATGCCTATTTGATATGTTTTCATCATAGTACATGCCCAAAGTGCCACTAAAGTGGTTTTCATTGGAGGACAAATTTTAGTTTTACTATTTTCTAGATTTTTTATTTTTTTTGATTTTTTGATTTTTGAAAAAATTTACCCTCATGTTGAACCACCTAGTGGTACTAATGTATAGGCCACTGCCATAACGTGCCAATGGTACCCTACTTGAAGAAGTTGCTTTACTAAGACACGAGCACTTCAAGGCAAATTTGAAGAACTTTGATCTGCCTTATTGGTACCAGAATTAACCTTGTCTATGTGCACACATCACGATAGAGTGCCTTTAGAATCCTTATGATGAAGAGTAACTACCAAAACATGGTCAATGCAATAATTGGATATCATGAATGAAGTGTACAGTGTCATGCATGAAGGAATATGAGATGGATTGGCTGATGGTTTGGAACCTTTGACTCTCCAAACCTAGGAAGATGAGAAATGATGGGTGGGAATGGAGGTTTTCATGGAATTAGGACCAACCACTAGATATATACTTCATTCCTTGCTTGAGAAGCCTACTTTTGTATTTGAGGATGCTTTTGATGGATACATTTCCCTTTTGGACTTTTCCCCATAGTTTCTTTGACTGATGGAGTATGATTGGGATGATTTTCTTTTGTATTCTTTGGTATCCATTTGTATTTCCTTTTTGCTTTACTACTTCATTTTATTTGATGATCTTCTCCTTGCTTTGATTGGAATCTTTCTTTTTAAGTTGGTCCCAATTTGTGTATGAGATGATGGGTGGATGACCATTCATGATACGACTAGTTCTAGTGTTGACAGTATTTTCATCATAAGGATCCTTCATGCTCTCTATGTTGATGTTTTCATTAGACAAGATCACCCTCAGTGTTGTGAAGGTATTGAAAATACCTAATCCTCTACCCTGATAATGTATATGTTGATCCACAACCACTAAATATAAATTATCATGAACACATGATATTGCTATGGGTTCTTGTTGTTCAAGAATATGAATTGTTTTCTCTTATTCTATGACATCATTATTTGTTGATATTGCTTCAAAATCTTTTGGTGTTGATTCAAAAGATGTCAATGATGCACCATCACTATAAGAATCAAGAATCTCAATCATTGCTTGCTCTTGTGTGCTAATTTCAAGAGTAAAGGATTCTAGTTCTGGATGAAGAACATTTGTATGCCCCTCACAGGGAAATATCTCATAAGTAGTGTTTGATATATCCTTGGAATTTTCAATGGATTGGAAAATGTTCATAAATTTATGATAATACTTTGGGGATATAAGCTCTTGATCTTGACTTGAGTCAAAAATACTTCCATTATATTCAGGAGCATTGTCTTGACATGACTCTCGGGTGGATGATACATCATTGGTAAAATACTCTTCACAAAATTTTGTAGGTATGGTGCAATAAGGGATATTTCTTGCTCCTTTGGAACTTCTTCAACATGCCCAATCATTGAGTCATATGTGGGAGAGATATCATAATCTAATACATACTTGATGTCATTACGGTATGAAATATTGTTGGATATTGTTGATGGGTTTGGATTTTTTTTTTAAACAATATCTTGATATGTGTTTGATTCCTCATGTTATGATGAATGAATAACACAAATATGTCCCACTATGATATCATGGGTATGGTTTACATTGTTTGAAGTTGATGCATTTCCTGAATTTTTTATTTTTCCATGATTAGGCATAGGGTTTGTGTAAATTTTTTAGATTTTTGATCGACATCAATGTCTCCTTGCTCAATAAGATCTTGTATTAGATGTTTGAGTCTAAAATTTTTTTGTGTGTTATGACCTTTGTATTGATGAAATTCACAAAAATGATCATCTCTATAGCTAGGAGGTTTGACTTGTGGTGCTTGATAGTTTGAGAAATCTTGGAGTGTGATAAGGTTAGACTATATCAACCTCTTCAACACATCCTCCATAGGTTCCCCTAAGGGAATGAATTGTCATTTAGGAGCATCTTTTGTTCCTTGTGGTGCATGTTGAGTGTTTGCAACATTGATTGTTGGTTGATTGTTTGGCAATGGTGTGGATGGTTTTTGTGTGTTTATGGTTTGGGTGTTTTCTTGCCTAGGAACAGTTAAGACCGCCTTTGCATCAACAACACCATCACTAGTAACATTCTTATTCTTTGCCCAAAAGTGGGGTTTGTTGTTAGAACTAGTGGATGGGTGGTTGTCTCTATATGCTTGTGTATTTCCTTGTGAGATTAGGGCTCCCTCGATGTTAATAGACCTAGGGATAAGCTCATCATAAGTGGTGACACATTGCATCTTTAAGTGGAAGGATATTCTAGATCAACATTTGCTATGATAATCCCCACCTGTTGCTCTTCAGGAATGAGCCGCTTGCTCTTACTAGCTCTTTGCCTCCACCTTTGTAGGAAATTTGTGAAGGATTCTTCTTTGTTTTTCTTGAGATTGTATAATTATTCTAATCTTACATCCATGTCAAGATTGAAGGAGAAATGGTTTATGAACCTATCAATTATTTCTTGAAATTTCTTAATCCCTAGAGGCAATTGTGAAAACCAATTGATTGTTGGGCCCGCCAAACTGTGTGGGAAAAGGCGCATCAAGTAGGAATCATTGTAGCCAACCTCCATACACATGACGTGGAATTCTTTGATGTGATCCACAAGATTTCCCCTCCCTTTGTATTTATCAAACTTAGGGACCTCAAAACTAGGTGGGAAAGGTACCATTGCGATGTTTCTATTGAATGGGTATGGACACAAGTTCTGTTGTGTATGTGGCTTCTTTGTTTTTCCCATTTGAATGTCTTGGATCTATTGTGTGAGTTCCTTGAGCTGTGATGACACATCGTCTTGTGGATTTGGTAGAGAAGCATATGTGGTATACTATGGAATGGTGGATGAAGTGTAAGTGGGATTTTGATATGATGGGGTGTTATATGGTGTGTAGGGTGGATTTTGATATTGTGAAGGTGATGGTGGTAGGGGTGGAAGTGTATATGATCCTTGGGCTATTGGATTCATGACATTTTGTAGGAGATTATAATGCAAACCCTATTGTTGTTGTGCAATAACTTTATGTTGGGCATATTTTTGTGCTAGCAACGCTTGTTGTTGGGCTTGTTGTTGTTGTTGATCAAGGCTTTTTGTTGAGCTTGTTGTTGTGTGATTAAGGCTTGTTGTTGAGCTTTCTTTTATTGCAAGGCTTGTACTTGTTCTTGGGCTTGAAACGTTTGTTGATAGGCTTATTGTTGTTGCAAAGCTTGTTGTTGGGCTTGTTGTTGTTTCAAAGCTTGAGCTTGAGCTTGTTGTTGTTGCAATGCTTGTTGATAAGCCTATTGATCTTGTTGAAAAGATAGAGCATGAGCTTGTTGCACTTGCAACGTGGAAGTTTTTTATTGTTGGCATATGTGAAATGGGTTTTGGTTGATCATAGTGTGAGTGGGTTATGGGTTGTTTTGGACTACCATTCCTTGTAAGATTATCAATTGGGAGGGAGGAATATAGGTTTGGGGCCCCATTTGATTTTTCATAATTTTGGGGACCAATGGTAAAGATGATGATGGTGCTATTTGGTATTGTGATGTCAATGGATTATTTTGACTTTGGATAAATTGATTAGAAGGGTTCCCTTGACCAATGTGTTGGGGGTTCCCTTGTTCTGTTTGATGTGGGACCAAGGCATTACCTTGGTTGATGGGGTTTGTGATCAATGTTTTTCTTTGATTTGGATTGATGATAGATGGGGCTAATGAGTTTTGTGAATTGACTTGAGTAGATTGGGTAACCACTTGTTTCGAGGTGTCAATGGGATTGTTGGAGCCACTTGTTAAGGGTTGAGCTTGCATACCTTGCATGAGGGTGTTATCTTTCCCTTATTGTCTCATTTGAGATACTTGGTTCACATTACCTTATGTAACATTGGGCACAATTTAGGTACTTGTGATGATGTATGAAGATGGTTGCACTCAAAATGTCGAGGTTGTCATGGTGTTATGGAATGTAAGTGGTTTGTGTGGATATAGGGGGTGTTCTAGAATGGTGGTGGAATATTGAGGTGGGGCACCAAATGTTGGTTTCCAAGTTGTTTCTTGGGGAAGATTGGTGTTTTGAGTACCCAAAAGTGTGTTTCCTCCCAAAGGGATAGTGTGACCAAGATCGGTGGCAATCCTAGTTGCAAGACTGGGAGTTAATGTTTGACTTGGCACAAAGGATGGAGTTGGTTGATTTGTAGACTAGGTTAATCCTTGTCTCAAGGTTTGTGCGAGAAAATTTGGAGCCACATTTTATAAGGTTTGATGGTCTCATTTATACTCAAGGAGTTCTTCCTTAATAATCTCTAGTGGGTGTTTGTGACATCTTCTACCTCATACCCTAAAGGATTTGGATCATTTGTGGTGGATGTAGTTTTGGTTTGTTCCATGATTCTCTTATGTTGTGATTTTGTTGTAACCATAGATTGTGGGTCAACTATGGGAGAGGTGTGTTGAGATTTATAGTGTTGAAACTCTCTAGTTGACTCAAATTTTGGTAAAAGGGACCCTCTAAGTTGTTTTGTACTAATGATGTGAGTGGGTGATGAAAAGGGTGAATGATAATGGGGGATGAACTTTCTAAACTTTTGGAAAACACTTTTAGACAAAGAGATTTGTTGTTTTGAGATCTTGAATACAAGGTGTTAATGAACATGTAAATCTTTAAGGTAGACTTGTGACCTTCAAGATAAACTAGTCCAAAATGTGATAACCAACTCAACTAAGTGCATGGAAAAGGATCCATTTCACACACAACATATCTAAGTTAGGGGATTGGTTTGATGATTGTCTAAGTCCAAAGTGTTGATGTGTCCAAAATTTTATAAATTTGCTTGGTGGTGTGAAAATTGTGTGAAGATGGATGAAATGTTTTAACCCAAAATGTTAACCTAAAAGGACCCTTTTTTTTGCAAGACCAAAGTGGTGAGAAACTTGCTATACCTCTAAAGTGATAAAACCTTAAGAACTCAATGATTTTTGTAATAGAACTCAATGATTTGGACAATACAACTCAATGATTTTGGTCCATGGAACTCAATGATTTTGGTAAAATGGAACTTGGACTCAATATTTTGCAATACTTTCCTTATCTCAATGTTGCTTGTGTTTGGGGAGTTAATGTTTGAACATACATCAATGTGTGGTGTTCATTTGATTTAATCTTTTCTTAAGTGATATTGTTTCATTACCACATCAAGAAAGTCTTAATTAATGTTCAAACTAAAATGTATATGTCAAAGCAACCTTCATTTCACAAAGTTCATTATGTTAAAATCATGTAGCTAAAGTCATAGTTCCCTATGTTAACTTTGGAAATTGTGGATTTAGATAGAAGTCCAAATTTTTAAAGAAGCCTCTAAGGATAAAATCCTTAGGGACAAGCAGCAATATTAGGACTTTTCAAAAGGTTTCCATACCTAATCCAAAGGGTTTGAAATTTGATAAACTTGTTGATGTGTCTTTAAGATGTTTTGGAACCAAAAAATGTGTTAAATTGACTCACAAGCAATAACATTCCTAGCTCAAGTGGGTATGTTCTTCTTGGTGGGATTGCCTCATGCCCTTCGTAGTAGAAGAGATTATTTTACATGCAATTTTAGGGAAAAGTGTAGAGGTATATTAAGAATGTACTCTTAATATCTACACTTCAACCAAAATCGGACATGGCAAGTAACTTCTTGTAAATATTCCAATGCACCACTTTAAAGAACTCTTTGGAAGGACAAAGTTGGCCACTACTTAAACAAGGTTCTTAATGACAAAAAACAAAGAACGCCATGACACATATTCATTTTCTTGGCCACTTAAGGCTCTTCAACCATTCTCATTCCACTAAAGGCATGGGATTAAGTGCATTGTGTTATGGATGCCCCAGATTCATGCTAATTTCTCATGATTTCACATCCTTTATTTAAATCTCGTTGGTAAACATGCTTGCGATAACTTGCCTATGAGTTTTCCGTTGTGAGATGTATCTCATAGTAAGTCCTCTCTTAAGGGTGACACAAAGCATGAAAGTATACTTGATTATTTCTCTCCACCAAAGATCACATGAAGCGCAAGGGAGTGGATACGTACTACAAGTGCACACAAGAAAAGGATGTACAATTGAGTGTTTCTCTTCACCCAAGATCGCATGAAGCATAAGAGCAGTGGATACACACTACAAGTGTATACAAGCAAAGCAAGCACTCATTCATTTTTAATCTGAAAAAGAAAAATGACCTCATTTTAAGCACCAATGGAAGTGTTTGATTGTTTTGTACAATTTTAACCGATATTACAAAATGAGGTTGTTTGGGTCCAATTTTAACTGAATTTGAAAGTGAATTTTATGCCCAATTGAAAGCTAGTGGTCCTAAGATTATAAGTTTTAAAGCCCAATGGAAGTTTAGTAGTCCTAAAACATAAATAAAAGCAACATATGAGGGTTTATACAATCCCCTAAGTTTCAAAACACTTTTACAATAACTATAACTAAGAAAAACCGAAAATCAAAATTTTCAATTTTTTTGGTTTTTTCTATGTTATAGTAAATCGCATTTTCAGAGGCCTTTAAAGTAGAATTTAGGGTTGAAACTTGCGTCAGTCTATAAAAATTAGTTTTTCAAGGCACAAATTTTTAGGGGTTGAAGTAGTAATCTTGGAGACCTTTCCAACGGTGCAAACGAATTCGAATTCTGAGCACCGAGTAGAAAGTTATGACCCCAACAAGTTGGGGTAAATAATTTCCTATTTTTTTCCTGAATCTGCAAAACCAATTAGTAACTTGTAAATATTCCAATGCACCACTTTAAATAACTCTTTGGAAGGACAAAGTTGGCCATTACTTAATCAAGGTTTTTAATGACAAAAAATCAAGAACACCATGACGCATATTCATCCGCTTGGCCACTTAAGGCTCTTCAACCATTCTCGTTCCACTTAAGGCATGGGATTAGGTACAGTATGTTATGGATGCCCTATATTGATGCTAATTTCTCACAATTTCACATCCTTTATTTAAATCTTGTCAGTAAACATGCTTGCGATAACTTGCCTATGAGTTTTCTGTTGCGAGATGTATCTCATAGTAAGTCCTCTCTTAAGGGTGACACAAAGCATGAAAGTATACTTGATTATTTCTCTCCACCCAAGATCACATGAAGTGCAAGGGAATGGATACATACTACAAGTGCACACAAGAAAAGGATGTACATTTGAGTGTTTCTCTTCACCCAATATCACACAAAGCATAAGAGGAGTGGATACACATTACAAGTGTATACAAGAAAAGCAAGCACTCATTCATTTTAATCCGAAAAATAAAAATGAACTCATTTTAAGCACCAATGGAAGTGTTTGATTGTTTTGTACAATTTAACCGATATTGCAAAATGAGGTTGTTTGGGTCCAATTTTAACCAACTTTGAAAGTGAATTTTATGCCCAATTGAAAGCTAGTGGTCCTAAGATTGTAAGTTGTAAAGCCCAATGGAAGTTTAGTAGTCCTAAAACATAAAGAAAAATAGCATATGAGGGTTTATACCATCCCCTATGTTTCAAAACACTTTTACAATAACTATAACTAAGAAAAATCAAAAATCAAAATTTTCAAAAAAAAATCAATTTTTTCTATGCTCTAGTAAATCGCATTTTTGGAGGCCTTCATAGCAGAATTTGGGGTTGAAACTTGCGTCAGTCCCTAAAAATTGATTGTTGAAGGCACAATTTTTTTAGGGGTTGAAGTAGTAATCTTGGAGACCTTTCCAACGGTGCAAACGGATTCAAATTCCAAGCACCGAGTAGAAATTTATGACCCCAACAAGTTGGGGTAAATAATTTCCTAGTTTTTTCCCAAATCTACAAAACTAGTTAGCCTCAAAACCAAAAACCAGATGTCAGGAGAATGTTAGAGAGCATATGAAGTCAAAAATTTAAAGCACATGTGAAAATTATCTCTTTGTTTTCTTTACCAGTAAAAAGCATCACTGAACACAAAGGCGTCATTGTAATTAACAAAGGCGTTGCTATAATTCATGGGCGTCATTCTGGTGAAGTTTTGAAAGCGTCACTCTACAACAAACAGTGATGAAAAAGGCATCACAATATCAAAGGCATCACTATTTTTAAATTTACATAATTCCAAAAAGTAATAAGCGTCGCTAAACTTAAAGGCATCACTAGATTTAATTAAGCATTGGTGTAATCCTACAAAGGCGTCGCTATATGGCGATGCCTAACAATGACATTGTTGTATCCTCCAAAAGCATCATTGTATTTACAAAATCAAGAACACGGGAATCTAAAGAGAAATTCATTAGATTCAATTAGTATAGCCCTCCTTCTAGTGCCAAAATGTGACCATAGTCATAGTATGAACTAAATATGCTATATCCAAATGAATTTAAAGCCTATTTAATCCCCTAATCCATGATCCCGATGAGCTATTCAAAATCATCAAAAAACTAAATAACCATTAAACTAACATGAAAGCATAAAAAAACCTATTCTAAGACCTCAAATATTATCCCATTGGGGGAGTGGTGTTGCATTGATGTGGAATGGCAACCCTTTTCCAATCCCTTGGATAATATGAGTTGTTCCAATTGATTTTATTGATGAAAATCGATGAAACTAATGAGATATGTGTGAAACATGGATGCAAAACTAGTTTAACATGATAAAGATGAGAGCTAAATACTAAAATTCTTGATGTAGATGGATGCAACCTATGCTAAATGGAAACAAAGTTCAAAGATTCAAGCCATGGATACAAAACTATGCTAAAATTGATGCAAACTAAGCTAAAATGGAAGCCATTAATGGATGCTTGAGCTAATATGGACGATGATTAATCTAAAATTTTAATAAATGCTAAATATGGATGCAAGTGAGTATGAATTGCAATAGAATAACTTTACTCTGAAAAGGCCGATCCATTTCTCTCCAAATAGTGATGTATTTATAAGAAAGCAAATGAAAAGCTCGGATCGATTTGATCTATCAACGGTCAATAATGAATGAAGGATGAAACATGGATCAATGATTCTCATCAATGGATGAGAATCAGAGATCACATGGATCAAGGAAAGATCAAGGGATAAGAATGATTCAAACAAACACACTTTGTAACAACTTTGAAAGTTTGTTGCAAAGTTTGTTTGAAAAAATCATTCCCTTTTTGGAGCCAAATAGGAGAATATTCCTTTGGAATATTCCCTATGCAAGTGGATGGGAGGGGCAATTAGCAATTTAGTAATTAAAACTAAATTTGAATGTGCAAGATGAGGAATGTGAGGATATTCATTCAATTATTAATCTATTTAATGAAAAGGGGATGTAAATATGATATTTAATTAAATAGTGTAGGGTTATTTAATTAAATAATAGGACTTAGGTTTTAAAATAAATAATTTGATTTATTCAATTTAAATAGGATGAGATTTTAGTGTGAGAGGGGGTGAATTAACCTACTTAGATCAATTAGATCAATTAGATCAATAGATGAAAATGAGGTATTTAATTAAATAACTGGGCTTATTTAATTAAACAAGCAAAAAGAAGATGAATTTTAGGACGAAACGATGTTAGTATATTGAATTCAAGTGTGTAATACCATTCAAGACATTTTTAAGTGTCTACAGTCGTAAACATTTATCTTTTCTTTGTCTTGTGTTTTCCTTTTGGGGATGACACAAGGTGTCAAGATATTTAGGTCTCTTCCATGTTCACCCAAAAGCTTTTTCTTTTTTTTCGCTCTCTATGTGTCATTCTTCCTGCTCTACGAGTATTTGGGGAATGACAACATTGTAACAAAGATATACTGACCCTGAGTCTATGGATCTCTTATGTTTTTTGGGATTTAATTTTGGGGGCAACCCCTTCCTCTCTTTCATGATGAAGCTTCATTCGGGAACATATGATTTGGCATAGGGCTTTCTAAATAAGCTCTCATGTCTCCTTTATTATTTAGCATTGATTATTGGCTACTTTAAAGCAAATTTCTCATAGCAATGGTGCTAGAAATTTCTTTAAGGTGGGGGCATACATTGGCATTATTTTTGAATTTTTTTGGCATTCCTTATGTTTCATTGTGTGATTTTGTTTCTTCTTGTGATGTGTCCTTTTCTTGGTGGTGTCATTAGGTTTGATGTCCTCCAAGAGCATGATATCTCTTTTATCCTTAACTTGTCCTCTCTTGGAGACATTAGGCACGATATTCCCTAAGAAGAGACCTTACATGAACTAAGCAAGATCCCTTTGAACAAACCTTTATTTATATTTTGCTCATAAGTGTTTAGCATAATACAACTTGTTAATCTTGTGAAGCTTGAAGTTCTTGTTTTTGGTTTCGTGGCGCCCTATCGGAGTAATCAGAGGGATAGCTTTGTTATGGTTAGTACATTGAGATCCTATAGACCTGGCATGACTTTCTCACTAAGCCACTTTTCTAAGGGCTCACCTAGTGGACAGCCAGAGGTTCCATTAGCTTAGAGTGACCGTGCGTTGTCGTTTGCATAGTGGACATCGAGTTCCACTTGTGAAATTTTTTGGACAAACATTCAAGACATGCTCCATATCACATTGGATAGTTAAGGATTGATCCACCCTTTTCTTTTGGCTAAACAGTTGAGGCATGTTCACATCATGTTGGATAGTCGAGGCTTGATCCGCCTTTTTGTTTTTCTTTTCCTTTCAAGTCTTTGATGTTGTACGACTAAGTAATCTTGTCATTGTTGCATACATATGTTTTGAATGTCTACTTTAGTGTGAATTTGACGCAAGGTCATCCTCTCACTAAAGTGGGGGCTAAATGTAGTGTAGAAAAATGTATCCCTTTTACATTTTCACACCTAATTTGAAATAAATAGTAAAATGGATGTAATTGTGCCTTATTTTGATGTTGTAAAGTGCACCTATTCACACTTTCACACTTATTTAGGGATCCTTTAATTAATTAGGCTTAATTTTCCTTAATTGGCCTCTTTAATTCAAATCCAAGCCCATCTTATTGCATTTTCCAAAGAGGATACCTGACATTCATTAATGCCTTAACATAATACTTCTCATTAAGTAATGTGTGTCCTAGGTTTAGGGACCTAGGACCCATTTTCCCATGGGTGAATGGGTCCTCCCTTAGACCTAGGACCTAAACTTAAAATTATGTTTTTGATGGTATTTTAACATATTCAAATCCATATTCAGATGTTGGCTTGTGATATTTGAATTTCAAGAAATTAAGGATACATATCTATGAATATATGTTATTTCATCATTTCAAATCCTAGAAAAGCAATTCAAGATACTAGAAATTTTAAGAGCATTTCAAGAGAAATTCAAGGCATTCTAGAGTAGATTTATTTAAGAATTATTGCAGCAATCAAGATCCAATTGTCACGTCGAAGTCTTCTTGCATCATGCATGTTTTTGGAGCTAATATGATGATGTAGGCTTCATGATCCATTCAAGAATTCAAAGCATTATTTCAAGTCAAGATCCAAGGTTCAAGATTCACATCCATTGAAGCCATTTCATGCAAGTTGTAGATTTACATTCCAAGGTTTATTCAAGGGTTTGGTAAGTTGGGACATTTAATTGTTCATTCATCATTCCTTTCATGCTATTTTGTTTCATTTCAAGGTTTAATTACCAAAACAGGGTTTGACCAAGGAAAACCTCCATTCACCAAAAACAAAACATTTTTCCATCTTGATTTTTGTTTGCAGATTTAGGTGGAAGAAATCTTGAAGATCTCTTGAAGATAAAAATTGGAGAACTTGTCAAAGTTGCAAAAGTTGTCATAAAATTTGTCATCTCATGGAAACTGACTTGCAAAAATTATTTTCGGCTTTTTGAACTTGAAACCTAGGAAAATTGAAGCATTTAGATTTGTAGTAGAGGCTCCCAATAATTGCAAACAAACCCTAACTCAAGACCCATTCGCCCATGTGCGAATGAGTCCCAAATCAACTTCAGAAACTGACTTTTGGTGATTGGTACACATCATCTTACCCTTCTCTGATCTGTGATCTAATTTTTGGTTCCATTAGTATTGAGCTTAATCTATTAGATCCAAGTTGTAGATTACATTTTGGAGTTAGTTTACTATTTTTAGTTTTTCTTCCCAAAGTGTTGTTTGACCAGGACCCATGTCCTTGCAAAAAAGGAAATATGTAGATTCACTCTTTGACTTGATTCACCTAAGGGTTGACAGTCGTTTCATTATATGGATCTCATTTCCTAATGAATTGAAGGAGAAATAGGTTCCTAAGTGGTTCATCAATCCCATTTTGGTAACCCACCTACTTTTTCTTTATTTCAATTGGATAGTCAACTAACATTGGTTACTCAATCGACTAGAAGAAAGTGGTTGTTATGTTTGAGGAAACAACTTATGAGAGGATAATTAATTAATTGTTGGAGGAACGTGCAAGATAAAATTTAATTAATGAATAAAAGATTATTTATTGATGGATAATGTTGAGAGGAAAAAAGAGGAATTAAATAATTTAAAGATAACTATTTAATCTAGAAGTTGGAAAGAGGATTAAATAATATTTAATATTATTTGATTTATGCATGATGGAAAATAGATAATTAAATAATTAAAGATAATTATTTAATTTAGAATGGGGGATTGATTTTTTAATTAAATAATTAATTGATAACTATTTAATTAAAGTAGAAGAATAAGTTAAGTTAGCAACATAATTAAATAAATAAGATTTATTTATTTAATCAAGAAGAATAAATAATTAAAGATATAATTTGAAATGAATTAATTATCTAACATAAAGTTATTTAATTAATAGTGGAAATATGATTTTAGATAATAATTAAATAATTGAACATTATTTAATCATTAGGGAAAGATGAATATTAGTGTTAAAATGCTAGTTCGCAGGTTAGGACAATTTTAGGTATCTACAAGAAGTTAAATAATTGAACATTATTTAATTTAATCATTAGGGAAAGATGAATATTAGTGTTAAAATGCTAGTTCGTAGGTAAGGACAATTTTAGGTTTCTACAAGTTGTTCATAAATTTTAATAAATTTATTGATTTTTTATGAATTAATTATGCATTTTTATGACTCAAAAATATATTTTTTGGAAATGTGAACATCAGACAAGTTGATTCACCTAGCCCTCAACCTTTCTGAGTTAGTTTAAGGAATATTTTACAATGTTCAAAATTTATAAAATTGTATATTGATGAGAAGGTTTCACAAAATTATTGGGATATGAGACAAAGGCTAATAACGACAACTCTTGGTGATACTCTTTTGGGAGAGGATATTACTTTATATTATCTAAAAGATGAATTGGGAACTAAACTAAAATTGAAGCCCTCCAACTAGAGTTGAGTTGGAGTTGAAAATATATTATTTCTTTATGGAGTAATTACATGCATGCAAAGCTTTAGTTTTGAATGTATTTTTTAGTGAGAAAATAATCGTTTTTGGGTCTATTTAATGTAAAAAAATTCTCATTTAAAGGGTTTATAAAAGTTTAAAAAGTTAGATGATAGGTGGATTAGAGATTTGGCCTTTGGCCATTTTTTTGTTTTTTTAGTTAGTTTGACATTTAGTTTTAAGATCATTTTAGTGTAGCTAAAGATAATTGTGGATGGAAAAAACTAGAAATTCCAATGTATGTATTTGTTGGATTGTAATTGAATTGAAGAAGAATAAAGTTTGATAAAAATATGGTTTTTTCTGCTTTAGAATTTATGTCCTTGCATATGAAGTGGTACTCAAATCTTGAGTATATGTTTATTGATTTCTTAAGAGATAGATACACTTTATGAAATTAATAAATTTTCTTTTGATTTGCATGTGGATTAAAATAGTTAGAGATAAATTATATTTTAATATTATCAAATTCTATTGGACCTTACATTGATATTATAAAGGATTGTGTTTAATATGATCTTAATGTAACAACTAATTAATCTCTTAGGCTTTCAGTCAAATGAAGATTTGCGTCGAGTTTTCACACCATTCTCTTCCATTTCCCTTTAATCTTTTGATTTTTATTGATCCTTTGGTTAGATTAGGGTTTAGATTAGAATTTGATCTATAATTTAATGAAGGAAAAAAACACCAACAAACCCCTTATATAAACAACCATATTGACCACTCAGCTAGACAACAAGGTTATGACCCAACTCCCAAGACCTTGGAAGGTAATTGATTTCATGATCATTTGTCTTTTTTAGGATAGGTAAGGTGAACTACATCCTACCTATGTTGCATGTATCAATTTGGCCATAAAAAAATGGTGCTAGAAGGAGGGACAAAATGACCATTTTCTTGTTAGTTTTATAGTTTGAATGAGTTAGATCCTAGGGAAATCTAACTCTCATGGCCAACCCTTTGTATATACCAGGGATTCTTCATGAAATTCCTTATCATACACGCAATAGGATTCCCTTATTTTTCTCTAACAATAGACAAATTACTTCAAAGCATGTCAGGATTTGTAGGGATTTATTGATTTTTCTCAAATTTGAACATGAAGATATCATTTGTTAAGAATTGTCAGTTTGCAACATGACAATAGTATGTCACTCTTCCACAAAATTCTATTTGTTCATGACTAGAATTATAAATTTTATTCTTATTTTAATTTGATTCTTATGTGGGTACATAAGATCCATCACTTCCATTTGCAATTGTGAGAAGAACACCACACGAATCAATTTATTGGTTCAATCATAGGTTCCTATTTATGAATCAATGAGTTCAAGCTTTGAATCAGATTGTTAATGATTTCATTTTAAAAGAACATTATTTTTTGGGTTTGAATGCTTCATTTATAGGGAATATTAGACTTTTTGGTGAGGTTAGCACCCTGCAAGGTGTATTTAACAAAAATTCCTTACAAACACAATCTGGATATGGCATGACAGTAATACAAGTAACCAAAATGAGAGTTATAATGATCTTGTGCTTGCAAGTTGAAAAAATTTGTAGCCTTATATTGATTCACCCATTATACATACCTAGATGCAATAATTTCCAAGCATCCCATTAACTACCACATCAAACTAGGTCAGCTCCATACAAGATCAATTTAGGAGTCAAGATACACAAAATACATCCATGGATGTAAGTGTTTCACCCTCTAATGAAGTTTGTATGGTTGTGTCATCTATTTTTAGTCATACTCCAACATATGATGCATTAAATCATGATGAAAAATTTGTAAGTAAAGAATTAGATGAACAGTTACATTATTTTAATGGTTTGTTTGAAAAGAGTATGAAAAAAATTCAAAATTTGATCACAATGAAAATGTCAAGTTAAAACGTGATTTCATTGAAGATATTAAGAATAGTGACAATATTGAAAGAAGTGAAGCATCAACAATGCAAAAATCAACAAACAAAGAGTTTTCATTTAACACTTTGGATAATTCTTCTAGGTAGGATAAACACCAACGTGATGAACATCAAATAATGGTTTATTCAAGGTATATATACCACTTATGTAGAGTCAATTAAATAAAAGAATCAAGAATTAGGTGATCCAACATTATCATATTTTACTATGTCAAATGGATGTAGGATACATCTTACAAATCAACATAGTGAGGTGCATTGTATTGCTTTCCTTGTAAAAATGGATTTATATTTGAAGTAAATTATCACTATTGAAGAGATATTCATCCCTATGGAAGATTATTGGAATATACAATCAGATAAGGAAGAAGATGAACATGATCAACCCCAGAAAGATCGAGAAAGTATGCATTGGATCAATGAAGAAGATGAAATAACTAGCATACACAAAGATCATGGTGAATCCATTCCAAATGGTGAAGATTCATTACATGAGGAAAATGAATTCATAGATACATTCATAGATTCTTTTATAGAGAGTAATAAGGAAGAAATACCCTCTAGTGGGGTCATGCATGGTAAGGACCTTATTGATTTGAATGATAAGCACACTGAAAGAGAGAATGACATAGTTTTGGATGAGATTGCTAATAATAGAAAAGTAGATGGATGTTGTCATGGGAGCCAAGAAATTGAATTTCAAATGGATTCTTTTGGGGAAGAAGGTCTCTTGGGCCCCAATTGGGCCGACTAGTGTCATAAAATAGAGATGGTGAGAAAAATAAAGCTAGAAAATAGATATTCAAATTAATCAAAGGATTTATGATAATCAATTAGATCAAACCTACACCTATTAAGAAAAAAAAATGAGACTAGGCTAAATGTTGATGAAAATATCTACATGGATGAATATTAAATCTTTATTGCAACAAGGAATGTATGATGGTATTCAGATGAAAAAATCATAAGAGCATCGAAAATACCATCAAGAGGTTGTCCTAGAAATCAAGTCACTTCAACATAACAAAAAAAATAGAATAACGGAGTATTTTCCTAATTTTGATTATTTGAATTTGAATAAGTTATCTAAAGAAGATCCTCTAAAGAAATCAAAAGATTACCCCCCCAAAAAATATGATTTGTGACACTTTATACTTAGTGCGATTATAGGTGCCACTTGCCAAAAATAGCAAAGTAGAATTGATCTTAGTGCTTACAGATTGTCAAATTTGGCCTCAATCTCAAAGTAATTTTTTTATAAAAAATGGGATCAATATTATCACACCAATGGAAGTACATAAAAAATATGCATTTTTTAAAAAAATCACCCAAAAATGTTACCATAGGAGAAAGAACGGAGCTCCTGAAGTTCTGAAAATGAGGACGACTCGGCAACACCTGTGAGAATCTGTATTTTTGGGAAACACCGAGCACTAAAATAAAAAACCAATTATATCACTTTGAAGAGCATGAAATTCTACCCAAATTTTTTAAAAAAAAATCTCAAAAAATAAAGCTCATATGACTAAGATATGCCCTTTCGAAGTTGGACTACAAAATTAAAACTACTGATGGAGAGGGGGGAAAATTGGAGTGCCCTGTTCATGGCCATTTGGTCATAAAATTTAAGACATTGAATTATGAAGGTCATCTAGATGTCAAATTTAACACTATGTTGGATGGCAGTCAATTAGCCATCAAATTTAACATAGTGTTTTTTTACGGTCATTTGACCGTCAAATTTAAGATAATTGTACATAAAAAAATGATTTTTTTTGCACAAAAATATGAAGTATTATATATGAAAATAGGGGTTGTTAGGCCTTCTAAATTCAATGGAAGGGTTTATTTTGACCCAAAATTCTCCAAAATTGTAGTTACCTTTTGGATCTGGCAACCACACTTCAGCTTCAAACCCTCATAGACTTGGCCTCGTATATTCGATTTAGATGAAAAAAATAGGCAATAATGACTTTCTCGAACCCTTTGATCTCAATGGTGAGCTCATAC
Organism: Sequoia sempervirens; assembly: GCA_007258455.2. Taxonomy (NCBI): domain Eukaryota; kingdom Viridiplantae; phylum Streptophyta; class Pinopsida; order Cupressales; family Cupressaceae; genus Sequoia; species Sequoia sempervirens. The sequence continues at coordinate 295,964,183 of VDFB02270651.1, read as the reverse complement.
TTGTACCAAAAATCTTTGTTTTAAACCTGCAATAGAAAGCCACAGAGGAAACACCTAAATCTAGTATTTCTTTCAAGCTTTTTTGATTCTCCAAGTCATCATTCGATGCAAGAGAAGAGCATACTCAACTTTTCAATATTTACCAAGATCTCTCAATAAAGACTAATAATAATCAATCCCACAAGCTCTAATACCATTTAAGAGTTAGTATACAATAACTCTACACCATGCAAGATTGGCTAAAGATTATAGCCACCCAAGATCTAGGCACTTCATGAAAGCACAAGAGAGATCAATATGTAATGTCAAGATTGTAATGGAATTGATTATCCAAGAATATCATATGACAATATGCATATGAGACCACCTAGTTATATAGCCAAGGTGAGACATAAGATTAAATGAGATTATGCCAAGTGTCTTAATCCTATGACATGTGACAACTTATCACAACTACCTAGGATATGTGTTACAAGTCAAAAGATAAGATAAGATCTAATGACAACTAACACCTTCTAGAATGATTCCTTCCTAGGACCTAAGTAAAATTAACATGTAAATAAGTCCCCTAAGTACCCTAGTAATGAATTAACTAGGTACAAGACTTTATTTACACCAACAAAAAGGATGAGGCTCGACCCTTGAAAATCAACACTTAGTTGATTTTTGAAGGAAAGGATCAGGGGTTGGGAAGAGGGAAGGAAAAGGTGGTAGAAGGTAAGGGTTAAGCCCGATGTGTGAAATCCAAAATATGAAGGTAGAAAATGGAGAGAAGGGGAGAAGAAGAAGGGGATCGAGGGTGACAGAGGAGGGATGCAAGGAAGAATGTAAGCAAAAGTTCGACACACTGAAAAACCTATACTTATCCAATTTTGGAAATAAATAACTAGGGCATTTATTGCAGGGGGTGGCACAAGAAAAAAAAGGTGCAACTAGGATCTATTTTTTGAATTCCTATCAAGGATTTAGCTCTATTTTCTATATTTGGCCTTGAAATCCCCTCTCTTTGTAGGTACTTGTATATTTCTATAATATTGGCTTGGTTTTAGACAATAAAAATAATACACAAAATTTCCATAAAATTTATAATATTTTTTCTTCTCTTTACACTCATTCACATGTATTGGCCCATCACACCACACTTAAAACAAGTGACATATTCTCTTATTTGTTAGCCTTGATCTCTTCCTCTATTTTGTCCTGTTATGTTACCAATACTATATCCCTCTTTGCTACCTCCTTGTGAGAAATCATCTTGATAACTAGTAGAGGGTACAATCTTGGAATTGTGATATTGCATGTTATATTTTGTTAGTTGTACATTGATTAATTCCCCATTGCAATTGTTGGTATCTATGATCTTGCACATTAAATGGTCTTTTCACCAAACCTTTTTCTCTAGCCATTCCTCTTTGAATAGGTATATCATCTTCACATATATGGCTACAAAAAGGCTTATTTTCCTCTCTCAACCAAAAATTGTGGGCAATGATTTTGGCAAACCAAATGATTTCTTGCCCTTCTAGGGTTTTTACCTAAAAGGGGAAAGAAAAATGGGGCCAAAATGCAATTTTCTACGCTCAAAGTTAATGTGAATGAGATTTATTATGTCTAATTAAGGTTCTCTAATGCTTTGATTTGAAAATGAAGTGATCTAACGATGCAAAAACCTAAGAAATATGAAGTGCTGGAAAACACAGTGTGATATGCAGAAATGCCTAAAAATGCAAGTAAATGATGAAATAATACAACAGAATGAAAGAGGTGCACCTAGAATATGGAATTTGATGTTGGAAGATTCTAGAATCCTAAAAAATTGACTGAAAATGCTGACTGTGACACTTACGCCAGGCTGGGTGACTTAGTCCCAATTTCAGGAAACTTTGTCAGAATGGGAATTACCAAATGGGTATCCAAAAATGTCAATCACTTTTCAGACCTCAAAGTGGGACTAATCTACCAATAGTGGTGACTTATTCCTCCTACAAATCTCACAAATCTCACAAATCTCGAGACAAAATCTAGTAGCCACAGGTCTGCACTTGCTTCCTTGATAGGTGTTTGCGCTTGATTCTACAGAAAATGGGGTAAAAAGTCTCTCCAAGCTTGAATTAGGGTTGTGATGAATTGATTGACTTTGAAGACTTCTTGAGAAATTTTCAACACCTATTTTCTTGACAAATCTTCCTACAAAATTTTGCAAACATACATAAAAAAGGGGGAAAATGGTTGAGGGTTAGAGTATAGGGGTTTGCCTTGGTCAAACCCCACTTTGGTAATCAAACCCTATGAAATAAAATGAAATGAAAGGAGAATGGTAAATAAACAACATGAAATGTCACAAACTTACCAACCTCTTGATGTAGAAATCTGAAGATATGCAATGAAGTGCTCCAATGGATGACTTAATAATGCTTGATTGCTTGAGAATTATGATTGTTTGAATATTGTTGGCAAAACAAGGACAAAAAACTGAGAGGGGGGGTGAATTAGTTGTCACATAATATTAAACTTTTCAATCTTTACTTAACTTTAATCTCAGATCTGATGAATGAATAGTAAACCACAAGCAATCAACACATTAGAAACACAGAGAATACCAAAAAAAAATTTACATGGAAACCCTGTTAGGGGAAAAACCACGGTGGATGTTAGTCCACAATATTATACCCTATTAAAAGTATAATGAAAATAGTAATGGGAATTCACATGCATTCAGGTACACTTCCTATAGCTCACTGCTCAAATACAATAGGGGATCATTGCCCAACAATAGCTTCTACACAAGCCTGATTACAATTCCAGTTAAGCACAACAAAACTCCTTCACTCTTCACTCTCACTCTGCTCTGTAATCGAATGAATAGATCAATTATCACACACTTGCACTATCTCTAGCTTCTCTCACACCACACACACTAAATTCACTCAACCAATCACTCATATATATCCTCATTATGGAATTACATCAACCACTAAGTCGGCCATAAAAATAAAACATATTTACAATGTCGGCCCAAATTAACAATTAAATTTTCAATGCAAATTAAACACCATCAGCCAATACAATGATGTGACCCAAAAAAATATCCACAAGCTCACCAAACATTCAAATTTCAATCTCCAAGGATCCACAACACGTTATCACCAACATGTCGGACAAGAACATGAAAACCCAAACATGCACAAGAAAAATCTTTGACCACGAGCACACCAATCAACACGGGTGTACAACAATGATGGAGAATGATCTAGAAACATCCACAAACATTAGGAACTAATAGAGAGGCATCTACAACAACTAGAATTACACAAACTTCAATCGGGAACACTGACAGAGACCATAGAAACACTGTCAGAACACAACTGTTCATAGCACGATCAAGTCTTCACTCGGACCTCTGAAACTTCTAGTAGATTAACTAAATACTCTCAAAATAAACCCTTTAGTCCATAACAACTAATCTTCAACATACAAAACAAAATACCTTCATGACCTTCACTATTCCACTGGAAACTTGCAACTCTTCTTTTAACAATTTTCTCAATATCCTCGACATATACAACCTTCAATACAATAATGCTAATAGTGTTGACATCAATGACAACCACATATCAGCAACACAACCACAACATCCAACAATATCCTCCTTTGGCATTGATGGCAACACATGATGTGAAAAACACCATCAACCTAACTCTCAATCAACACTTACTCCTTAGATTCTGACTCTTCTTCCTTAACCTCTTTAGCATGAACTTCTCCCCATAAGACTCTTCACTCCAGATAAGCAACACTTTTTCACATGACTCTTCTACCCCTTTGACATCAATGGAAAAGATAAGCATTATCTTCCCACATACAAGCTTTGAACCACATATCTGCACATCTAACTGCTCCCCCTAAGTAGCATCCATAGAATAATCAATCTGGATCAAGAAATATAGCTTTGAAGCATACAGATTGATGCAAGTAAATGCATCTCTTAATTCTTATTAGGAGGGGTAATCACCCCTAGCATTTCTCTTAGATATTCAAAAGTATCCTTTGGTAATGGCTTAGTGAAAATGTTTGCAACCTATTCTTTGGTAGGCACATACTCCAGCCTGACTTCTTTCTCATTTACTTTCTCCCTCAAGAAGTGAAACTTGATGGATATATGCTTAGTCTTGGAGTGTAGCACCAGATTCTTTGAAATGTTTATTGCACTTGAATTGTCATAGTATACGATAATAGGCTCTTCATATACTGCCCTGATATCTTTCAGCATTTGTTTCATCCACGTCACTTGAGTACAGTTGTTTGTAGCAGCAATATACTCTGCTTTAGCAATAGATAGAGAAATAGAATTCTACTTTTTGCTCAACCAAGACACCGGCTTCTTTCCTAGGAAGAAGGAACCACCACTAGTAATTTTCCTATCATCTACATCTCCTTCCCAATCCGCATCAGTATATGCACTCAAAGTAAGATCATCATCCTTAGGATACCAAAGTCCAAAATCAATTGTTCCTTTTAGACATCTGAAGATTCTCTTTACAACAGTCACATGAGATTCTTTTGGATCAGCTAGAAATCTAGCAACCATACATATAACATTCATAATGTCTGGTTCGGTTTGAGTTAAATAGATAAATCCTCCAATCATTGATCTATATCTTGTTTTATTTGCCTTAGGAGAATCATCATTTTGTGTTAACTTATATCCAGTTATCATGGTAGTACCAATAGGTTTTGAATCTTCCATGCCAAACTTCTTCAACACCTCTCTCACATATTGGATTGAGATATGAATATCCCCTTGTCTAACTGAGTAACTTGTAGTCCCAAAAATAACTTAATCTCTCCAATCATACTTATCTCAAATTCACTCTTCATTTCATCAAAAAACTTCATACACAAGTTATCATCTCCTCCAAAAATAATGTCATCAACAAATACCTCAATAATTAACTCTTTGTCATGATCCAACTTGAAATATAAGTTTCTATTAGTAGTACCTTTATTGAATCCAAGCTTCAGTAGGTTATTTTCCAGTCTAGCATACCAGGCTCTAGGGGCTTGCTTAAGTCCATATAGAGCTTTCTTCAATCAAAAAACCATGTCTTCCTTATCAGTTAGTTGAAATCCATCTGGTTATTCAATATAAAGTTCTTCTTCTAGTTCTCCATTTAGAAAGGCTGAATTCACATCCATTTGATAGACTTTATAGTTCTTATATGTAGCATAAGCAAGAAATAATCTAACAGCTTCAATTCTGGCAACAGGGGAAAAAGTTTCTTCAAAATCAATATCTTCTATTTGTGAATACCCTTTACATACCAGTCTTGCTTTATTCCAGACCACTTCACCTTGTTCATTCAACTTATTCTGAAAGACCCATTTAGTACCAATCACATTTTTATCTTTAGGTCTAGGAACAAGTGTCCATGTATCATTCTTTTCAATCTACATCAGTTCTTCCTTCATAGCTTCCATCCAATGTTCATCATTATAGTATTCATTGACATCTTTAGGTTCAATCTTGGAAACCAAGCAATACTCTTTTGGTATCTTCCTTCTAGTTTGCACACCTTTAGTCTTATCTCCTATGATTTTATTTTTGGAATGGTTTAGCTTTACATACCTTGGAACTTTAGGACTTTCTCGAGCTTCTAGTTCTACTGTTCTCTCTTCTGCACTTGTACTTGTCTCTCCTTCCTGACTTACTTGATTTACCGGAAATGATTTAAGTTGTTTTACCATAACATATGGCACAATCTGAAGTTGATTTTGTGTCTGAGCATTCTTCCCTTGATTTTTATTGTCTTCATCTAAATCATATCCACAATATTTGGATGATCTAGTAGAGTCTTCATCAACTCTGACATTTACACTCTCGACCATCTTTCTCAGTCTTATGTTATAGCACCGGTAGGCCTTGCTTTTGGTAGAGTAACCTAGAAAGATTCCTTCATCGCTTCTTGCATCAAACTTGCCTATATCCTCATCTCTCTTAGCATAGCATTTACATCCAAAGATCTTGAAATAGTTAACAATAGGCTTATAGCCAAACCATATCTCAAAAGGAGTCTTACCAAAATTACCATTGACATTTACTCGATACAAAGTATACACAACAGTACTTACAACTTCACTCGAATAGATGTGAGGGACATTTCCTTCTATCATCATTGTTCTAGCAGCATCCAAAACTATTTTGTTCTTTCTCTCTGCAACTCCATTCTGTTGTGGGGTTCGGGGGGCAAATAATTGTCTTCTAATCCCATGCTCTTCACAAAAGGAATTAAACTCCTTGGAGGTGAATTCACCACATCCGTTTGTCCTTAAGCATTTTATTTTTAGACCTTTCTCATTCTCTACCATAGCTTTAAAAATTTTAAACTTTTCTAATGCTTCCCACTTTTCTCTTAAGAAAGCTACCCATACCATCCTAGAATAATCATTAATAAGCAACATAAAGTACCTTTCACCATGAAGACTTTTGACTATAGAGGGACCATAGAGATCAATATGCACCAGCTCTAGCAAACCATTTGTATGATGCTATTTTCTCCAGAAGGAGACTCTAGTCTATTTTCCCATCTGACATTCCTTGCAGATTGTGTTAGTAGGCTTCACTAGCTTAGGTAGATCTCGTATTGCTTGAGTGGAACTTACTTTGACAATGGTATCAAAATTTACATGACACAACCTCTTATTCCATAACCAGCTTTCATCTACTTGAGCAATTAAACAACTTTCACCAGCAGTATTCAGGTGAAAAATATTACCTTCTGTGTTTTTACTTGAAGCAATTACCTTTCCAGAGCTTCCAAGAATCCTACATCTTCCATCTTTGAACTGAATATCATAACCCTTGTCTACCATCTGTCCAACACTCAACAAGTTGTGCTTCAACCCTTCAACATAAAGAACGTCATCAGTGTTGTGCTTACCACCAAGACAAATAGATCCTCTGCTAGGAATCACACCAACATTGTTATCTCCAAATCTTACAACCCCGTTGTCACACTTTTCTAGACTTACAAATTTGCTTTTGTCACTAGTCATATGATGTGAGCATCCACTGTCAATAACCCACTCATCCTTATCTTCAATTCAGGCTGCAAGAGCTTTCTCAACTTTAGCAGATTTATAGCCACAGGACTATTTTCAATGGTAGCAATGAAAACCCATTCATCTTCATTTCCATTATCTTTATCAGACTCGTCATCAGTCACTCCTTCTTCAGCATAGTAACATTTCTTTTAGAATCTAGACTTGTTATCCTTAGATCTAGGAAGTCTTTCAGGACATCTTGATGCAAAATGACCTATTTTACTGTAGGAAAAACATTTAATAGGAAAAACTCCTTTATACTTACCTTGTCCTCTGCCTTCTTTCTTCATAATCAGTGCTTCCAATTCTTCTACTTCTCTTTCTTCATCTTCAAGTTGTTTCATTTCTTCTTCATAATTGAATGATTTTCTAGAAGATTCCCCCAAATCATATATTTTCCTATTTCTTCCAGATACAGCAGCCTTAAATGCAGTTTCATTCTTGGGAACAAATTCACCAAATTCACTCAATTCAAAGGCAGCAAGTTTACCAATCAGAGTATCTCTTGTCATATTCGTCAATGATCTGGTTTCTTCAATAGCATGAGCCTTTGCTTTGTAAGAGGGAGGAAATGATCAGGGAAAACTTTAAGAAACCCCCCCCTCGGAGAAGCTTTAAAATTCTGTCGAATCTTTCATACTTCCCGAAAAAAAAATTAATTTTAGAGGCAATTTTTTTCATTTTTCGTGAAAAAATAATAATCCCCATTGGTGAATCTTTTGTAATCGCTAGAATTCTGTGGAAAATCCTAGAAAATTGCAATTTTTTTAAAACCACTAAAATATTTTCATTGGCGATTAAAATCTATTTTCAAACCAATAAAATATTTCCATTGGCAAATTAAACCTGTTTTCAAACCCAAAAAAAATTGTTGGCGATTTTTTTTTTCAAACTAAAAAATAAAATTCATTGGTGAATTAAACCTATTTTCAAATGATTAAGAAAAAAACATTGGCGAATTAAACATAATATCAAACTAATAAAAAAAATCATTGGCCAATTAAATTTAGTGGCGAATCCACTACTGTTCAATGAATTTTCAATGGACGGTTGTACTTGCATTCCAGAAGTATATCTCTCAAGCACTAGATTTGCAAATGGAAACCTCTGGAATAACACTAGAACTGTTAGATGTGGACACGTGCCGAGATCAAGGGTCATCATTGTGGTAATTAATCTGACGGGTTGGATTTTGGCGATGAGCGATAGAAAAACTTAAGTGGCAAAAATATGCACATGCATTAAGTTTGTTTTAAAAGAGGGACCACCTAGAAAGAACGTAGGACAAAGGCTTAAAAACTTAAGAATGTTTTACACAAAGGATGTGGCACATCAATCTAACCATGACCGTTCGATGAATTTTTGATGGACGGCTTTAGTTGCATTCCAAAAGTATATCTCTCAAGCACTAGATTTGTGAATTGAAACCTTTGGAATAACAGTAGAACCATTAGATGCGAACGCGTGGAAAAATCAAGGGTCATCATCGTGGTAATGAACCCGACGGGTTGGATTTTGGTGATGAGTGATAGAATAACTTAAGTGGCAGAAATATGCATGTGCATAAAGTTTGTTTTAAAAGAGGGACCGCCTAGGAAGAACATAGGACCAAGACTTAAAAATTTAAGAATATTTTTTTTTTATCAGTGATACTTTTCTATTTTATTAATTATAAACAAAAAGATACAGATTCTATAAATTTCACAACATCCAAAAACTACCAAAAAATTTGATCGGTGATACTTGTTTATTTTATTAATTATAAAGAAAAAGATACAGATTCTACAAACTTAGCAACATCCAAAAACTACCAAAAAAGTTGAATAACCAACTCAAAAACAAAAGGATCAGAACTTCCCTAAATAGCTACGTCTTTGTAGCAAAGGCTAAACACAAATTAGAAAACTACACTTTATGTTAACCATTATTACTCATTCTTCTTTGAAGACTCACCCATCTCCAGCGGCAGTATCTCCTTTAATGGTTTTGGCTTCTTCCGCGGACGCAGTCCCTTCTTTTCGCGCATCTCCTCTCTGGAAACTTCTTTTATATTTTCTATTGTTTCCTCTAATGCCATTAGCTCAGCACAAATTTTAAGTGCTTTCCACTCATGCTCGGCTCCTTCCCGCCATTGGTCTTTAGTGCGACCCTCTGGCCATTTGATAAAGAAGTGATTTAAATCCACAAGCTTCGGGCCCCCACCATCCATTCCTTCTATTTTTACCAACCATAATCCTAGTATCACCCATTGTAGAATGCTTTTGATGTCCACTAAAAATTCTTTATGCACCAGAGTTTTCATTACTCTCCTCACCTCATTCACCAGTTCTCCTAAGTCTAAACCCCAAGCCATGACCAATGAATAGATATCCATATTCGTTCTAAATCTGTGTCAATTTTTTGAATCCATCCCCCAACATTATTTGAACTGCTTGCACCACCTTCTCTTCCTTGTAGAGAAATAAACCTCGCAGCCTCTGCACAAATGCTTTTCCCACAAAGGGGTCTAGCTTCCTCTGCGATGTCATGGTGAAACTGGCCTCCATTTCTTTTCTATTTCACTGGCTTCCAACCTATCACCCACCGCCGAAAGGATACAATCCTATTATCCTTACACTCAAACTCGAAGAAGCATCGAGGGTGATAGGTGAATCTCATTATAACACCTCATTTCGCTAGCCTTCTCCATAAATGCACTGTGCTTGTCACCTTTCCTATCTTAATTCACCAAAGTCGAGGTTTTGGTACTTTTCCTAACCTTACTACCTTAGTAACTTAGTTTCAAGTCTTTCTTGGCCATCTTTGTAGTCGGTGGGTTGGAAGTTTCAAAAAATTTGAAACTTCAAACTTTGGTTCTAAGGTTCCAAATTTTAGCGACCACGTAACGCGACAACATTATGGACCAAGACCGTTCGATGAATTTTAGATGGACGATTGTAGTTGCATTTCGAAAGTATATTACTCAAGCACTAAATTTCCAAATGGAAACCTCTGGAATAACACTAGAACCCTTAGATGTGGACACATGGCTAGATCAAGGGTCATCATCGTGGTAATGAATCTAACGGGTTGGATTTTGGCGATAAGCGATAGAAGAACTTAAGTGGAAAAAATATATACGTGCATTAAGTTTTTTTTAAAAGAGGGACCGCCTAGGAAGAACGTAGGACCAATGCTTAAAAACTTAAGAATATTTTACACAAAGGATGTTGCAAATCAATCTAACCACGACCATTCGATGAATTTTTGATGGACGGTTGTAGGTGCATTCCGCAAGTAAATCTTTGAAGCAATAGACTTGCAAATTGAAACCTTTGGAATAACACTAGAACCGTTAGATGTGGACACATGGCGAGATCAAGGCTCATTTCTCTCTTTTCAATGACTCAGCATATTACATTTCATTTAATTGAAATTCTCAATCTTTTTGAAGAACGTGTGGTAGTCATACTGCTCACAGCGATTAATGCCATATGAACATCCGAAGTGATTGATTGGACAAATCATGAGTCATAACTTTAATGAAACAAGATTTGTAATGATTTCAAATTTTCATAATTCATATCATTCGAGTGACACTGGAGTCTGGTGATTTTGACAACTTGTCACTTGTCAGCTTAAGGTACAGTTTGTGTGTAGCTAGATGTCAATCAAATTAAACATTTTAATTGTACATGTAAGGCTTAAGTTTTAATTGTACATGTAAGGCTTGAGGTGCAATTTGCATGTAGCCAAACGCTAATCAAATTAAACATTTTAATTGTACACATAAGGCTTAAGTTTTAATTGTACATGTAAGGCTTGAGGTACTGTTTGCATGTAGCCAAACGCTAATCAAATTAAACATTTTAATTGTACATGTAAGACTTAAGTTACTGTTACACAAATCAATTAAATTAGTTTTTTGGTTTGCATGAATCGCCATTATGAATCATGATTATACGATATACGTAACCTCACAATGCACATGTGATAGGTGTGAGATGTACATAGGAACCAAGCTAGTAGTGGCACTATTGGCAGCACTGTTGGCCCATAAATAACTAAATAAGGATAGTGACTAGTGAGCACAACTAAAATCATTCGTTGAAGGTTAAAGGCCTTACTATTGAGTGCAATGTTTGAATTTTCGTAAGGGTTTTCATTTTGTAGGGTTAATAAGGATTCAAGAAGAAGATCATGTGGCATTATTGGGGATACTCTAAATTCTCCTGCCTGCAGTTATGTAGTCATAGATTCAACAACCAATTTCATTCAGGCTTCAAGTTCAGAATGGGTGGAATTGGAAAGAAGTTCATTTGGTTCACCTGACTTCTCAGATAGGTTTTGAACCAAGAGAGGTGCTCTGATGGGAATAACCACTATTCCAGTGCATAGAAGCTACAAGTAAAAGACGGGAGCAATTTTACAACCCCTCATCTTCTGCATGACTTTGATTTTCAAAGGGGAGAAGTACATTTTGTATCTTCACAGCTCCCATTTCCCCGGTTTGATTGGCCCCCTTTTCTCCATGCATTCATTTTCAAAGCTACTGGATGATCCGGAAAGTCCCATGCATTTATTTTCAGAGCCCATGGTTGACCCGAAAAGTCCCATTATTTTCAGACAAACATGTATTACATTTATGTTTTCACCAGCGGTCCAGCAGAAGCTTAGTGCTTGCACTTACATTTGTATTTGTACTATGTAATAATGTGAGATTGTCATTTAGTTGCAATAAAATAAATGGTTGTGCTATTAAAAAGCAATTGATGAAATCATAGAAATTGTGCTATTAAAAAGCACAGAAAAGCAATTGATGAATCTATTCATATCAGTTTTTTTTCCTTTAAGAAATTATCTGTTTATGAAATAATTGCATGCAGATTTAAAAATTAAAAGTAAAACATAAAGCAATACAAATACTAAAGTTAAGTACTTGAATCGATTAAGTTGATTTTTTTATTTGCGTGAATTGTGATTATCACTATAGTAACCCAACCTCACACGTGACATGTGTGAGGTGTACATAGGGACCAGGCTGGTAGTGGCACTATTGGCTGCACTGTTGGCCCATAAATAAAGATAGTGAGCACAACTGAAATAATTCGTTGAAGGCTAAAGGCTATACTATTGACTCTCGAGTGCAATGTTTGAATTTTCATAAGGGTTTTCATTTTGTAGGGTTAATAAGGATTCAGGAAGAAGATGATCTGGTATTATTGGGGATACTCTAAATTCTCCTTCCTACAGTTATGTAGTTACAAAGTAAAAGACCAATTTCCTTCAAGTTCAGAATGGGTGAAATTGGAAAGAATTTGATTTGGTTGACCAAACTTCTTAGACAGGTTTTGAGCCAGGATGGGGAGCTCTGATGGAGATAAGTGCTCTCCAAGTGCATGGAAGTAGCAAGTAGAAGATGGGAGTAGTTTTACAACCCCTCATCCTCTGCATGACTCTAATTTTCAAAGGGGATAAGTACTTTTTGTATCACTAACAGCTCTAATTTCCCCTGTTTGATTTGCCCCTCTTTCCCCATGCATATTTTTTAGAAACCATGATTGGCGGTGGCCCCCTCCTTGCATTTATTTTTAGATGACAGAGAGTCAGAGACCATGGCAGAAACTTGGCGCTTAAGCTTACATTTGTATTTGTATTATGTAATAATGTGAAATTGACAATTGACATTTAGTTGTAATAAAAATAAATGGTTGTGTTATTAATGTGATTATGTGACATTGTAATTCCTTTTATTAAATCCTTTGCAACGTTAACTATTACTATGCTATTAATGGTTGTGCTATTAATGTGACATTTTAATTCATTTTATAAAGGCATTGATGTGAATTCTAGCGCATTAAAGGTTGAAAAAAACTTTAAAACACATGTTTACTATTTATAATATATATCATAAATTACTCAACTGTTCGATGAACATTTGATGTATGGTTGTAGTTGCATTCCAGAATTAAATGCATGAAGTGCTAGGGTTACAAACCTAAATGTCCAGAATCACCCTATAACTGTTAGATTTACAAAGATCAATAGTTTAGATTCTTTAGAATTTGTTGTCAATAGATGACTGAAAAAAGCACTTTCGGTTTATACTGCTAAGTTATTTTATTTTTAAGTGAGAGGGTCAGCACATGGGGAGATTTCAGTCTTCAATTTGCTCATTGCAGTGCACCGCGACACCACCCTATTATGGGTTCCATAGTTCCACTTCCGACAAAGCCATTCTAGAAAACTAGTTTCCATGACTGTCAGCATCAATCTTTCTGAGAATCAAAAGTCAGGTAAGTGAAAGAATTCTTGTGGCTATGTTTCATCATTTGAGATTTCTTAAAATCTTATTTTGTCAAACTTTGAAGTTTGGGTTTAGGGCTAAGAGACTTAAGAATTAAGAATTTAAGAAAAATTAAGGACTAATAGGGAATTCATAGTTTCACATTGTATAAGCATATCTACCAGCAGTACCACTAGAGCAATGTTAGATAAAAAAATACATTATGCAAAATTGCTTAAAACCCCAGGTTTCACTGATGAATACCATGTTATTTATGATCCTGAAACCTATGGTAGGCATACCTCAAAACTTAGATTTTCATCTGAGAATAAGGCCTCAAAGCAAATGCAAGTTAATAGTATCAGTGCACCGTGGGTAACTGGATTAGGGTGTGTGATGTTACACGAGGTTTTCCCTTGCCTTGAATTTATCATGGTATGTGCCCAAAATTATGATGATAACAAAAGAGCAATTGTTAATAAAGATAGCAAAGAAGAATTGTTATCCATTAATGTAGAAGAACTTGGAAAAGTGTTGGGGTTTACATTTACAATCGAAGAATTTGAAAATGTCCGCATTGACCTAGAAAAGCTTGCTAGTGATTATGAAGCAGTGGATAAAATGGAGAAAAATTATTTCTTAAACAGAATAGTTCAGGATAGAAACAAATTGAAAGGTGATCATAAGCCTCCTTATGATTTGTAAATTTTTAAACCATGGGTTCAGGATACTATATCCATGCTAGCATTTTTCCTCAGACTAGATAGCAATTTGGAAGTGGGTGCTTGCCTCCTTGAAATGGTGTATAATATCCATTATGGTGTTCCACATGTCAAAATTGAGCACATTGTAGAATCCATGCATAAACAATTTTTAATGATTAAAGGAGGTTCCACCAAGACATTTAGGTTCACAACTTACTTGTGCTATCTTTTTCTATTCAAATTCAGAGGAATGTTTCAGACCAACAAGCTTCAGATTCGGCCCTATAGTAATCCTGAGGAAAAGAAAATGGCTCCAGTATATGAATGGACCACTGTTATAAGGATGCATGATTCTTGAAGGAACTACAGTCATTTTGTAGACTACTTTTTGGCTCCATTGCATCAAGAAATTACAAATACTCCAATGCCTAGATTGCCTATGTCATGTAGAAATTGCATTCAACTAGGAAAAGAAATACAATTGGCTAATTGGTACTTAATGGAAGAATATATTGTGCTAACATTTTATGCATCGGGAGTACAAGCATAAAACTTCCAATACATGTGATAGAAAGGGTTTTTGCTTTGGAATATGTAAGGCAGATGCAGAGTACTGATGAACTACACTTTACTAGTCAGCAAAAGAAGACCTTATTTCCTTTACCTTTTTCATGTGGAGGGATCACATTCGAGAGAAAAGCATTTAGTGTGGCACATAATCTTTTGAATTTTTTTTTATTTTGATGATATATGTCACTAGCAGTATGATCCATGTGACACCATTAAATCAATGATTGTGCTCAATAAGAATGTTGCAAGTAGAATTCAACATGAAAGTAAACCCTTGCTCGAAAACTTGAGAAACAAGGATTCTTGGGATGAGGTCAAAATTCCAATGGAGAAAAGTGCTGCTGAGAATGGTATTTCTTTTAAGAAATTGTTAGTAGAAATTATGGCATTGCATCGAAAGAAAATCAGGAGGTACAAAAATTTTTATCAAAAAAGTGTTAAACCATGTAGTAGAGTAAAAATGCCAGGTTCTCTAAAGAAGGAAGTTACAGAAAAAATAATTGGTCGCGATAAAAAATTATTGCCTTTTGGTCTATGAGGAAGGAGCTAGGTGAACCAAGAGCTCTTGCAGAGTACGGAGATAACAAAGAAGACAGTGAGTTTAGAAAATTGTGGAATATAGAGCATCCAGATGAACAAGAAGATAAAGAAAGTGATCATGAATCTAATGATGATAGGGAAGAAGGAAGTCGTGTCAATTTCAAACTTGGTTTAAGTGAGGCCAAAAAAGAAGCATATACTACTGGAGCAGCCATAGCTGAAAAAATGGGTTATGAAGGTGGTCCTTTGGGATCCCAAAGACAAGGCCCTTGGATGGTAATAGATGTAGAGCATAGAAAAGCAAGTGATTTTTTTGGCCTTGGGATTGGAGGTGAAAAATTAGACCTAGGGCATACAAGACAATTTGTTAGAGCTTCAAATCCTCGTCCTCATGGTCAGACACAATCACAACTAAGACATGCCCATGCTGGAGAGCTTAGTGCAACTGGCACTGCCTCTAGTGGTGATGGTATGGGTAGTAGTACTAGTAGTGGTCAACATGTGCTACAACAACAAACTACACACAAGAGGACAACAATACAATATACCACAGAAACACCAGGTGATCAAGGCATACAGAAGAGGCAAAGGATTTTGACAGGTCCAAGTCACACTACCAGTGGATCCACCACAAAGGAGTTATTTCTAGGCACCCCCCAATGCCAGTTAGTTTGGCTGCGACATCATTAGCAACTGCAAGTACTACTACTCCTATTCCTTCACCATTCAAGCATTCCATTATTCATGTGTCCCTAGGTTTTGATTACATTGAAGAGTTTAAAAATAAATTAGACATGAATAAAAAAGAAAAGAAGCAACTGATGGAGAGTGCATCTACTGTAACTTCAGAGCCTACCACAACCATGGTATTACCCACATTTGACACAAATAAAGAAATCATGGAGTACACATTTCTTGTTCCCACAGTTCAAGATAAACCAGCAAATCAAATGGCTCGATCTGAATTCTAGGTGAACAATATTCAATTGGATTTTTCTAGACTCATAAATACTTACAAAATTAATGTATCAAAGAAGAACAATGAATTGGTGTACACATCATTGCTAAAGCAAGATAGAGAGAAAAAAAGGTTACAGAATCAAATTGAAAAGTTACAGGCAGACCTAGCAAATGAGAAAGAAAAGAGGAAAGCAGCAAATAACAAGAGCAATGAATTAGAAAAAAGAATAAAAAAATATGCCTCTGCATCAACAAGCAAAGAGGATAAGCAAAATGAGACTGCTGTGAATGAACTGAAGAAAAGGCTAGATGAGAGCAACAAGAAATATGATGAGGAAAAATCCACTTCAGAAAAACTAAGAGGAAGCATTGCGAATGGAAATGCACAGTGGGAACAAAAATTGGAGAAGGAGAGAAAAAGAAATGAAAGATTGGTGGCAGAGGTGATGGAAGCAAAAAATGAAATTGAGACTTGTCAAAATAAGCTATTTGCATTTTGTAGAGAGACATTGAGCCATATGAAACAAAAGATCTGGGATGAAATAATGCAGAGGATTGATCATTTGTGTGACACGTTTCAATTGATTGATGCTATCAAACAACATCATAAGAAGCTCAAAAAATATTTAGTGGACAACAAAAATGTGTTGGCATTAGAGAAATCTGCAAAAGAAATTCAACAAATAGTCTACAAAGCTAGTGACAATGTTTTGAAATAAAAAGGGATTACTAATCGGCTTGCTACATCAATGACGTTGTCATCTATCATTGAAAAGTGTTTGAGAATGTGTGAAACAAAGGAATATTTGAATTTGGTTGTAGACAAGATGAAGAAGGTGGATGAAAAGGTAAGGAACTTCACAAAACTTGGTTTGCCAGAGGGTTTTGAGACAAATTAGTGATTCATTGGAAAGAATGATTTCATAAAGAAGATGGAGGATGCAATGAAGATTGATTTGGGCCAGTTTCCTTAGAACCCAGATGTGGTGAACTACTTGGATTCCATCAAACCATTGCTAACCTTGAATGTAAAATTGACTGAAGAATGCAAGACAGGTTCCAATTTGAATCATGAATTGTTAACAAATCTTCAAGTGAAACAACATCAGTTAGAACAAATGACAATTCCACCACCTGAATAGTGGTAGTTGCTAGAAAAGGTGTTGCAGTGATTTGATTTTTGATAATATAGGTTTCCAAGTTCATCCTCAGCTCTGTGCAGAGTTGTCTTTGTTCCAACTTGACTTCAATAATGTGTTAATGTTAAATAATAAATTATTTGTATTATTTTTTTATTTTATTTGAAGAAAAATTCTGATAGTGGTTTCAACTACTAGATACACTTCAAATGATTGTTGATGTTCATTGTTGCATATGCTACTAAGACTATTACTACTATGTTATTAACCATTGAGCTGAGTGATGAATTGCTTAGTACATGTTCAATTTTTACTTTTAACACAATTAAAATATGAACTATAAGGTGACTTTAATTCTAGGCATCCATAATCTTAGTTAAATTGCATTACAATTCATAGATCGATACTCAATCTCCATGACTAATACTACTTATCAGATCCACTAAACATTTATATGAATTCATGCTTTAATCAAGGTACTTTAATTGGTTCATTAAACTAGATCCAGAATTAAAACATACATCAATGCATAATGACAAAGAAGATTAATGACATGTTGTGGTTACTATCACTCAAAGTCGCGGTTTTGGTGCTTTTCCTAACCTTAGTCGCTAGTCCTCAGAGATTTATAATTTATAACCTTATCGGTCGCTAGTCATCAGAGTTTTACAATTTATAACCTTGTTGCGGAGTTTTGAATTTTCATAACTTCCCGATTCCCCGAGTTCGTTCACTTTGTTGAGTTGCAAACTTGCAAGTCTTTCTAGTTTCTTGGTCATCTTTGTAGTCGGTGGGTCGGAGGTTTCGAAAACTTTGAAACTTCAAACTTTGGTTCTAAGGTTCCTAGTTTGAGCGACCACGCGACATTATGGACTTATGTATGGACTAAACTAGAGTTGTCTTTTGAGGGATTTCCAAAAGCATGCATGTTTCAAGGCTATCTTTTCGAGGAATGAAATTGAATGCCGCATTCAATGCAAGTCCTATCAAAAATAATGACATAAGTGCATGGAAAAATTTTACTCAGACATCTAGCCTACATTCTCGTTCTTTGGCAAGGCTAGTACTTTTCAAGTGCAAACATTCTTTTTACTCAGACATTTAGCCTACATTCTCGTTCTTTGCCAAGGCCAGTACTTCTGAGGTGCAAACATTCTTTCTCTACGAATTTGCATTTTGTGCTCATGCAGAGTGAACGTATGGTCGACGTAAGGGATATGGAGCTCAGACCTTTTAAGTTAGAAGAATTTTGGGTGCGCCTGGAGAGGGACGACAAGTCTGAGCTAGATATAAAACTCTTAGAAAGCAGGCTAGCTCAGGATGGAGGGTTTTCAGAAGCTGTGTTGAGTGTAGACCTGATAAGTGCATGTGTGAGAAGGTACATTCCGTAGACACGAGAAATTAAAGCTGCGGATGGGACTATAATTGCAGAAATTTCTCCTAAAGTTGTTTCCTGAGCGTTGGAGATTCCAAAAAGGGAACCTCTAGAAGACATGTTCGTCGCAGTGGAAGGTGAATTTTTTGAAGCGAATAAAGACTAGTGTAAGAAATCCATGGCCAAAACTTGGTTGAAGACTGAAAGGAGAGGTAAGTTGCAACTACCAAATAAACTTAGAAGATTGCATTTTAAGGGAGAAATTGCAAATGTTATTGCTTTATTGCACTGCGTTGTTGGGAATGCACAAGTTGAGTTATTTGAGGATTGGATGTACCGGTTTATCTTGACAGTTTG
This sequence comes from Sequoia sempervirens, assembly GCA_007258455.2. Classification (NCBI taxonomy): domain Eukaryota; kingdom Viridiplantae; phylum Streptophyta; class Pinopsida; order Cupressales; family Cupressaceae; genus Sequoia; species Sequoia sempervirens. Next base: position 295,945,172 of record VDFB02270651.1, on the reverse strand, counting down.
TGATGAGAACATTTTCATTGACTGGGCTAAAGTTATTTGCTTCCATTTGAATGAGCAATTAATTAATTTCCATAAGACTACTACTTTGGGTATGTGTTCTTGCCTGAGCTACATTGTAGGTAGTCAAAGGTCCTTTTGGCCAGGGTTGGAGCCACAAGGAACCCCAGCTTCTGATATGCCTATGTATAAATGCTTTCCTCAGTTCACTAAAAAATTTGGAATGGATGATTTTTGTCGTGTTAATGATGCATTTTTAATGGAGGCCATGAGGAAGCTAGATGGAAATCCAGAAATTCACCTTTCCCCTAAATCCATTTCTCTTGTATCAAAATATGGGATTTTTTATATCCAATTTGATAAGATTTCCTATCTAAGAATAGAGGGTTTTGAGAAAGCCCCATTGAAATTACCTTGGTATCCTGAAGATTTAATGATATTTCTGGAAGTTTTTCGACAAATGGAAATGGTTAATATTAAGTATACAAACATGGGGAAACGAGGGTATGCCTTCCCATTGGAGACCCCTTCTTTTTTGTGCAAAACAAACCAGATGGCTAGGGGAGCTGAAGGACTTCTCAAGGAATATAACTTCCAAAATTTTTCTATGAGAGCTAATTTTGACAATAAGGGTTTTGTGAAGTAGAATCTCTATGGAGGGATCCCATATCGGCATCACCCATCTATCAAAGATTTCTAGGAAGATTGTGTCAATGAGAATGAAGTTTTGAGAAGAGATTATATGAGGCTAACGCTAAAATAGATACAGGATTTTGGTCTTTAATTTGACATTCCTGAAAATGTAGCTGAGGATTCAACAATCTTAGATCCTAGATATGAAAAATTGCCTGATAAATCCCACCCTAGGGTTGATTGGAACCAAAGTGAAATTTCATATATGAGGGTGTGTGTTTCCCCAGTGCTTAAAAGAACCAAGGATTGGTTAGATGGGAAATTGCAGCAAGTTGCTAGTCCTATTTAGGAGTTGAAGTCATCATAGAAGAATGAAAAAGGGTCTACACAAGCATCTAGTGCAAGTGTAGCATCGGGGAAATCCTTTGTTAGGTCGTCTAGTGAAAATTCTCAATCAGGAGGTGATGGTGATAGGCCACAAGAAACATTCAAGTTGAAGAGCATCTATGAACATGACAATGTGCTTTCTCCTACCCCTAAGAAGAATACCAATCAAGAAAAACTTGTGGCTACAAATTCTGAAGCTATCTTTAAATAGATCGTTGAAGGTAATATCTTTCCTCCTATGTCTAAAGACTCTGAAATGCTCTCTTCTTCACCTGATAATCTACCTTTCACTCCTACCGCTCCTAAAGAAACTATTACTGGAAAAGAAGATTCTCGTCTGGTAGTAGCCTCCCTAGGATGGCTGAAAAAAGAAGTGGAGAAGAAGAGAAAGTATACTCCTACAATGATAGTTGGAGTGGATACAGTTGTAAATTTACTTCAAAGCTCTTCAAAACCTAAGAAATCCAAAAGGATGTCAAGGATGGTGACTAATGCTACTTCTAGAAATAAATGTTAGAAATTGTTGACCCTGTCAAGGATTTAAATGAAGATGAAATAACACCGGCAGACTACAAAGTCACACATGTTGATATGGGGCCTCCAACGCTGGAAGGTGATATGTACCATGCCAATTATTCAGTCATTACCTTGATTAAAAGAGTGAAAGAACAAAGGAAAGAAAATATAAAACTGCAATCTCAAGTCCTCACATTAAGTAACTTTATTTCTTCCATGGCCACTCCTCCTACATCTGATGAAGCCTCAAGTTCTCAGCCTCAGTTAGAGGGCATCAATGTACTCATCATAGAGAAAATTAAAAAGAATTTGAACTATTCTAAAGCTACTTGTGAGGGGATCGAAACAATATCTCAAGAGGCTATCTTCTTTCTGAATAAATCTTTGCAGTTTTACACTCGAGTTCTTGACAAGAGGAAGGAGTTAGTAGGAGAACTTCAGGATGTCAGAAAATATCAAACTAGTCTCTATGTGCTCTCTCAGGAAATGAAAGAATTAAACTCTATGGATCTGAAGATATTAATTGGTGAGCAAATTTTGAATAATCCTAAGAAGCTAGACCCTTCCTGGTCCAATTCATTAGAATTGAAATTGAATATATATGATAATCTGGTGAATGAAATTAAGAACACACTTGAAAAATATTATGAAATGTTGGAGGAAATTTAAAAGAAAATCATATTATGGGAGCAGAAATTACTGATGAGTTTGATGAAAGGATTCTAGATATAAGAGAGATCTCTCTGAAGTTTAGAGAGAAATTCAATAAA
>VDFB02270651.1:295136479-295279974 GCA_007258455.2 Sequoia sempervirens | reverse complement strand
TAGTTGATATGCAACAAATCCATATGTTGCAGTAATAATATTAAGGACCCAACCAATTAGGTTCAAACTTTCCTGGCTTTTCTCTATCTGACTAATTCTTTGGATTCTCTTTCATGACTAAATCATCAATATCAAAGTGTCAAAATCAAACTCTTTTATTGTAACTATGACAAAGATTATTTTGATAGGCTTGTAAATGGACTCATGCAATTTTTCGTCTCTTATCTAGTAACTCTGGCTCATGTAGTTTGGATATTCTGTAGTCTTTGTCATTGATAAACTACTACATGGAGACTCTCAAGGATGATAACTCGACCTCGATATGAAGGATAGATTCAGAACCAAAGACAAGGGAATATGGTGTGACACAAGTAGGAGTATAAATGATGGTATGGTAAGCCCATAAGGTTGGGTTCAACTGAATATGCCAGTCACCACCAACATCATTGAAAATCTTCTTTAGGATCTTTATTATGGTTTATTAGACACCTCTGCTTGACCATTACCCTGGGGATAATAAGGAGTTGCAAAGTGATGATACTTATCACATAATTCTCGAACATCTTGGTTCTTGAAAGGATAATTGTTATTTGTGACAATAGAAATGGGAACACCATATTGACATATGATGCAATTAAGCATAAGCTTTGTAATTTGTTTTTCGTTGATGTAGGTCATGGGAATGGCTTCAATTCATTTCATAAAATATTTAACGGTAGTAATAATGAACTTATGGACATTAGTAGAAGTAGGGTGAATATTTCTTACAAGGTCAAGTCACCATTGAGAGAACGGCCACGGTGATGTAATCGGGTGAAGCCCCTACACTAGTGAATGAACAAGATCTCCATGAACCTAACATTGACAAAATTTCTTGACAAAGTGGTATGAATCACATTCCATAGTGGACCAATAGTATCTAGTTCTCATGAGATTTTTAGCTAAGATATGACCACTAGAATGAGATCCACATATACCATTATGTAATTCATGTAAAGCCATTGTGCTTCTTCTGCATTGAGACATCTAAGAAGAGTATTATTTAGGTTGCGTTAGTATAAGGTATCAACGATTATAACATATTTAGAGGCTTGTTGAGTAAAGGTTATGTGTTGGTTATTCACCAAGTCAGGAGGAAGAATTTGGTCATGAAGGTAATTATAAATGTCTTTGTACTAGGGTGAATCAAGACCAACCATTCTACATACAAGATCGGATTTGGGGACATCAAAAGTGGAGATGAAAAGTTGTTCCACCAAGAACTCATGCAGGTGCACATTATTAGGTATATCAAGGAGAGATCCTATGGTAGTCATGGCGTCAACTACTCTATTTTGTACCCAGAGGATCTGCTCAAATATGATGTCATCAAAATACTGTTTAAAACTATCAACCATATTTTTGTATGGCACAAGTTTTTCATCTTTTGTTTCATACTCATTATTAACCTATCAGACAAACAACTAAGAATTGTCATAGATATGAAGGTGCTTGATCTTCCATTTGATAGCTATCCTAAGTCATGTAAGAAAAGATTCATATTCTAAAATGTTGTGGGTACATGGGAATGCTATTTTTTAGGACTTAGGGATAGTGTCTCCTTTTGGTGTAATGAAAAGAACTCCATCTCCAGAACCATGGTGGGTATAGGATCCATCAAATTATAGTTTTCATTTTGCATAAGTCGCTAGTGTAAAGATTTCTTCATTAGGAAAGTTTGATACTAGAGGATGATATGCTGGAGTAGGAGTGTTTGCTAGTTAATCAGCTATCACCTGTCCTTTTATTTCTTTTCGGTCAACATATTCAATGTCAAATTCACTCAAAATAATCACCCTTTTTTCCAAACTACCTATGAGAGTTGCTTTATTGAGCATATAATTTAAAGGATCTATCTTTGGTATGAGCTTGGTCTAAATATTTAACATGTAATGTTGGAGCTTTTGTGTCAAAAAAATGATACCAGGACATGTACGCTCGATAGGAGTGTAATTAAGTTCATACCCCACAAGTGTACAACTGATGTAGAATATAGCTCTCTCTTTTCATTCTTAATTATTTTGTGCTAAGAGAGCTCCCAATGTTGATAACATAGTTGATTTGTATAGAATTGGAAGTTTCTGATCAATAGGTGGCATTAAGACTGGTGGCGATAATAGGTAATCCTTAACTCATTGAAAGGCCTGTTGATAGTGATCGGTCCATTTTAATGGAACATCCTTGTGAAGTAAGTACTGAAAGGGATGGAATTTATCTTCTAACTGAGAAATGAATCTACAAATGGACTATAGTTTCCCTTATAGATTGTGCAACTGAGTCAAATTAGATGGTGGTGGCATATCGATGATGGATTTCACCTTTGCAGGATCAACCTCAATACCTCTATGAGAAATGATATGTCCAAGGAGTTTTCTAGAAGTTACTCAAAAGACACTTTTTTCGAATTCAATTTAAATTTGTATTGTTCCAACCTAGTGAAAATATTGTCAAGCACATCTAGATGGCTTTCTCTTGTGAGAGATTTTCCTAATAAGTCATCAACATAGTCTTCCATAAGAGTATGCATCATATCATGGAAGATTGTAGTCACATCCCTCTGATAAGTTGCTTTAGAATTCTTAAGGCCAAAGGGCATTATGTTCCAGCAATAGGTATCCAAAGAACAAGTAAAATTTATTTTGTGCTAATCCTCAGGAGCAATTTTAATCTGATTATAACTAAAATATTCATCCATGAGCAACAAAATCATGTACCTAGTTGTTAGATCTACTATGATATCAATGCTAGAGGGACCTTTCAGTTTTCACTTGGAGACCTATTCTTTTTTTATTTTTCACTTTTGCAACTGGAAGGTGGAGTGGACTCTCCAAAGTACGCAGTAGTGTCAAGGTCTATGGAAAATCCAGCCTGATGATAACCCCAAGGTATATCTTCTTAAAGTCCCATAAACGTGGCTATAGCTTCATCATTTTCAAAAATATCCAAGCTCAGTGGTCCTTTTTTATCCCAATCTATTAATTGAAGGTGGACTAGCAGTAAGTTATAATCAGTATTAGCAAAGCTTAGGGATGAAGTAGATAAGGTACATATCAAGGAATCATCAAGGTCCTAAAGGTTTCAATCCAAGCTCGACCATTAGTATGTTGGTTTTTAGGAGAATTGGTCTCAGTACTATCCTTAGAAGTATCAACATCGTTAGAAGCACTAAAGTCTTTACTCAAAAGTAACTTAGTATTACAAGTATTTAATCTGAATGGTTGATACCCAAGCCATTTTTATTTAGTAATTTTTTAAAGTTGTATAGGCTCTTTCGTTCCTTGTTGTTGTGATCCTAGACCACTATGACCATCATAGCCTTTTAGTTTCATGATATCAAAACCTTTCCCATATTATTAACTGACAACTAAACATGTTTTTCATCCTCTTCATCTTTATAAATCCATGTAGAGAGGTCTTCATCTATAGTTTCCTTGCCTAGTTCACCCCACTTCATGAAAGTAGTGGGAGGTTGATATTGAATTATGAGTTTAGGATTCCTTTTAATAGGCAACAACTTACCATAAGATTTCAGTGAGGCTAGAAACTTACTAATGCAGAATAAGTTCTCAATATTGTATTCGTTGAATCCATCATCTTGAACCTAAACCTTATTTTCAGGAAATGATATGGGTGGAAATGGATATGTGGATAATGATAAAAGAAAAGTGTAGTGGAATGAGATGGATGATGAGGGTTCATTATTAATAAGTACTTGATGTGCAAGAGTCCCTTTCAAATTACTGCAATATTGGAATGGATCAGGGTCACTTGATATGGTGATTTCATTTCCATTATAAGGGAATTTCAAGCACTAATAGTAGGTGGAGGGAACAACCTACATGATGTGAATCCATGGGTGAATGAGGAGAAGATTATAAGGAAGGTCCAGGTCTAGAACTTGGAACACTATATCTTGAATAACTGAACCAACTCTAATGGGAAGGACGATAACACCCTTAGAAAAGCGTTTTTCATCATTGTATGCTTGTATGATGATCCTTTTTGATATATCAATACATGCTTTGAACAAAGAATCTCATTGTGGTAACTAATTTTGGAGTACAAATATTTAGGATTTCCCTGCCATCTATCAAAACTCATATGATTTTTTGTTTATTGATATATACCTCAAGATGTAGGGGATCATTATGGTGGGGCTTCTATGAAGATATATCATGCTCTATGAATGTCATATGGTGTGTAGTAGCTCTAGGTACCCTACCATGGATTGAAATTGGTTAACATTTAGAGTTGTGGGAACTGAAGAATCCTATAAAGCTTTATCTAGGATAACCTTATGCTCTGGGGATATGCATAGCAATTCAAGAATTGATATCTGAGTAGGGGTTTTCCCTAGATGATCCAATAAGTTATATTGATGTGTTAGTTGAGATTTAGAAGTGGCCCCTTGCAAAGTCACTTTGGATCTACGGGTTGTAGCCTGACACTCAGGATTCTTGTTCTTAATGGTTATGAAAGAAACGTTATTATCATAATGTTGGATATTGTTAACCATGTATTCGTAGGCAAGATGAGTGTAGTTAGCTTGGTCTTTAGCACTAGTCCCTAAACTAGAGGCTTTTCCCAGTCCATGATTTGTAGGTGTAGACACATAAAATATACTAATTGATCTCATACACCTGATCCTGATTTACTAACACCAGTTCATCCTGAATCATACCCTTTACTAATCATTTAATCAAATAATCTTTATTTGATTAAATTAATCATATTTCATCTTTTAATTAAATAAATCATTTTGTTTGATTAAATCATCATATTCTCCTCTTTAATTAAATAAATCAATTTTATTTAATTAAGTCATCAATTAATTCTGAAGTCGTCCCTTTAATTAAATAAATCAATTTTATTTAATTAGCTTTTAAAGTCATCTCTTTAATTAAATAAATCAATTTTATTTAATTAACCTCTAAAGTCATCGGTTTTAAATTACATAAATTAATCTTTATTTGATTTAAGTCTAATGCCATCCCCTTTTAATTAAATAAATCAAACTTTATTTAATTAAGTCTAAAATTCATTATTCCTCTCATCTTGATTTATTTAAATCCAAAAATCTAAGTCAAAATGTCAAATCAATTAATCTCCATCTAAATTAATCAAATCATGATTAATCCTAACACTAATCCCTCAAATCCTCTAGATTTTGCAACTTGCACATGAAAATCAATTTAATTGATTTATTAAATCTCCTATTTTCATTCAAAAGAGGATCAAGTTGGAATATTCCTCAAATTTGAAAATTCCCTCCCAAAAGGACTTGTCCATCCAACAAGGCATTAAAGGCCTCTTACATGTCCTTTTTCTTGAGCCAAGTGGCATTAACTCTCTTTTCTTCTCCCTCCAACATGTCACTTATCCAATTTAAAATATCCACCTAATGGCATTTATGTGCACATTCACCAAAATGTGCTCCACCTCTATCCACTCACATGTTGACAAGTGGCATTTGGTCATTGGTTGATGTTTTATCCCACATTCATCCTTTTGGCTCCCACATTCATCCTTTTGGCTCATTCCTCCATCATTCTCTTCTATAAATAGAAGGCTCTTTTACTAATTTTGGATCCACAACAACATGCAACATCATTATCTTCATGTTTTGAGAAAAGTTCATCCATTTTCATAGTTTTCATCATTTCATAGCTAGGCTATGGAAAAATTTATCATGGAGCACCATTGATCATCTTCAAGCTTGCAAGGAATTTGGAAAGGGTTATTTTCCACATCAAAATAGCACCAATTCCCCCATGGGATTGAGAGTTTGAGCATTTGAATAGGATTTAATAGTTTTTTATTTGTGTTCTTCACTTTATTTCTTGTTTTCATGCTTCAAATGAATCTTATGGGGAATGATGGTTTTAACTTGCATAATGGACTAATATTGTGTTGTTTGTTTGTGTTTGTGCAGGTCTAGATCCTCCATTCATAGTAGGGTATATTTGAAGATGGTATGGTTAGTATTATAGGACCCCTGTTGGTTATCAACTGCTATATCTCCCTGCTCTATGAGGCCTTGAATAAAATTCTTGAGTTTGAAGAATGACGAGGTTTTATGCCCTTTTGTCCTATGATACTCACATAAGTCATTATTGTTCCACCAAGGTGGTTTGAAGTGTCATGCTTCATAGTGTCTTATTTCAGGAAGTTGGATCATGTTGGACTACTACAATTGATCTTTAAAACCAATTCAATAGATTCCCCTAAGGGTGTGTATTTTCGTTGTGGAGTATTAGTCCTTTGAGCACTTGCTTGTCCATTGTTTTGAACTATGTTTGTTGTTTTCTCATGATTTTGTGGTTGGGTATTGTTGTTTGATGTTGAATGTCCTTTAATTATAATGATAAGGTGAGACTTTTTATTATTTTTGCATCCACTACCCCATCATTCATCACATTCTTGTTTCGTGACCAAATTTTTTTTATCATTTGAAGTGCTTAGGTTATTGTTATTCTCTTTAAAAAGATTCACTAACCCTTTTCTGATGAGGGATTTCTCAATGGAGAGACTCTTCTCAATAACCTCCTCAAATGTATTGGAATAATGAATGCGAAAATGAAACATCACTTTTGAATTGAGGTTTTCTGCGAAGATTTGTACCAATTGCTTTTCTAGTATATGATAGGGACATTTACTCGCAAGGCTTGTCCATCTTTGTAAGAATGAAACGAAAATTTATCCCTCCTTTTTTTTTTAATTTTTCAAATGTTTATAATGTTTATCTTATTCTTAATGTTGTAGGAGAAATACACAATAAATTTATCAGCCAATTCACTCCAAGTCCTTATACCAGGAGGCAAGTGAGAAAACCATTCTAGTGTTTGCACCCCAAGAATTTGTGGGAATAGGTGCATTAGGCACGTCTAATCATATGCCACATCTAAGCAAGCTATGTGAAACTCCCTCACATGATCTATAGGATCTCCTTTCCCCTTGTACTTGTCGAATTTTGGTACATTAAAGTTTGTAGGGACATGTGGCATGTATATACTCCAATAAAAAGGATAAGGACATAAGTCCTTGATTAAGTCTTTTTTGTTCCCAGAACCTACATATTTGTAATTTGTTGTTGCAGGCTTTGTAGTTGTCAAGATAATATATATGTGGGTGATGGTGATGTAGGAGACATGCGTTTGCTTGGATTTGTGGAGGAACTACAAATGGGTTTTTGTTTTGATAGCTTGCAATTGAAGTGGAAGCATGGATGTTTTGGTTGAGTGCGTTGAAATGATGTTGTGGTAGAGGTTGGGTTGTTTGGTGAAAATAATATGTGGACATCAGATTCAAATTAGATTTTTGTTATGGCAGTTGTTGATTCAAATTTTGATCTAATTTGGAAAATGTTTGAGTATGGGTCGATGGTGTGTTCGTGTTTTGGGTCATTTGGGTTGTGTTTACCTCTGACATTGGAAACAAAGGGTTTATCCTTCAAGTTTTTTTTGGTGGATTTTGATTTATGATGTTACGAGTCACAGGTATTGTATTGATTGGTTATGTTGTGAATTATGTTCCAAATGTTGGTGTGGATGGTATGTTTACAGTTGTTGTATTATGGGAAGTCTTTCCAAGTGGCATGTGTGTATTCAACTATTATAAGTTGGGATTGTATGATGGAATAACACCTTGTTTTTGAGATACCACATTTCATGTTTGTTCTATTATGGTGAAAATGTCAAAGTCTAAAGGGAGTCAACTCCATTTTGTGCAAGTTATAAAAAGCATCTGTTGTGATCAGTGGATATAAGTTCCTCCATTATTCACAATAATTGAGGATCTTGTGAAGCATTGTCAAGTTCTTCTTAGGTTAGATTCTTCTTGCTTACAGTTGTTGCATTATGGGAAGTCTTTCCAAGTGACATGCGTGTATTCAACTGTTGTGAGCTAGGATTGTATGATGGAGGTTTCCTGTTCACAACACCTTGTTCTTGAGATACCACATTTGATGTTTGTTCTATTATGGTGGAAATGTTAAAATATGAAGGGAGTCTAGATTTGTTTTGTGCAAGTGATAAAAAGTATCTGTCGAGATCAGTGGATATAAGTCCCTCCATTATTCACAATATTTGGGGATCTTGCGAAGCATCGCCAAGTTCTTCTTGGGTTAGGTTTTGTTCAACATGATTGAAGGAAAACCCATGATCAAAAGATGGTGTTGTTTTAGGTTATTGTGTTGGTTATTCATTTGAGGTGGACCCAAAGTACATCACACTAGTGTGATTGAAAGTAGGGTCAATTGTGTGATCTATTTGTTTTCTTTTTACTTTGTGACCTTGTGTGGACCCTAAAAGATCTTTTTGGGATTTTTGGATTTTTTGACTTTAAAGGATGCAAGATGAGTATGAAATTATGCTATGTTGTATGGGATTTTTTATTTTAAAGGATGTAAAAATGATTATGAAATTTTGCTATGTTTTTGGGATTTTTGATTTTAAAGGATGCAAAGATGAGTTTTATGCTATGGTTTTTGGATTTTTGATTTTGAATAGGATAGTTGACAAATTTATGATAGACCAAGGTGATCAAAGGAAATATCTAAACATCAAAAAGGACAAATATTGGGATGATGTTTGATAAAAATTAAACCTTAACTAGACATGAGTTATAGGTCCACTATTGATGGGATAATAAGAGAGTTTGAGGTCAAGATGTTCAAAAGATAACTATGGTTTGATCAAAATTTGGTTTGTTTCCTGGTTTCAAAATACAAAGGTGAATGTCTATGATGTTGGACGATGAGATTTTAGTCTAAGGATGTGATTTTAGCTAGGAAAAGCGAGAAAATGCTGAAAGTGCAATGTTAATTGGACAAATCTTTGGTCTTTATGTCAAGTCACTATGTAAATTAGGTTTGTAATTTGGATCCTCAAGAATAAACCCTAATTTCTCTATGATAAAATATGTGTTAGGGAAATCTATAGATGCAGTACAGAAAGTCTCAAATGTGATACTAAAAGTAGCAATTACATCACAAAATAGTAACAAATGCATGATAGAATTGGACAATTATGTGATAGTGATGGATGCGGTACAGATCTAGACAATTGTAGTGCTCTAGTTTTTTCTAGTTTTTCTGAACAATTGTGTAAAGAAAGTTACATTTACAGTGTAGAACACATATACGGTACAAAAAAAAATGTGGTGTAGGAGTTAACAGATGTGTGAATTTAGTTTTCTATTTTGAGCGATTGTGTTACAAAAAGTTATAGATGTGTAACTCTAGATTTTTTCCTAAAATCGGGTGTTCTAAGTGATTTTTCATGTTGGATGTTTTCAGTTTTGGACAAAATACACTCATAAAACACTCAGAAGATAGAAATAGTTATTTGACTCTTGACTCTTGGTAAACAAGGCTTAAGGCCCAAAGGCTAATGGTGTCACTAGTAGAGTAGAAATTGAAGATAGTTTGAAGACAATCACAACTTAATTAATTAGAATAGATTTGTAAACTTGATGTAGGCTCACCACATTGAAGTGCTAATACTTTGTAAGATTGGCTAGAAAAACCTTTCTTGTGAAAGCGGATAGCTAAACATTCAGTGGCAGATGCCCAATATGGCAACAGTCTCACCTTCTTTATCTCCTTCGGATACTATAAATAGCTAACCCAAATATTTATATCTCTAATTAAGGGAGTACGTGGTGAGTAGCTTCATGCATTGATACTTGTACGTTGCACCACATCAAGCTATGGTCGAATGGCTCCTAGGATTCTAATTAATAAAGGAGTTTAGTGGGGGTCTACCATGAACAAAAATCTTGTTTGATAGTGCCTGAGTCAAGGGGGTTCTCCCCTCTCCTCTTCACCTATACGTGTCTCAACAGATTGAGGGTCACAAGGCTTGGCTCAAATGATGCTATCTTTCCTTGAGGTATAGCTTTGTCTCTCCCCCCTTTATACAGCCCACCAAGAGACATGATTGAGATTAGAACCTAGGGCGATGAGGCCCCCCAGACAAGTCTCTCTACTTGAAATAAATGGTTATGGTGTTGTTTATGATCCCCGATATCGTTCTTAGAGGTCGGGAGGGGAGATCATATGCAGAACAACCACACCTTAGGTGTACACAAAAATTGCAAGTCAATAGTGCTTTTGATTTCTAAGGTAGCACAAGGCATGAAGAAAGAGCATACACTCTATTCACCTACCAGACACGAAAAAAATATTTTCTTTTTAAGCACAAATGGAAAATTATCTAAGATAGAAATTGAAGACATGTAAGTTTTAGTTTTAGTTCTCTGGAAAGCGAACCTAGATCAAACTAATTAGTGATTTTAATTATGTCTTTATTAGCTTGTTGCAATAAATAAGATTAGTAGTTTCAAGATAATTTCGTTTCCAAATGGTCCCCACAAATCTACTAATAGATATTATTAACCCAAAAACAATTAATCAATCAAAATCAAAATTGCCTCCAAAAATAGCATTTGAAAATTTTATACCTTTTGATTCAACAAATAAATGTGTCATTGTTTCTTATAGATGCATTACATAAAAAAATGTGGTGTAGAAACCAAATAGATGCGTTGTAGGAAAGATTGTGGTGTGGAAACCAAACAGATGCGTCATAGGAAACTCGATGCGAAAACCAGAAAGTTGCATTACAAAACTTGCAAACACAAAAATTACCAAAAATGTAGAAAAAGAACAACCCAAAAATGATAAATACAAGGTTAGTGTTTCATAAAATCAATTGTCAGTCCTCCACAATAATAAAAAACAAAAATTGTTAATGAAAATTTTAAAAATTCCAATGTTTTTATTAGATAAGCAAGGGAAGGGCCCCGATCCCATGGTTACAACCAAAAAAGAAAAAAGGAACCGAAACAAGGTGGGAAATGATACCACTGCCAACATCAAAGAACAACAACCAGTGTGGCACACAAGCCATAATTCAACACCATAACCATAGACCAACCAGAATTAATTAAAAAAAAGAAGTTTTTGCAAGAGTTCTTAAAACTACGCAAACCATTGGTCAAGTCCACCAAATACCAAGTAGTCCTAAACCACAACAAGGCTATTATAAAATAGCAGTCTGAGATAAAGAGACAAAAAGAGGATAGCAACCATTTAAATAGCAACAAAGAAAGCCATCATTTGGTTTTTTTCAACAGGTCCCCATATTCGCCAATGAGGGATATGTACTCCCTCCAATCAGGTCCCTCTAACTCGTCCAACATCTTTAATTCATTAGACTTTCCTAGCTTTTTCAACTTCCTGGTTATTTTTGTTTGCCTAGAAATAACACCCATCATCACCGGTCACATCAGCCTATTAGTCACCTTCATTAATGTAACCAGGGCTTTCTCCATATCGTCCACCTAAACCTGCAAATAAGTTAGTATTCTCTTAATAAAATCTATGCTAGAGTCATTAGTATTAATTACATTGCCTATATTTCCATCATCCTAACTAGTCAAATTTTCATTCTTTTGATCCTCTTCAATCTCTGTTTGCTCCTCCTCTTCATTTTCCTTATAATCTTCTAACTCCTCTTCCCCCATATCATAGGCAAGATCCTCAAAGTCCATATCTTCAGAATCTTCATCCACCTAGGCTTCATAATCTTCAATTTCTAGGTTTTCCTCTTCATACACAGTGATTTTTTGCTTTCCTTTCTTGTCCTTAGAAGCAACATTAGCTAGGTGGGCTGACCTATGACCACCACTTCCACCACTATCTTGCCTCTGCATGTTCTCTTTCATCTCCTCATTTTGCACACCCTCTTCACTAATAGTTATGACTTCTTTATGAGAATTGGGATCTTTTTTAATCTTCTTCACCTTGGGTGATGCAACCGATATCGGAGGGCCTTGTCAAGTTGTCACAATCTCGTAGCCAATTCACAACACACAACAAGATCAACACAAGTTTACACACATAAACTACACAATAAAGCTTTCTTTAATGAGAATACATTACATCATTCAAGCCATCAGTGGTCGATTAAAAAACGTCTGCTAACATGCAAATCAAAGCCTCAGGTACAATCCTTCTTCTCACATTCTTTGGCCTACACTCTCTAGCTTGCTTACTCTGGCACACAGTTTTGGCACCCTACTTTGGAACCTTTCTTCCTTTAGGGTTCTCCACCACTACCTCTCCTTGCTCTTCCCAGCATTAACTATCCTTTTATATCATCACCTTCTTGCATGTTGGCCTTGGCGTTCATTTCTCCTCATGTCGTAGTATCATAATGTCATTACCTCGTTATTTGTAGCTTCATTAAGTCATCCAATAATCGCTCAAATCTTCTTGACAGTTACATGGTTATCTGTATCATCAATTCTCATTCGTCTATGCTAGGTAATCATCTCCATCCAACGGTTCATATTATCCTTGTTACCTTTCATAATTCACAACAAGGATGAAAATTACCGATCATCCCATCATTACTCACCAACTGTCCACATTTTCCACCCCACCAATCACTCCATCGGAATATCGCTAAGCCTTCGAGAGATCTCCCTTGAAACCCCCATGTCATAGCGATAAAGCTCTAATTAGAATGTCAAACAAACATTTCCCAATCTCTCAATGACTACACATTGTCTCATCGACCTGCACCATCATCAAATAATCATTTGACTGGAATTTGATTTTGTAACAAGGATCATAAGCATTCACCATGTGCCATTTTTTTATTCGCCTTCCATATGATTTGTCATTCTTACCCTCTCAGAACCCACAATTGACATCACCACGCTCCTATCGCTTCGTCAAAGAGACTTTTTCCAAAGTCCTAGCGACACTACCCTTTCTTATCGATACATCTCCATCACGCCCGCCATCAGAATTGTTGATGGTCAAAACAACACAACATTAAACAGAATATTACTATTCTATTTCTCCTGAAAGAGAAAGACAACATATAGGAATCTAACTCCCAAGGTCCTGGTAGTTGGTTCTCAACTGTGCTGATATTGCTCAATGGTCAATGTGATTGTAATGTTCAAGGGGCCTTTGTTGGTAATAAAGAACAAGAATGCATGAAATTAGGTAGTCTATGTTTGGGGGTTTTAAGCAAAAGAAAAAGATGAAACAGAGCTTTAAATCAGAGAAATATGAATAAAATCCTTATGTATCCAGACATGTAGATCAACAATGAGTGTTTAGTTTACTTAACCACAACTACAGCAAGATGCAATCCATAGAATCAACTACGCTACTACATACATCCATAATGCTAATTCAGATATCATCAACGTTCACTAACCTCACTTCTAACAAATCATTCACTCATCATTCAAAACACAGATCAAATGAAATACCATAAAAATCTAATTCACAGATAATCCAATGATATGACCTTGAATCCAGTTCCTTCTATTGATTTTCATCAAATAAAGAACAATTAAGCACATCAAAACTCTGGCGTATGGATTAATCATATATCATTAACCTTATCCAAAAATGGATCCAAACTTTAAAAGTCTTGACATGAAAACATATGAGAACTTGTAAAACCGAGCTTTTTTACTAAACTGTTCAGAGTATCTTTCTAAAACATTAAAATCCTAGATCTAGTTTTTATCTTCTATTCTCAGGTGGCTAATCTTTCTTCAATTCACCGACCTTTACAAAGTAGATTCTAATAGTATATATAGAGTGCCACATGCACAAATTTCTCAATCATTAATCTAGATCCACAATTCATGGAGTTGGAACTGAACATAGAAGTGGACCTAAGAACCCCTTTTCAAGGTTGATTACATCATTGTAAGAAGGAGAATTTGATACTTCAAAAAGAAGATGAAGCACACAGATCAGACTTAGAGTAGAGCATATGTCAATATCCATAGAAAGAGGAGAGCAAAAATAGAGTATGACACCAAGAGTCAATTACTTTTGCACTGAATGCTCCTGATTGTACTCATCATAACCAGAGAAAATCTGCTGAAGAGTATCCACATCCGGGCCATCCAACAAGTCACCTTAAAATTTGATCCTTTCAAAATCTGAGAAAACCAAACTTTGTGTCTCCTTTAGCTTGATCAGCTCCTTTCTGGCAGTTCTTATCTCTTCCCGAATATCCATAAACTGATCAAGTAATAAACTATCCCCATCATCTCCTTTTTGCATGATTTCCTCGAACCAGCCCTACCATTTCTCCCTTAATTTATCCAAAGATAGGCCTTCTTTGTTGGAAGATAAGTTGATCACAATGGCCACAACTGTCTCAAACTCGACCATCTATCGATTCAAGTCCTTATTCATTTCTTAGACTTCTTTTTGATGTGCATGCATAGCCTTAGATTTATATCTTATGATACTTGTAGTTTTCTCCACAAAATCTTTGTTACCTTGCTCAAGAATTGAATATTCTAATAAGGTGGATTTGGGTACTTTACTGATATCCTTCAACCTTTTAACATATTCCTTGTATTCACCATCTTGCTTATCCAAATGCTTACCTTGCCGGTCTAGATCTTTTGTTAACTCGAGAGCAGCTTTATGAATCTCAGAGCCTTCAACAAGAATATCATCAACCTCCCGATTGAGCTTATCCAACCATTTATCCATCATCCCCACCTTGCTCTTCATCTGAATCAAGTCATCAACTTCCCTCTTTGTTAACAAAACTGAGGATTCAGGAGGTGCAGCCTATTGAGAAATGGGACTAGAAACATCCTTCAAGAAACCATGAAGTTGATCTAATTGAGCCTTAATCTCATCTTTCCTTTGCTTGTCCTTGATCATCCGAGTTTTAGTTGAAGAGGCCACAATATCAATCAAACTCATTTGTTGATTTCTTGTAGGCTTTCCCAAATTTATTGCTCCCAACTGATAATCAGTTATTTGCATGTCATCGCGGTTCTTTTCCATTACAAGAATGGCACATTCAACAATGATCTCTCCGGCCTCAGTGAGCCTAGTGGAATGAAGAACCTGAGACTTCTTCCTTGGCTTCTCTTTCCCAATTTCCTTCATCATTTCTTCCCAGTTCAACGGCTATGGTTGAACAACTTGTTTTCTCTCCAAATCCAATTTTAGCAAAGTAGGAGCAATAGGGGTAGCGGCTGCCTGGGCTGAAGAGGAAGCAACAGTGGTGGAAGACAGGGGTTGCAACAATGTAAGTTTTGGTTGAGAATCAACCTCCTGCACATTTTCCTCCTGCACATTTTGTTGATCACCTTGCTCCCCTTCCCGTGCTAGCTTTTCGGCTTCCTCTCTATCCTTCTGATCTTGTAGCCTCTTAGCCTCCAGCTCTTGCCTTAAGCATTCATCTTCTTCTTTCTTCTTTTCTATCATTTCATCTTGCTTCTTTTTCAATGTTTCAACATAATCCCATGCTTCCTTGGATTTCCTTACATGTTCAACCATTTTAGCAACCTCCTTTTCCCTTTTTAGGCGTTCTTTCTCTTCCCTTTTTCTATAGGCCTCCTCTTGTTCTTTGAGTTTAGCTTCAACAGCTTCCTTTTCTCTTCTTTGCTGAGCTTTTTCTTCTTCAAGATCATGAATTTTTTGCTGCAATACCA
Organism: Sequoia sempervirens; assembly: GCA_007258455.2. NCBI lineage: Eukaryota > Viridiplantae > Streptophyta > Pinopsida > Cupressales > Cupressaceae > Sequoia > Sequoia sempervirens. Next base: position 295,264,434 of record VDFB02270651.1, on the reverse strand, counting down.
ACCTATCCCTTTCTTCTTGAAGTTTGAGTTCTTGCTCCTTTTGTTGTTGTTGTTGAGCTAACTCATCGACCTTCACTTTATCTTCTAACTCCTTTTTCTTGTCCGCCAACTCAGATTGTGCTCTGGCCACTTCTTCTTGTAGCTTAGCTAATGCTTCAGCCTGTGCTTTAGCATCGGCCTCTCTTTTTTCCTCCTCAAAGAGTTTCCATTGATCCTCTTCAGTCAACATGTGTTCAGTGCCTGCATCATCTGTCATATCCAAAGATGCTGATACATGATGCTCTTTATCCAAGGGAGTCTTTTCTGAATCTATTTCTATATTATGTATCTCCACCTCGTCCTCCATTTTCCTCAAGGCTTCTACTTTTCCATGAAGAGCTCCCATTAGTGATTCATGACCCAACTCTTGTGTATCAAAGGGCTGAGTAGGTACCTCTTTTGCAATAGATGTAGAAATAGCTCCCTCTGCAGTTGTTTCATCTTCATGCACCTCTGAAAGGTCTTGAGGAACCACCTCATCTTCTTGTTGCTTAGAAGGTAAAAACTCTAAGGGTTCGTGCCACCCTTCTTTTTACCCATTTGTACCCCTCGGTGGTGCTAGCCTTCCTTTTCTTGGATGATGATGCCTCGGCCTAATTAGCCCTTAAACTTACCCATTGGATACTCCTATCAAGCACTGGCCTAGAAATTTGCATTATATCAATTGTCTCATCTGCACTCCAATCAACTGGATCAAGATCCTTAGTTCCAATATTATCTGCATCATATCCGGGATCCAAAACTATCCCATCATCAGATAATGCATCAGGAATATCTTCCTTTATCCCAAACTCAATCATGAGTGGGATATATATCCTTTCATAATTTTTCTTCCTAAGATCATAATCATCCTGCAAGTCCTCCCAAAAATCTTCCAATATATTGATGTGCTTCTCAAAGACACTAGGGAGCAAAGCCCTCATCCTATGCTTTGGGTCATAGTACTTTCTAGCAGTGTACAAGCCAAACCTCAAATAAATTAATTCATCACAAATAGCCTTACCTGCCTAAATGTGTGGATAGCAAAAGGCTCCCAGCTTCATTGGAAACTTGTGGCAGCCAGTCTTATGTTTGTTGCTAAACTAGAGGTTTACAGCCAAGGCTTGATAAATAAATTCCATTAAGATGATTCTATCACCACAACACCTGGGTAGCAAATGGGGATGACCATTGAAGCCTGCTAACCTAAAGTAAGTGAATGTGGGGTACTGGATAAACCAATGTCCCCATTCATTCACAAAAGTCATTGCCTCCCTGCTAAGTCTATACCCAACATCACCATTAAGTTTATTGATAATGAAATAAAGAAAGGCATCATTTACCCTTCTATAATATTGCTCAGATGCCTGCAAGGTGAGCTGGTCATAATGCTCCCACACCTTCTTCTGTCCTTGGGCTTCTCCCAATATACCCACTGTTCAAAATTCAGGAAAGATCCCCACTCGGGCAACTGCATAGACTACATAGGAGGTCATAAAGAAACACTTGGTTTCTCTCACCCTTATCATCTAATTGTGAATGCTATCAGACACTATCATTGACCAATCAAATTGTTGCCTCCCATCCAAAGTAGCTTGGATAAAAGGAAACATCCATTCCTTAAATAGTGAAGCATCCCTCTTCCCAAACACCCTAGACAGGAACATGATTATATCTCCAATTTCTTTAATAAAATACACCCTCTTAGGATAGTCTAGAAGCTTAGTCAGAGATTTCTTCTCCACTCTCATCCAAGTCTTATTCATGTAGAGTCTATTTCTCTTCTTGTTATCACTTTAAAGCTTCAGAGCCTCTTTCTCATTTAGTTGTCTACGATTCTTGGGATCAGGCATATGAAATAGGAATTTGATCATTGGGGGTGTGAAGTCAATAATGACATTACCCTTCACATCCACACACTGCCTAGTAGCAGAGTGATATGCTCCAGCTGCTGCAAGAATCAACTCTGAGCATTGAATAGATAGAGGGAAGAGTGCAACATGTGCCAACCCGGATTGAACAATCCTTTCTGTCCTTGGTGTGACCTGTTCCTCAGTGAAAGTCTCCTCAAGAAATTCTTCATAGTTGAAAGGACCCAAATTGGTGTCAGTGATGTCAATCCAATTAGAATCAATTTTGCTAGTTGTGAGGACGGCCTCCCTGTGCTTACATCTCAAGGTATATGGGTGTTGTTCCACTTTGATCTTCTTTGGCCTAGATCCCTGCCATGAAGTTTCCCCTGGTTGGCTCCTTTGAAAGGCCTCATTTGATACTCCCGACATCTCCTAGCGCCTACAAAAATTCCCTGTATTAGATGAACAAAGCATCTAAGTTAGCCAATCATATAACCATTGCTCCATCCTCCTAAGATAATACTTGGTCAAATTATGCCTCTATCGGAGGCAGGATCATAGAAGCATCAGGCATATACAATGTTTCATATCATGGGGTGGGGCCAGTATCGGGAATGGATACGAAACAAATGGTGTACAAGGCAGGACCGGAACGGGAACCCAAATTGGACCAGAACAAAAGCTAACTTCCAAGTTCAACTTCCTCTTCGGACCCGGTTCCACTAAAGAGTAAAGTTAGTGACGTCATAATAAGGAATGGGAGCGGATTAAAGGCAAAGTCAGAGGCAGGATGGGAACGAGAATTGGCCCAAAAAAAAAGTTGGCTTCCCAGTTCAACTTCCTCCCCGGACCCGGTTCCGCTAAAGAGTAAAGTTAGTCATCAACCAAAGACTGGGAGTGGAATAAAGACAACCAATGAAGAGTCTTAAAAACAAGATGGCCAATGGATAGCGAAACCCCAGGTCACATGGGTGCCAACAAAAACTAGAAAAAGTGTAACTTAGACCACCAACAACCCCTCCATACAGAAGTCATAAAAACCCATCAACAACCAAAACTACAAAACCCTAACTCGCCCGCTACCCTATTTCCAGAAACTAGGGCACAACGAGAAATACATACGAAGAACCTGAAACCAAAGTGATAAAACCAGAACAGGGTTTCAAAACAAAAAAGCATTTTCCAAGCAAGGAAACCCCTTCAAAATCAAAACCCTAGTCAAAACCAGAGCACGACAAACAAACCCTGTCGCAAAAGTGACAGCGGAACAAAACGACAAAAACAAGAAAGACAACGACAAAAAGACCAACCCAACGAAATAGAATGAGATGGAAAAGAAGGAAAGAACCTGTTGATTGTCAAAATAGCACAACAACATTAAACAGAATATTACTATTCTATTTCTCTTGAAAGAGAAAGACAACATATAGGAATCTAACTCCCAAGGTTCTGGTAGCTGGTTCTCAACTGTGTTGATATTGCTCAATGGTCAATGTGATTGTAATGTTCAAGGGGCCTTTGTTGGTAATAAAGAACAAGAATGCATGACATCAGATAGTCTATGTTTGGGGGGTTTTAAGCAAAAGAAAAAGATGAAACAAAGCTTTAAATCAGAGAAATATGAATAAAATCCTTATGTATCCAAACATGTAGATCAACAATGAGTGTTCATTTTACTTAACCAAAACTACAACAAGATGCAATCCATAGAATCAACTACACTACTGCATACATCCATAATGCTAATTCAGATATCATCAACGTTCACTAGCCTCACTTCTAACAAATCATTCACTCATCATTCAAAACACAGATGAAATGAAATACCATAATAATCTAATTCACAGATAATCCAATGATATGACCTTGAATCCAAATCCTTCTATTGATTTTCATCAAATAAAGAACAATTAAGCACAGCAAAACACTGGCGTATGGATTAATCATATATCATTAACCTTATCCAAAAATGGATCCAAACTTTAAAAGTCTTGACATGAAAACATATGAGAACTTGTAAAACCGAGCTTTTTTTATTAAACTGTTCAAAGTATCTTTTTTAAAACATTAAAAATCCTAGATCTAGTTTTTTTTTATCTTCTATTCTCAGGTGGCTAATCTTTCTTCAATTCACTGACCTTTACAAATTAGATTCTAATAGTACATATAGAGTGCCACATGCATGAATTTCTCAATCATTAATCCATATCCACAATTCATGGGGTCGGAACTAAACCTTAGAACCCCTTTTCAAGGCTGATTACATCATTGTAAGAAGGAGAATTTGATACTTCAAGAAGAAGATGAAGTACATAGATCAGACTTAGAGTAGAGCTTATGTCAACATCCACAGAAAGGGGAGAAGAACAAATGGCGTATGACATCGAGAGTCAATTACTTTTGCATTGAATGCTCCTGAATGTACTCGTCATAACTGGAGAATATTTGCTGAAGAGTATCCAAATCCGGGCCATCCAACAAGTCACCTTCAAATTTAATTCTTTTAAACTTTGCAGAAACCAAACTTTGCATCTCCTTTAGCTCGATCTGCTCCTTTCTGGCAGTTCTTATCTCTTCCCAAATATCCATAAACTGATCAAGTAATAAACTCTCCCCATCATACCCCTTTTGCATGATTTCCTCAAACCTGCCCCTCTATTTCTCCCTTAGTTTATCCAAAGATAGGCCTTCTTTGTTTGAGGAATCTATGTTGATTATAATGGCTACCACTGCCTCTAACTTAACCATTTGTTGATGCAAGTCCCTTCTCATTTCTCGGACTTCTTCCTGCTGTCCATGAATAACTCTAGGTTTGTATCTTATGATACTTGCAGTGTTTTCCATAAAATCTTCGTTACCTTGCTCAAGAATTAAATATTCTAACAAGGCGGATTTGAGCACTTTGCTGATATCCTTCAGCCTTTTAACATATTCCTTGTATTCACCATCTTTCTTGTCCAAATCCTTACCTTGTTGATCTAGATCTTCTGCTAACTTGAGAGCAACTTTATGAATCTTAGAGCCTTCAACAAGAATATCATCAACTTCCCTATTGAGCTTATCCAACCATTTATCCATCATTCCCACCTTGCTTTTCATCTAAATCAAATCATCAGCTTCCTTCTTTGTTAACAAGACTGGGAATTTAGAAGGTGCAGCCTGTTGAGAAATGGGACTAGAAACATCCTTCAAGAAACCATGAAGCTGATCCAATTGAGCCTTAAGCTCATCTTTTCTTTGCTTGTTCTTGATCATCCGGGTTTTGGTTGAAGAGGCCACAATATCAATCAAGCTCATTTGTTGATTCCTTGTAGGCTTTGCCAAATTTACCGCTCCCAACTGATAATTAGTCATTTGCATGTCATCGCGGTTCTTTTCCATTACAGGAATGGCACATTTAGCAATGATCTCTCCGACCTCAGTGAGCCTAGTGGAGTGAAGAACCCGAGACTTCTTCTTTGACTTCTATTTCCCAATTTCTTTCATCACTTCTTCCCAGTTCAACGGTGGCAGTTGAACAACTTGTTTTCTCTCCAAACCCAATTTTAGCCAAGTAGGAGCAATAGGGGTAGTGGCAGCCTGGGTTGAAGAGGAAGCAACAGTGGTGGAAAATAGGGGTTGCAACAATGTAAGCTTTGGTTGAGAATCAACCTCCTGCACATTTTTTTGATCACTTTGCTCCCCTTCCAGTGTTAGCTTTTCTGCTTGCTCTCTATCCTTTTGATCTTGTAGCCTCTTAGCCTCCAGCTCTTGCCTTAAGCACTCTTCTTCTTTTTTCTTCTTCTCTAACATTTCATCTCGCTGCTTTTTCAATGTTTCGACATAATCCCATGCTTCCTTGGATTTCTTTGCATGTTCAGCCATCTCAGCAGCCTCCTTTTCCCTTTTCAGGCGTTCTTGCTCTTCCCTCTTTCTATAGGCCTCCTCTTGTTCCTTGAGTTTAGCTTCAACAACTTCCTTTTCTCTTCTTTGCTAAGCTTTTTCCTCTTCAAGATCATGAATTTTCTGCTGCAATACCAACCTATCCCTTTCTTCTTGAAGTTTGAGTTCTTGCTCCTTTTGTTGTTGTTGTTGAGCTAACTCATCGGCCTTCACTTTATCTTCTAACTCCTTTTTCTTGGCCGCCAACTTAGATTGTGCTTTGGCCCCTTATTCTTGTATCTTAGCTAATTCCTCAGCTTGTGCTTTAGCATCGGCTTCTCTTTTTGCCTCCTCAAAGAGTTTCCACTGATCCTCTTCAGTCAACATGTGTTCAGTGCTTGCATCATCTGTCATATCCAAAGATGTTGATACATGATGCTCTTTATTTGAGGGAGTCTTTTTTGAATCTATTTCTATATTATGTATCTCCACCTCATCCTCCATTTGCCTCAAGGCTTCTGCTTCACCATGAAGAGCTCCCATTGGTGATTCATGGCCTAACTCCTATGTATCAAAGGGCTAAGTAGGTACCTCTTTTATAGCGGATGTAGAAACAACTCCCTTTGCAGTTGTTTCATCTTCATGCACCTCTGAATATTCCTGAGGAACCTCCTCATCTTATTGCTGCTTAGAAGGCAAAAACTCTAAGGGTTCCTTAGGCGCCACCCTTCTTTTTACCCTTTTGTACCCCTAGGTGGTACCAGCCTTCCTCTTCTTAGATGATGATGCCTCGGCCTGATTAACCCTTAAACTTACCCATTGGATACTCCTATCGAGCACTGGTCTAGCAATCTGCATTATATCAATTGTCTCATCTGCACTCCAATCAACTAGATCAATATCCTTAGTTCCAAAATTATTTGCATCATATCCGGGATCTAAAACTATCCCATCATCAGATAATGTATCAGGAATGTCTTTCTTTATCCCAAACTCAATCATGAGTGGGATAGATATCCTTTCATAATTCCTCCTCCTAAGATCATATTCATCTTGCAAGTCTTCCCAAAAGTCTTCCAATATATTGAAGTGCTTCTCAAAGACACTGGGGAGAAAAGCACTCATCTTGTGCTTTGGATCATAGTACTTCCTAGCAATGTACAAGCCCAACCTCAGATAAACTAATTCATCACAAACAACCTTACTTGCCTAAATGTGTGGACAGCAAAAGGCTCCTAGCTTCATTGGAAACTTGTGGCAACCAGTCTTATGTTTGTTGCTAAACTGGAGGTTTACAGCCAAGGCTTGATAAATAAATTCCATTAAGATGATTCTATCACCACAACACCTGGGTAGCAACTGGGGATAACCATCGAAGCATGCTAACTTGAAGTAAGTGAATGTGGGGTACTAGATAAACCAATGTCCCCATTCATTCACAAAAGCCATTGCCTCCCTGCTAAGTGTATACCCAGCATCACCATTAAGTTTATTGATAATGACATAAAGAAACGCATCATTTACCCTTCTATAATATTACTTAGATGCCTGCAAGGTGAGCTGGTCATAATGCTCCCACACCTTCTTTTGTCCTTGGGCTTCTCCCAATATACCCACTGTTCGAAGTCCAGGAAAGATCCCCACTCGGACAGCTGCATAGACTACATAGGAGGTCATAAAGAAATGCTTATTTTCTCTCACCCTTATCATCTGATTGTGAATGCTATTCTTCTCCTTGTTATCACTGTAAAGCTTCAGAGCCTTTGCCTCATTTAGTTATCCAGGATTCTTGGGATCAGGCATATGAAATAGAAATTTGATCATTGGGGGTGTGAAGTCAATAATGGCATTACCCTTCACATCCACACACTGCCTAGTAGCAGGGTTATATGCTCTAATTGCTGCAACAATCAACTCCAGGCATTGAATAGATAGAGGGAAGAGTGCAACATGTGCCAACCCGGATTGAACAATCCTTTCTGTCCTTGGTGTGACTTGCTCCTCAGTGAAAGTTTCCTCAAGCAATTCTTCATAGTTGAAAGGACCCAAATTGGTGTAAGTGATATCAGTCCAATCAGAATGAATTTTGCTAACTGTCAGGACGGCCTCCCTGTGCTTACATTTCAAGGTATATGGGAGCTATTCCACTTTGATCTTCTTTGGCCTAGATCCCTGCCATGAAGTTTCCCCTGGTTGGCTCCTTTGAGAGGCCTCATCTGATACTCTCGACATCTTCTTCTACCTGTAGCAATTTCCTATATTAGATGAACAAAGCATCTAAGTTAGTCAATCATAACGTCATTGCTCCATCCTCTTAAGATGACACTTGGTCCAATTATGCCTTTATCGGAGGCGGGACTGTAGAAGCATCAAGCATAGAGAATGTTTAACAATGTGTGGCAGGGCCGGGACAGGAACCAAAACATGCTCGAAAGCGGGACCAGGACAAGAACCAAAACATAACATGGTAACCAAGTTCAGATTCCTCCTCGGACCCGGTTCCAACAAAGAGTAAAGACACTAACATCAAAAGAAGGAATGGTAACAGATCAGAGACAAAGTTGGAGTCGGGCTGGGAACGGGAATCAAAATAGAAACAAAAGATAGCTACTAAGTTCAACTTTCTCCCTAAACCCCATTCCGACTAGAGTAAAGATAGTGATTATAATGAAGAACGGGAACGAGTAAAACCAACCAATGACGAGCCTTCAAAACAAGGTCACATGGGCCCCAACGAAAACTAGCAAAGGCCTAATTTAGACCACCAACAACCCTTCCTTACAGAAGTCATAAAAACCCATGAACAACCAAAGCTGCAAAACCCTAACTCACCCGCTACCCTATTTCCAGAAACTAGGGCACAATGAGAAATCGGTACGAAGAACCCAAAACCAAAGTGATAAAACCATAACAGGGTTTCAAAACAGAAAAGAATTACCCAAGCACAGAAACCCCTTCAAAATCACAACCCTAGTCAAAACCAGAGCATGACAAACGAACCCTATCACGAAAGTGACATCCGAACCAAACGAAAAAACAAAAAGCGACAAACAGAAAGACAATGGAACAAAACAGAACAGGATGGAAAAGAAAGAAAGAACCAAACAAACCAAACAAAAAGAACATAAACAAAGACCAAACCAAGCGAACAAATTCACAGAAAGAACCCTCCTATGAAAACGCAAAACGACACAAGCGGAAGAACAAAACGGAAGAAAGAAAAGACAAGGAACCTACCTCAAGACGCTCCTTAGAATTGATCAGAAATTCGCAATGATTCGCTCCACAATTTTCCCCGTGATCACCTTGATTCACCTGAGAGTTTCCTGGCTGTAATTTGCTCAAACACTTCGTATAATAATAATAATGAGATGGTTTAAGCATAATTACACTTTTAATCAACAATTCATGCGTGCAAACAGGCTACATTTAATGCCATAAATGGGGTAGGTCGAGGGCGGAGCTAACGACGCAAACAAGCAGTTAAGTCAAGTCAACGGAACATCAAAAGGAAGGCAGACACAGAGCCGGGTTGGGAGTTAGATAAAGAAACTAAACCAAGTTCCATATTCCATTTCCAACCCTAGATCCGGTCCCGACAAAAGACCGACCAAAGACAACGAACAAGACAGAGACGAGATTGGAAAGAAAACTGGAATGAAACTTTTACAAAGTTCAAAGTTCCAGTCTAATTCCATCTGCGATCCCAACAAAAGCAAGGAACAACAAAAGAACAAGGGAAGCAGGCCAGAGCGAACATCGAACTCGACCCGAACAACAAAGAGAAGGAAGAGAAAGAAAGTAGAAGCGGAGTTGGGACGAGAATACAAAAATGGAAAATTGAAACTTCCCAATTTGAGTTCCAATCTCGGATCCGATCCCGCCAGAGAAAACAAACAAAACGAAAGGAAAAGACTAACAAAAGGACAAACAAACCCAAGTGTTAGTAAAAAAACAACCAATACAACAAAAATGACACAAAAGAGAAGGCGGAGTCGGTGTCGGGACCGTATCTGAATTAGGAACCTTGAAATGGTTCCATGTCTTGATTTAGTCCTGGACCCGCCTCCGACAGAACAAAGACAGACTTAGTAGCAAAAACAAAGAACTCCTAAGTCCCAACCAGACAACCAAAGACACCCAAAACAAAAGACAAAAAAGGGGGACCCATTTTTATTCCAACACAAAACAAAAATGGGGTGGTTATGCAAGGCATAATAGAACCAAACACAAACAAAAAGAACAGAAACAAACACCGACCAAGCGGAGAAGTTCACAGGAAAAAAACCTCCTGCGAAAAACGCAAAACGACACAAGCGGAAAAACAAACGCAAGAAAGAAAAGCAAAAGAAACCTACCTCAAAAACACTCCTTAGGACTGAATGGAAATTCGCCAAGATTTGCTCCGCAATTCACCCCCGCGATCAAATCAATTCTCTGAAGAGTTGCTTGGTCGTAATTTTCTAAAACACTTTGTATAATAATAATAATGAGGCTGTTTAAGCATAATTACACCTTTAATCAATAATTCACGCGTACGAACAGGCTGCATTTAATGTAATAAATGGGGTAGATTAGGGGTGGAGCCAACAATGCAAACAAGTAGTTAAGTCAAGGCAACGAAACATCAAAAGGAAGGCGGACGCGGAGCTGGGTTGGGAATTAGATAAAGAAACTAAACCAAGTTCCATATTCCATTTCCAACCCCGGATCCGGTCCCGACAAAAGACCGACCAAAGACAACAAACAAGACGGAGACAGGATTGGAAAGAAAACCGGAATGAAACTTTTACAAAGTTCAAAGTTCCATTCTGATTCTGTCTACGATCCCGACAAAATCAAGGAACAACAAAAGAACAAGGGAAGCAGGACTGGAGCGAACACCGGACTCGGCCCAAACAACAAAGAGCAAGGAAGAAAAAGAAAGCGAAAGCAGAGTCGGGATGAGAATTTACAAAAATGGAAAATTGAAACTTCCCAGTTTGAGTTCCAATCCCGGATCCGATCCCGCAAGAGAAAACAAACAAAATGAAAGGAAACGACTAACAGAAGGACAAACAAACCCAAGTGTTAGTCAAAAAAAACCAAAACAACAAAAAATGACACAAAAGAGAAGGCAGAGTCGGATTCGGGACCGTATTTGAATTAGGAACCTTGAAATGGTTCCATGTCTTGATTTAGTCCCAGACCCGTCTCCAACAGAACAAAAGATAGACTTAGGAGCAAGAAAAACAAAGAACTCCTAAGACCCAACCAGACAACCAAAGACACCCAAAACAAAAGACAAAAAGGGGGACCCATTTTTATTCCAACATAAAACAAAATGGGGTGGTTATGCAAGGCATAACAGGAATGTCAAAGAGACATTTAGGAATGTCTTATCGATAGACCCATGTCTCACTGACGAAGATCCTTGTCCACTTCATTGCCACGTCATGCATCGTAATCCACAACAAGGATGTCGATTACCCAATCCCATCACACCATGTGTTTGCTCCTCTTCATCATCTCCCACATCATCACAACTAGGTCCTACTTAGAATGTTTCATGTTTATCACCATGTCGAAGAGACATTCCTCAATGTCTTGGAGATACTCCATTGTCTTGAACCGGCAATGCTTCCCTACACATTATCACCCCATCGAGGAGAGTACTCCCAGACTCCTGCCGATCCATCCATGTCTTGTTGATAAGAAGATTATCGACCTATCGAAGGGACTTCCTCCAATGTCACACCAATACACTTCGATCACGCCGATATCGCTCTGTCACTGGAACAAAGCTAATGCCCCACCGATAATACACACTCTCGCTGATGTAACTCCATTCTACCAACACCATCGTTCTATTGCTGGGACAGGTAGAAACCTCCTGCCGATAACCCAAAGTCTTGCCAACAAGGGAGTAATGCCAGCCAAAGGGGTTGGAGTGTGATGCTCCTGCATCAAACTCTCCAGGTGATTAAGAATCATGTGCTCCCACACATGGTGTCTATTATGCCATCCTTCAATTTTGATTTCTTTTTCTACACTTTCTAGTTGTTCAGTCTCCCCAATTGTTGCCTTTGAAGTTTCGCTATCTGCAATTGTTGGCTTTTCTCTTTTTGTATATACCTTCTCCTTCAGATCTCTTTGTAGAATTCAGATCCCCCCATTCTTCCTCACAGTCTTCCACCTTTGTGGGAATTAACCCACCACATTATGTCCTCCTTTGAGAACACTCCTTCCATTGTTCATTCACCGTAAACTTCTCAGGAACAAAATTAAGAATTTTCAGCAACTAAATGTCTTCATTGGTAGCTTTCTCTTCAACCCCTCTTCTTGTCATACCAACAGTCTAGATTTGCTCAAGATACACCTCAACCTTAAATATCTATGTACTTTAAACCTTCTCAAACTCAAATGAATGCACTTTTACACATTCTTCACAATCACAATGATCAAAATTTTCCTCTACTACCACTGGTCTTTCTTCTTGCTCCTCATACATTGCTACATCTTCTCCCTTTCTTGCAAACAAAATAAAGTCAACATGTTCATGGGACTTATCTCCTCCCACCTACATCTCCTCCATTCCCTTATCACATTCATCAGTTACTTTCCCTTCTAGGAAGATATCTATCTTCCTTATCTCCTCTTTAAGCAGGAGATCTTCATCTTCACCAAATTCTTTATCAAATATAGGATTTACAGCTATCACTCAAAAACTTTAGGCATTTCCAATTTCTCTTTATGCTGCATACCTACATTCACATTTTCAAACATATCATTAGAAAATAAATTGAGAGACCAAATTGTCTCCATGGGTGCCTCCTTTATGGATACTTTCTCTTCCTTTCTCATTTCCTCTCCCAGTGCACCTTGTTGCACTTCCTTCACATCTTTCTTTTTGAACCCCTCTTCAAGGGCATCCAGTCTTGCTTCCATTTTTTTCAATTCTTCAATGAGCTTCTTTTCACTCGCTTTCTCCCAATTCTCTTCCCAAAATGGGATTATCACTGGTCTCCTCATGACCCATCTTTTCCTCTTACCCAAAGACATCTTCAAGAACTTGCAAGTTCCTCTACAATTACAAGTCTACCTTGAAACAATTTCTCTGTTAGGGTATCAACCCTTTGTAGTTACAACTCCTTCTTGCAACAAATATCTTTAGGGTTCAAGTCCTCTACAGTTACAAGTCTCCTCTCACCTGCAACAAACTCTTCTAGAACTCAAATACTTTTCAGTTACAAAATTCACTTTTACAACAAACTCTCTCTATATCCTCTACCCAACAGGATTCTGGAAGATGTGTTCTCTTGATCTCTTCTACCCACTTCCTCTCAGTGGAAGATATTTGCACACCTTCTACCCAGCCTCATCTTTGTTGGAGGACATTCAACATGAATCTCATGGAACCAATAGCCTCTCAAGGCTTCCTCGTTTTGCAAAAAACTCTTCACCCACGATCCTAGTGAATACTCTCCTCACTTAGGATTAACCTACTCTGATAACCTGCTCTGATACCACTTGACGTAGCCAAGATTGGAGGGGCTTGTCAGGCTGTCACAATCTCGCAGCCAATTCACAACACACAGTAAGATCAACACAAGTTTACACACAAAAATTGTGTAATAAGGCTTTCTTTGTTACTAAGAATACATTACATCATTCAAGCCATCAGTGGTTGACAAATCGTTTGCTAACATGCAGAACAAAACCTCAGCTACAATCCTTGTTCTCACATGCTCTGGCCTACACTCTTTGGCCTGCTTACTTTGGCACACAATTCTAGTACCCTACTTTGGAACCTTTCTTCCTTAGGCTTCTCCACCACTATCTCTCCTTGCTCTTCCCAACATCAACTATCCTATTATATCATCACCTTCCTGCATGTCGGCCTTGGCATTAATTTCTCCTCATGTCATAGTATCACAATATCGTTACCTCGTTATCCATAGCATCAAGTCATCCAATAGTCAGTCAGATCTTCTTGACAGTTACATGGTTATTTGTATCATTAGTTCTCATTCATCTATGCCAGGTAATCATCTCCATCCAATGGTTTGTATTATCCTCGTTACCTATCATAATTTGCAACAAGGATGTGAATTATCGATTATCCCATCGTTACTCGCCAGCTGTCCACATTTTCCAACCCACTGATCACTCCATCAAAATATCACTAAGCCTTCAGGAGATCTCCCTTTGAAATCCCCATGTCACATCGATAAATCTCTAATTAGAATGTCGAACATACATTTCGCAATTTCTCATCGACTACGCATTATCTCATCGACCTACACCATCGTCAAATAATCATTTTATTGGGAGTTGATTTTGTAACAAGGATCATAAGTGTTCACCACATGCCATTTTTTCATTCGCCTTCCATATGCTTTGTCATTCTTACCCTGTTAGAACCCACAATCGACATCACATGCTCCTATTGCTTCGTCGAAGAGACTCTCCAAAGTCCTAGTGACACTACCTTGTCTTGCTAATACATCTCCATCACATCCTGCCCACCATTGGAATGTTGAAGAGACATTCACGAATGTCTTATCGATAGACCCATGTCTTGCTGATGAAGATCCTTGTCTACGTCATTGCCACGTCACTCATCGTAATCCATAAAAAGGATGTGGATTACCCAATCCCATCATGCCATGCATCTACTCGTATTCGTCATCTCCCACATCATCATGACTGGATCCTACTCAGAATGTTGTCTATTTATTGCCATGTCAAAGAGACATTCCTCAATGTCCTAGCGATACTCTATTGTCTCACCGTCAATGCTTCCCTACGCATTATCACCTCATCAAGGAGAGTTCTCCTAGACTCCTGTCGATCCATCCATGTCTTGCCGATAAGAAGATTATCGACCTGTCAAAGGGACTTCCTCCAACGTCACACCAAAAAACTTTGGTCACGCCAATATCGCTCTGTCGCTAGGACAAAGACTAATGTCCCACCGATAATACACACTCTTGCCGATGTAACTCCATTCTGGCAACACCATCGTTTTGTTGCTGGGACAGGTAGAAACCTCATGCCGATAAGCCAAATTCTTGTCGACGAGGGAGCAATGCCGGCCAAAGGGGTTGGAGCATGATGCTCCTACATCATTGGGTAAGTCCAAGAGAAGAGGAGAGTGTTTTCTCTTCTCCAGAGTAGCCTTCACAAGCTCAATCTCCATAACACCTTTACTAGCAATTTTTTGAGTCACAGGGGTTGAGGGGTTTGAAACATTAGCGATAGGAGAAGGGCTCTTAGCTGGAAATTCCAATGTTAGTCAATTGTGTTACAAAAGTTAATGAATGTGCCATAAAAATCTACACATGCACTGTTGAATACAAATGCATCATAAGTATCCATGAATACATTGCATGTTATAGATGCATGACATAATTCAACAGATGTGTAAGACTGCACTCATAGATGCATTGCAGAACCTATAAGTGTAAAATTTTCTATTTTCTCATAAAATTTGTTAGTTGCACATTGGGTTCACCATTTGTATGACCATAAATCAAGAAAAGAAGCATAAATCAATAACTTCAACCACACAAAACTATAAGATTCAAGCAATCCAATTCTAATCGATCAATGGAGAACAAAGTGGCATAAGATAATCAAGAAATTGAAATAAATCAAAAAATACCTTCTCACATCAACATTGAATCACCTCCATTGTTCTTCTCCGTTTTGTTTTATAAGCCTTTGTTGCTCTTAGAAATTATGTGTGCACAATTACAATAAGCTCAAGTAGATGTGATAGGAAAATATTAAAGATTTATGGTTCACCTTCAAATGAGAATGAAGGTCAATTTTATAGAAAGTGCCTGATTTGATGAACTGTCTAGATTTGAGGAAGAACTAAAAAGATTAATGGTGGAGAATTGAATGGTAGTTGACTAAATTGATTGATGAGAGAACTCAAAGTGAGTGGGAGTGAAGTGGAATTGATTGAGGTTTAATAATTAATTAAATTAACTAATCATTAAAGGAATGTGCAAATGGTATTAGACAAATAAATAAATAACTTTATTTATTTATGGAGAGTGGATAATGTTGAGGAATTAAAGGATAATTAAATAATTAAAGTAATTATTTAATTTAGGAAAGGGATAATTAAGGACATAATTAAATAAATGAAATTTATTTAATTAATCAAGGAGGAATAATATTAAAGTGACTTAATTAGATAATATAATATTATTTAATTAATAATAGAATATGAAAATGATAATAATTAAATAATTGATCATTATTTAATCATTAGTGGAATGTGAAAATGAAAATAATTAAATAATTGATAATTATTTAATCATATGGGTAAGACGAGAATTAATATAAAAATGTCACTTGCAGGTTAGGACAATTTTTAGTGTCTACATCCATATCTGTCCCCTCCATGAAAAGTTTCATCCCAGTAAATTGCTTGTGTTATTTGTTTCCCCACACAAAGGTAAGCAAATCTCACCAACTTTGTGTCATACTCTATTTGAGCATGGGATTGTGCACTCATATAATTGGCGACTTCAACTTTGTATTGCCCTCAATACTTTACCTCAGTTCCACCTTTATTTATTGATTGTTCACACATATTAATTATATTTTCTCTCAAGCCAATTCATATTTGGCTCGCAAGGAATTTTTTGCACACGTTGGCTTATCTTTATGTTTGATGCTAACCCTATTCAAATAAATTTGGTTTTTCTCTGTATGGATTTATTGTGTTCTACAACTACCATGTTTAACAAGTTATTCATCATTCACAAGGTTTGGGATCCAACAGAGGTTGGATCAATAGAGCTTGTAACTTGTCAATAATCAATTAACAATTATCTTTGAGATTATAACAATCTTTTATGAAAGTCCTCACCCTCACATTATTTATTATTATTTTATTTGTTGCTACCAAACCATGACCTCTTTTTAAAAATATTTTTATATCCTTATTGGAAAAATAAGAATGGGCCTATATAAGATAATGAATTTAAAAGGGACAATACATTTTATGACACAAATCATAATAGGAGTCAACATGCTTTGATATTGTTTATGATTGATAAAATTTATTATATAGAGGTCTTAGTTTAAGATGAATACTTAATTAAAATCTCTTTCCACATGCTTATATGAAACAATTATTAATTGATTAAAAAAACATAAGAATTTAGTGAATTTTTAGCTTCACAACATTTGGGTTGTGAAATTCCCATGAAGGGTAGGCTCACATCTATTTGAATAGTAAGAAAGGGAAACAAATTGTTTTTTTATTGGTAGTGCTCGCGTAATACTTTCTCTTCCCTTTTCTCATGAGTTGTAGTGATTCATTGGTCTTCTCTAGTGGAGGACATGATTTTTTATCATTTTTGTTCAAATCAATTAATAGACATTATAGTTGTTCTCATGTATAAATTAAGACACTCTCTTATACTCCTATAAACATAGATTTAGAGGGAGTTGATAATTTTTTACTACTATATTTCATTGTAAATGTTTATTGAGAATATGGACATGTTATTAGATCTTCACCAAAATCATTATTTTTTTATGTTCAAATTTAGAATACATGTTTATTGATCAAGAACTATTATTCAATAGATATTATAACTCTTTGTTATACATAATCTTCTTGTGGACTTGACTCAATCCTTGCGGTACATTATATGAGACATGAATTTTTTTAAACCATGTAAAATCCACATGTACAATGTTAATTCTCAATAATCATTATTATAAGCTCTCCTTTGTTGCCTTAATGTTATTGTACTTGGTGATATAAAATACTAGTACATGTTCCACTTTAAGATGTCTAAGACAAGTAGGCATCATTATGCTTTTTTATCTTTAAGATGTTATGACACGTTGTATGATGTTATCTTACTAATTGATTATACAAAGTTAATTTAAAATCCGATCTATGATAATGATGACAAATACACTTTTATTGAATTTATTTTATTCTCTTGGTATTGATCATTATGAGATGAGATCATAGTCACTCTTTGGAAATTCTTATAATTTGATCAAGATTACTATTAATGATATTTCATACTTAAAATTGGATATAATTGCTAATAAAGAGACCTTGTATTATAGGCTTCTTTAGATGAGTATGTATACACGTCTACTTCGATCTTAAGGTGTTGATATAATATTAAGGGTTTTATCCTACTTTTAGTAGTATTTGTGATTATTAAGACAAGTCAATGGTTTTTGAACTCCCTTAAGAAATAAAATCAAGGATAAAAGAATCATCTTTTGTTTGACTGCGATAAAAAACTCATAGGCCAGTCAAGTCAACAATAAGCTATTTTTTGCACCATTATGAGATGTTTATGAGACTAACTTGTGAGATCAAATTTATGAGATCTATTATTAAGTTAATTTTATTTTGCACCATTTCTACCATTATGACTTATTTGACCATCTTTGTGATTATAATATCAATGAATTATATAATAGCATTCTTGGTAACATAGTGGTCTCTTTGATATCTAAATGGTCTTTAACAACTTTGGGTGATGAGAGATACTTTACATAGTTATTCATGTCTATTAAACTTTTAATGCATTATGTCTCAATATTAATTCATTTCTCACATTTAACATTCAATACTTAACCATTTTGAGAACAAACTATCTAATAGTTTAGATCATTTACTAAATGGGGTGTTGGAGGAGCTTCCTTATCAAATTCTTTAAAAATGTAAAGAGATTTATTTATAGTTCTTAAAATTATTACAAAATTATTCAAATTGTACTCTCCTCTAACTATGATATTTATTGATATCTAAACACTTATATATAAGTTTCTCTATTTTAGATATATCAGATGTTTATGAAACTGTATACAAGCATTACTCCTCTAAAATCATGAAATAATACCATATATTATATATTTAAAAATTAGTATTGATTATGGGATTCATTGTGTAGTAAATGTAGATTCCACATGGATCACACATGTTTACATCAACCATATATTGGAAATAAATTATTGATCAATGTTAAAGCACTTTCTAAACATGTTAAAGAGACAAAGATTTATATTAAAATTTTGATCACTAGAAATACATAACAATTTTAAAGGTTTATGATGGATAAATAGAAAATGCACAGGTTTATGTGAGTACACTTAATAAAGTTATAACTTGATGTTAAATAAATCAAGAAGCATACTAAAAATAATCATGACAACAAATATAAAATATTGCAAAAATTTTCAATGTTTTCAACATATGAAAAAATGTTGAAACGTGACACAACGATAATATATGAAGGATGAAATAGGTTTAGAAGAATAAAATATCTATGATCAAAGAAAAAGATATAGTTAGAATCAAGAATAAATAAAAAAATGGTGAGTTTATGTTATGCCCCTAATCCTAAAGTATGAATTGGGTTATGAGCAGTTGACTTGTGGGTACCATAACTCTTAAACAAGTTATATAATCATTGTTATAATCATATATAGATATCCAAGTCATCATATTGGTTAACGTTTAAGTATATAAGTCAACATGGGTAGTAGCTAAGGGATAATTAGGTATATATAGGAGTTGGTGGATAGTTATTATCATCATGTTGAGTATTTTGTTCTTATTGAAGACTATTGGAGGTATCCCCCTTAAAGTGAATCAGGAGTTTTCTTCTTTGAAGTGGCATACTATTATCAAGTATTTACAACATATTTCCTATTATATTCTATTGTGAAAATTATGTCATTGTAAATTGTATCAAAGCTATGATTTGGAAAAAAGGTAAAATTGAAACTAACTCGTGGTATAGTTCATGGTGATGTTTAATTAAGAATTAAGAAAATGCATTCATAGAGACCAATTCATAAGTGGTGGATGTGTAATGTGTTGAGACTTATCCCTATGTAATTGATGTGTGATTATTTATTGAAAGAATTCCTTGAGATGGGTGCTTACTTGGAGGCATGTAAGGTCTCCTATTCCCTTCTTGTACTTTGGTTTGGATGTCACTCCTCTCCTCCATAAACCTTCCCCTCTTCCTTATATTTAATTGGACGATTCATCTCCAATTGTGTATTGAGAAACCATTATTGGTTGGTGTGCGTCATGTTTATGATTGATGACATTGGAGTTTTCCTCTTATTTTAGAGGGGCAGGCCTTTAAGTCCCATATGGTTGGGTAGCACTGATCACTATTGAGATATATGATGGATCATGGTGATGTATATTGGATTTGTATGAGGGTCTCATCTCTTCATTTTTTGAAATTTGTTAGTTATAAATTATGTTTTTGGACAATCTTTTGTACAAGAATGGATAGGTTGTAATTGCATATAATTCCCATTTCTATATTGACATATATTCCATCCATATTTGGTATGGGGTTTCCTCTTTATAATCTTATTTTGTATATTATTTGAATTAAATTCATGCATTAATTTATAATGAGAAAGTTATGTTGTGTAAGTTCTAATTTGGTGAATTTTAGGCCAAATGTGTAATCATCTTATATCTTATTATTATGATGCCATGTTTGTAAATTTTCATTAGTATTATATGTTGAATACTTAAATACTTAACTATAACACATAAGACAACCTAGTTATCATCAATTTATAGTGAGTTATTAAACTTTTATTTTTTAATTTAAGGTTGACTATAAGTTATGAATTGGTCACATCAAATTTAGGTGAATTGGATTTGATAGAATGGTAATCTATTAATTAATTTATTTTATTATAGAAAATCTAGTTTCAATGGAGGTTTCTAATTTTGATGGAAGTGGAGATGCATTAGAATGGTGGTAGAAATATTAAATATTTCATAGTAAAAGTATAACTATATATAAAGTACATTTTTGGGTATCTTTAGGAGGTAAAGCTAGCCAATGGTTTGCACCATTATTTAAGGATATTTCTTCTTTGGATGAAATTGAAAATAAGATTTATATATTAGAGAGATGGACTCTAAAAGAAGAATGAGGAGAGGATATAGGTACATGCATTTTATCTCTAAGAAGGAAGATTCAATCCTTAATTTTGATGAATGCATTCAAAAGGAAAAAGTTATTAACTCTATAATCCCTAATAGAAAGTATAACTTCATCGACATGGAATTATCCAAGAAGCTACATGTACAAGAAAATAACATCAAGGAAATTCAAATATTGGGTATGGATATTAAATTTTTGAAGATTTAAAGATAAATATGGATAAATATTATTTGAATTCAAACTTGCTTGCCTTGATATGAATCATTTGAATATTGTTCTTGGTTATTCTTGGTTATGATATTTAGAAACAACAAACATCAATGTGCAAAAAAAAGTTCATGAAGATTTGGTATATGAGGAAAAAAGTTACATTATAGGATATTACACATAATGAAGTCCAAAGGAAAGTAAAGGAAGAACAAGTTCAAGAATCTCATGAAAATTGTAACAATGAATAAGAGGAAAATAAGATGAGCAAGATGTTGAGAAAATATAGGAGACAAATAATTCTATTTAGAAGCCAGTAAAACAAGGGGCAAAAAATGGTGAAGAAATAGAGAAGGTTCCAATTATAACAAAGGGTGCACTATATAGGAATACACATCATTTCAAGAGGAAAGAATCATAGAGGCATGCTAATAGAGGGTTCAATTAGCAAGATAATCACTGTAAACCTACATGGAATCAAAGGAACAACTAAAATAATTAGTTGTATCACATAAGTAGTGGCTATTCATGACAATAAAGGTGAACTTACTATGATAAGGAATAAAATGAAATGGACACAAAATAATATGGATCAAGAATGTGATCTAGGTATGGTCAAGTTAAATTTATTGCAAGGATTAACTATGGATGGTTAGAGGATTGGTCATGACATCACATATGTAACAATTATGAAAATCATACAATTTGGATTCTTCTCATGTTTTATGGATGAAACATGTCAAGGACAAATGGCAAGTTATATACTCAGGGATATGATAAAACAATGTATTTAGGGGGATGGGGACACCAACATGTCATATAATTCCCTTTAGTTAGTTATATTAGGTCACGTGAATAACTTGTGTAATTAATTATATCAAGTGATGAGTAGGCCTTCATTGGGATCACCCCTCCAATATATTATTAGGAGGTGATCTATATAAAGACGGTGAATATCATTGTAAATATATGTGTGGAGTATAATATTGTGTTTAAGATCTAATGGAGATAAAATATGTATTAGATTCTTTCACAAGGAGTATTGTACGGTGTTACCCTACCTCAAGAGTTTACTATTTTTTTCCATATATTGAATATTAGGGCATCTTGTCCCATGAACATCTCTTGTATTATGTGAGATGTATCTAATTCATTATATTATTTACATTATTATATGTGTGGATCTTATCAGTTTAGCACAAAACTAGTAATTTTTTAGATGAATTAGTGAGGTCTCTATCAAGACCCTTGCCCATGAAATTGAAACCTTAATTTAATAATAAAATCCAACAAGTAAAACTAGTAGATAGCTTACTTGTAATAATCAAGATACACCTTTTTTCATTTTACTAGAAGATAGTAAAGTCCTATGAGATGCTAAAAATTTCACATATTCAACTTTACATTTAGATATAGTGTTCCACCCTTCATACTTGGAAGCTTCCTCCCCTTCTATTTCAAAATCACTTTCCAAAAGAAAATGCTTATCATAAGAATTAGGTTCAAAGCCGTCAGGGGCTTTGATATTTTTTAAACATTCCTATTCTTTTTCCAAAGAGACATTTGAAACATACAAAATTTCCTTCTTCTATATAGATCCAAGCTATTACCTACCAAGGATGAACCATTCCAACGTTCTTATACATCCACTTGTACTTCCATTATTTCCTACTTTATCTAACAAAATAACTTCCCTCCTCCCATCTTATCCAATATCTTTAGTAAACAAAGTTTTAGATAAAGAGTTGTCAATTGACTAATACTTTGAGGCGATCTTTCTTCCCTAAGGAGCTAAACCCACTTTTCTCTATTTTTGTATTCTAGGCAACACTATAAAAAGTGTCTTACACCATGACAATTCCAACATCTAAAAGCTTGTTTCTCATAATGTAAAATTTTATTCCATACAATATATCCCCTTTTTAGTCATATTTTGCTAGTAAACATATTGATAAATCTATTTCAACCAAGATTTAGGTATACAAAGTATGTGAGTGCAAATAGGTTTCTTTTAATACATATATAAATATTCTCAAATAGTTTCCAATAGCCTCCAAGGATGAGTTAAAATAGAAACACCATGACAAGTTTTGCATTCATACCCATATTAGTATGGAATTAGTTTTTTTATTAATAAGATTGAAGCCTAAGACTGGGATTTCATACTATAAGGTTCACAATCATTTGTGTTGTTCTCTTCATCTTGTAGTTGCATATAAAAGTTATTTGATACATTATGATATTTTATTTTGTATTGCTACCTTGATACTCATAGCATGTGTATATATAAATTAGTATTTTTTAAAGATTTTATCTTGTGTAGCTCTTACATATTTATTATTTTCATTTAAATAGTATGTCAATTGGGTTAGTTATGTGCTTTTATTTATTGATTTAAAATAATTAAATCACACTTAATAGTGTATTGTTGACACCATTATGCTGATGCCATAGTTGCATTATGATTATGAAGATGTGAATTATAATGTTGGTCAATTTTACTTGTACTTTAGCTATTGTTTTATATTGGGTAGGTACACATAGTGCTTGACTTGAGAGTGTAAGCATACAAAAATTATGAATGATGGTTAGTTAGAGGTAAACTACTTGGTTTATTTGATACTATTAAATTGTCTTATTCTATGTAGAGTAACAAGACATGTGATGTTAAAATTTGTAAATTTATTCAAATTGTGTGTGATTTAAGATTCTTGATGTGTAAGACCAGTAGTGTGTCTTCATTCTTTGTATGACCTTGTTATTTCTTACATGTGTTTCTTGTTTCTATCCATGAAAAAAACTAAAGTAGTATAAATAACAGTTTAATACAAAGGTAAAATAAGGTGAGGCGTTTGGATTTAGAAAGATAAAATTAAAGGTGTTTAAAAAAGAAAGAGAGGAAAAAAGATCACATTTTCAAAACCTTATGTTGTGTCCTTGAATTATAGAGAAGAAATTTTCTTGAAAGAGGAATTGGATTTTCTTGCATGGTGACTATATTGGAGTGAAAAAGATCTACAAAATTCATTGACCTTGGATTTATCAATGTAATTTCCTTGTGAATAATGTTACATAGTGTAGAGAAATAATTATATGTTTTAATTTATATGCAAACAATAAAATTGGGGAATGTTGAGGGATTTATCATTCCAATATTTATTGTCGTTACATTATTGGGAATAAAATAGAGAGGGGAAACTTAGTCTACAAATTTGTATGAAAGGAAAAGGGTAGAAATAAATATTTATTTGAATGTATTTCATTTATTTTTGGAAGTTAAATTTGTACCAAAACCCCATCAATTTTTATTTTTTTTTAATATAACTGTAAAAGTGTGTTGTTGAGTAGATTTAGAGTAAAAGAATGTACTTTGATTTGTAGAAGTTTGTGAATTTTAAAATTGAAGAACTTAGTTAAGGTTCTTAATTTTCGTATAATGGTTTCCTAGATATTCTTGACTTTTGCAAAAAATAAAGTGTTTGACATTTGGATCTTATTATATGTGCTTTATTTTGTGAAACATGGGATAGTGAAATATTGTAGGTTGCATTTGAGTGTAAGTGTATTTTAACCAAATTTACCCATTTTAAGAGCCATTTTCAAATGGTCTCTTTAGATTGTTTTAGGAATGAGGATAGGTTGGAGGCTTGGAGTGAAACAGTGGGACCAATTCATTTGAGGGATTGATAGTCTATGTTTAATAAACCTAAAAAGAAATTAGGGGATAATTGTATAAACATGGGACCATCCCATTTGCATTTGATGTTCTTGTTGACTTTAAATGAATAAAAAGAAGGATTAAAACTAATCAAACACAACATCAAAACCAACTATGGTTGAAGGAAATGTTTAATCAAGAATTAAAAAAATGGATCCATCGAGATCAATTCATAGATTGTAGATGTGCAATGTGTTGAGACCTAGATCCTTATGCAATTGACAAGTGAATACTTATTGAAAGTATTCATTGAGATGGGTGCTTACTTGGAGGCATGCAAGGTCTCCCATTCCCTTCTTATAATTTGGAATTTTGAGTTTGATGTCACTCCTCTTCTCCACAAACCTTCTCTTCTTTCTTGTATTTAATTGAATGATTAATCTCCAATTGTGTATTGAAAAACCATTCTTGATTGGTGTGTGTCATTTTTATGATTGATGACTTTGGAGTTGACCTCATAGTTTAGAGGTGTGGTTCTTTGGGTCCCATAAGGTTGGGTAGAATTGATCAATATTGGGATATATGATGGATCATGGTGATGTATCTTGGATTTGTGCAATGATCTCATCTCTTCATTATTGAAATTTGCTAAGTTGGAAATTATAGTTTTAGATAATCTTTTGTAAAAGAATGGAAAAGGTTGTAATTGCCTACAATTCTCTTTTCTATATTGGCATATATTCCATCCATTTTTGGGATAAGATCATTTGTTATGTAATCTTATTTTGTACATTATTTGAATTGAATTTATGTAGTGATTTGTAATGAGAAAGTTATATTGTGTAAGTTGTGATTTGGTGAATTTTGGGCCTAATGTGTAATCATGTTATATCTCATTATTATGATTCCAAGTTCATAATTTTTCATGATTTTATGCTTTCATTTCAATCATATGTATATTGATATATTAAGAAAGTAGGAAATTATGTTGTTGAACTCCTAGATCTTGTTTGGTTATCTTTGTGATCTTACTTTGCTAGAGAAATGAGTTATATAGTAGAAAACCCTTAGTTTCTAGTTTACATTTTTGACTTGGTTATTTTATTAAATTGTGGTATCCCTAACTAGGATTAAAATGCAGTATAGGATTACAACGTAGATGCATTGGCATCCTCAGGTGCTAGTGTCCTCATGGAAAACTAGCATCCTTGAGGCACATTGATGTCTTAAAAGGGTGTTGATGGTTGGTTGTACATTGTAGTCTTAACTCTTTGGAAAATAAGCATTTCTTGAAGTTTCTTGAGAAAAAAATATAAATGGGAGTTGTTCCTAGGGCTTAACTTCACATGCCTAATGTCTATGTTTATGTGGTCATTTGGGTTTTTTTTTGAGATATCAATCCTATTGTACCTAACCCTTGGTATGTGTGCATTGTAGTCCTTTTTCTATTTTAGTGAAGTCTTCCATTTGTGCTTCCATACTTGGTGCATTAGTGATGTGTGTTATATGTGGCATTGCCTTGTTATGGTACATTGCTGTACATGTACATGTGAAATGAAACATATGGATGTCACACTTACAACATAATTTATTTTTTGTCTGTCTTAAGGAAAATTTTGTGAGATTACACATGCAAAGAGCAACATGCCTCCACGACCATATCCCTTTTGGAAAAATATCCACCCTATCCATTTTTTATTCACATGTAATAATAAAAAACCTTGTGAATAGGGATATGTCAATATAGGTGCAATATGAAGAGACCGGGCATTTTTTACCAATTCATATAGGTTCAATAAACTCAGGTAGAAAGATGAGAATCTACAAACTAGTGTCTTTTTTGTGTAGTACTTAGATTCATCGTGCACATACTATTTGACTAGTTAGCTAATGCCTATATTTGATTGCCATTTGGTCCATACCATGTTTCTAATCCTTCATGCCCTTTAGCTCTTGTGACCCACCTAGTAGGCATTTCTAGGAAGGATTTGAAACTCTTGCTAGGCTTACTAGGCATCATAGGTGACCTGGTGCCCCTAATGGTAGTTGAAACCTTTTCTTTCCCATCATAATCACTAATACATCTATTAAGTAAACCCTTGAAAAAAATTAATCAAAATTTTCCCAAGAAGGCCTACAACAATATTGCCTTGGCTAGGGTTTTCTACACCACTCATCATCAGCTCTAACTTTTTTTCTTTCTTTTGACAACTATAATATTGTTATAAAAATAATATTCTCACATAATTTAGAAATTTTATCAAGATTTGTGAAGCAAGAAGGAACTAAAAAATGCATGTAAAAGATAAATGCATCATGATAGTGCTTGAGGAGGATGAACATAATGCTATGATAAATATTTGAATGAGAAATTTGAAGAAATGAGGTTAAATGTATTATTTTCTAAGCACGAATAATAATATAAAGGTGGAAAGACTTGAGTGAACAAGCATGGAACAATAATATATAGGAAAGTTAGTGATAAGCCAACATTTCTAGCACCAAGGTAATCTTAGATTACTAAAAAGTAGAAAATGACAATTCACTCCTTCAAAACAACATAATTGGGTGAATGAAAAAGAAATATTTTTTTCAAACAATTCACATGCAATAACAAGTGGGTTTAAGATAAGTAAACATTATTGAGAACAAAAAGAGTAGATAAGATAAACACTATGTGGAATTAGCACACAAACCTCCTTTGATCTCATTTGACATAGGGAAGAAGTATGGAATGACAAGAAAATGAAAGACAAATGTACCTTAGATGATGGTATAAGGATGCTAGACATTGAGAGGTGATTTTTATGAATGATAAATATCCAAACCTCTCAAATCCTTACATTTGAGCATAACTAAAACAAAGGAGAAAATAATATGCAATAGAAAAATGAAATAGAATTTAAACAAACTACCATTTATTTACTCAAAAATTTATTAAAAATCAATGCAAAATAAAATAGACAAGTTGACTTGCTAAAAATAGCTATTAGAAAAATAAGATAAAATGAATGGATTTGAAGTGCAAACTCCTTAGTAGGTCACCTCCTAAAAGGAAATGGTATTTATTTATCACAAGGAGTTCCACCACATGCTAGATTACACACCAATATGTACTTGAGTCTAAAAAAAGTGATTTTTCAAACTCACTATGAGCACACTAAAAGAATAGAGCAAGGTTGTGTGTCCATACAAGTAGAGATCAAGCTACTACTTGAGATTTTCCATCTCTAATAACTACTAACACAAGGGTGTAAATAGACTTGAGACTATAAAAAAATTGTTAGAAACATTTATTAGGTCCTGGAAGGAAAAGTAGAATGCCAAAGACACGTGGGATTGCTCCTCATTGATTCTTAAACCTTAATTTTCCACCAAACTTAACAATGAAAAAATCGCCACATATTCAACATGGAAAAACCACCATGATAGATACAAAATTGACACGACACAAACAAAATTGTCATGTTAGTTGGACAACTACTAGGTGTTTTCCAAAGTGCTTCATTAAGTGGATCTTCTTAAGACATTTCTTGCAATTAAAAATCACATTCAAATAGAGGCCATATTAGAAAGCTATAGCCTTTGGAAGGTGGATTGTCTACAAAATAGTTGTAGAAATATGATGACAATTACAAAATTGCTAGATATATCAAGATAAAACCACCAACTTTTCTACCATCTAAGACTTTAAAGACCTTTCTAACACTTAAAGAATGACATCACACAGAGTTGAAAGGATAAATTTATGATCTTTGCAATACAAAATATCATATGCTTGTCAAGTGAATTGAATCAACTTAAGGACCTCAGGTGAAATGACATGAGTGAACACCCAAAGCTAGCTAATGTCTTAAAAAGTTTAACATGTTTGCAAGAACAAAAACATACAAAACACAAAAATCATAACATACGATTAGAAGTGACATAAATACAATGATTCAAAATTATGAAATAGAGGAATCATTAGTAGACATAACTATAACATTGCAAGTTAAAGCTAGGAACAAATAACCCATTATAATTATTGAGCATCATAAAATAGACAATGTAATCTCCTCCATGGGACCACCTAGAAACTATCAATAACTTGTATATAGGGAATAAATAGAAAAATCTCATGGAGCTAGTCAATTATTTATCTAATTAGTACAAACTTCAATAATCAACAATGTTCCAGATTAAGTAAGAAACTGCACAAACAACACTCTTGAACTTTTGTTGGAATCTTGAAGCAACATGCCATCATAAATTTCAAGACCTAAATTTGATGATTGCGTGATATTTTATGCCGAAGGCGTATCCAATTTGAAAGAGAGCAACCGAACTTTATAAATCAACGGTTCACATCTTTCAACATGGTGTGGAGATGATTGAAAAGTTTTCCACCGTTGATCATCCATCATATCAAATGCAAATATCAAAATGCAAGTTGCATTGTACCCCGATGTGTTCACTATTGCCATGGCATTAAATATTGGACACTGCTTTTATAGATTCTTCAACTTCCATGACGTGTTTTTAATAATATTTGAAAGTGGGTAGATTCTTAGAACTAGCGTGCAACATGATTCCCTTCTTTCGGTTGCAAAAAGTATCTGCAGCAGCAGTGTGTCGGTTTTCTTATGTAGGCTTATCTACAACTCTGGAATCAAATTTCATCAGATCGAAGGGACATTTGAAGTTACAGACAAAGAAGACAAGAGGCTTATTGTGTTTGTCTAGATGTGAGAATGAATGGAAGTATGTAAGGGAAAACTTTATCCATGCGCCAAAGACGTGTAGCAGGTTTCTTATAAATATCTGTATCACCACATCTTCAATAATAAAATATTTATGCTGACCTCCAGACGGCTAAGGGTAATCAAAACCCATTAGTGCATAATCTTGTTTGGGACGACAAGCAAGCGGATAACAATATTTTAATTTGTGGGTCTTGCAGACTATGTCTCTCAACAATATCGTACGATCTTCTTTACCTCTCAAGCCTCAATTCGGTGCACAATAGTACCATTACAAAGATTTGGGTATTGAAAAAACCTTCAATTCTATTATTTACTTTAATTAAAGTGACTTCCAAAAGAAACAGGTAAAGGTTTCTCACAGCTGCAGGGGCTGCAGCAGCATCAGCATTAGCATTTTACTTTACTTGGAAAGCTTTCAGATCATATGACTCTGACCTAGATGAGGATGCACCTTGTGGTGAGGATGGCGATGAGAATTAACTTTTGGATACAGAGAACTTGATGAAAACTAATGAGGAAAAGTCGGGCAAGGTAAAGGGCATTGTAGAGAAGATAGTGGATTTAGACTTGAAGAAATTGAGGAGTTAATTGGAGAAAAATATGGGGCGTGAAAAAATCATTGGATTGTTAGGAATATCAGGAATCCGACAGTGAATTTAGAGTTGAGGAATTTGAGGAGTTTATTGCTAAAAAAATATGAGGCAATATTTGTAGAGGGCATCAATAGTTCATTGGATTGTGAGGATTCTCACAAACCCACGAAAGAGGTCTTTGCAAGAAACAATGAGGAAGAAAGTAATTTGAAAGTGGGTTTTGTGGGGAAGGAAGAAGCGAGCCATGATTTTTTATCTTCATTCTCAGATGGGTTTAAGTCTTGGTCCATTAGTAATGAGACAGAGGAAGAAGGTCCCCATTCTGCAAAAAGTCGGGTTGGAAAGCAACAGTTTCAGTTTTATTGCGGTAGGTTTCAAGCTATGAGTTATGAAGCTTTTGTGACTAAAGTTTATAATTCTAGAGATGTCGATTTCGATGAATTATCCATGCAGGATCTATCAGAAGGGGATGTGATTTTTCCTTCTGACTCACAGAAAGAATTAGAAAGGCAAACTAGCCTAGACTTTGAATTTAATAGCTGTAACAGTAGCATTAATAATACGTATACGAGTCCTGAGGGCCTTGAGACCAAGTTATGTGATATAAGTAATGGAGGGGTTATCAGTTCAGCCATCAGAGGGTGGGGATAATCATGAATTTAATCGTGGAGATTCTAAAAAGCCCTCTCTTTTGGAGATTAATTTGGAGAAAGAGTTTGATATCAGCATAAGTAATGTAATTAAAGGTTTAGAACCCAGTGAGGAAATTGATATAGAAACATTAAATACGTTAGAAGAGTCATTGAAGCCTTCTAGTGCCATAGGGATCAAGGATCCTGATCATGGAATATTTGCAGAGTCTTTCAAGTCTGTGGAGGAACAAGTTTTCCTGCAATCGGAGCTTAGAAACAATCATATTCTGAGCTTAGGAGGCTCTCTAACAAAAACATCCAACATCGAGTATATCATATTCTGAGTATGCAAGGGATATAAAGGAGGAGGAGGAAGATGATGAAGATGACGAGGATGATGATAATGAGAATGAAGGAGATCCGAAGAGTGAGGGTGGAATGGAAGAAAGCTTGAAAATGTCAAGGATGAATACAAATTGGGTAGATATACATTCGTGGTCGTCACCTGGATCACAGGAATTTGGAAGGCCCAATGCCCAAGACAATTTCAGTCAGGAACTTATAAGTGTGTTGCAGGATCCCACTAAAGCAGAATGGCAGAAGATACAATGGATGAGGAATAGAACTATTCAATTGGAGGAGCAGAAAGTGATGATTCAAGCTGTGGCATTTTAACTAGAGAAACAACGAATGAAGTGGAAGAAATTTAGTAGGAAGGATAGAGAATTGGACAAGCACAATATGCTATGCGATGAGTTCCTATAAAAATTAATAAATAGTTTTTTTTGTTGTGTCTTTTGATCTACAATATTGGTGTTGCAAGACGGTTCCATATTTTATTTGTATCGGAATCTTTTCCTTATTCTGGAGTTGAGTTTTCTTTTCATTAGGTGCAAGTATGAAAACTTTGAATACACTGAGCCAATTGATATCATTTTATTCAAGTTTACCTTAATATTACAACCTACAAATGCCGAATTGAGAAACATGTATTTTAATATTGTGCCAAAATTTGTATAGTAAACAGAGTAGTGTTGACATTCCACAGTCATATATTTTATTATCTGATCCATTTTTTTAATTCACGTGTTTAAAAAAGTGTTTGTTTATATTCTTTGCCCCTCAGATTGTTATAAATTGTTATATATTTAAGAGCATGATAGTTTAGTGAGTTTTTTAACCCAAATTTAGTATTTGCAGTATATTATTTCTTTCTTTGTCATTGTAATGTACTATTGTGGATATTAGCAAATATGGTATTATTTTGAAAGAGATGGTTATTTGTGAGCTTTAGTAATTCAATGGAACTATAAAATTCCCTATACGCTTCTCGGTTAAACTAAAGGTCACTTGTTATTGGAACTAGAGAAATATATTTATAAGAATCAATTCAGATACTCAAGTTTGGAGTTTCTTACAATTTTTTTCTTATAATTGACAAGTTCCCATATAGATATACAATAAAAAGATAATCCCATATGAATATAGTATTAGGTAATAATCTCTGCTTTAGATATGTCTCAATTTTGTCTAGAATTTTTTTAAAGGGAGATATACAAAAAATGGATATATATTGATGTGTCCTACAACCTCCATCTTTGATTCCATAGTTTTGCAGAGATGTGAGACTATATGTTGGGTATTTAAGAATAGATAATCGAAATCTAGTTTTGAGCTTATTTTGAATTTCTCTTCATATACTGAGAAATCTTCCTAAAAGAGTTTTGGTAAAGTTAAGAGTGAACAATTGCTTTGTAAGATGTTAATGATTGAAGCCTCAAAATGAAGATACATAGTTTAGAACACTACATGTGGTACCAATGTTTTCAATTCTTTAGTATAGCATAATTCAACTATTGCATGGTTGGATTGCAACATGTTTTCCCCTTGTAAACTAGTTGTGCCAATTCCTTGAGCCTCCACAATCTTGAGCATTATGGCTCTATGGGTTCAAAGCAAGTGTTATAACATGTAAGGCGTTGATGGGCTACCTTTGTGTAATTAATTTAAATGAGGTCAAAAATCAAGATGAAAAATGCATTTTACTTTGTCCTCCATTTATTTTTGTGTGAAAAAAAAATTATAGATATTTCAAATAGACCTCACAACTCCACTTAGATGCATAGACCTAAGAAAGGCTTAAAGCTAGATAAATAGGTAAAAAGAAAGAAAGAAAGACCTTACTATGTCTAATATATATTAAGTACATTTATTAGCTTCTATAATTTCAAAACTAAAAGGTTTATCTCTCGCTTTTGTTGGATATAACAATCATATAAAAATATATTAATTTTCTCTGTATTTATGGTGGATGGACTGCCTAGTAGCATGGACAGATTATGGTCTCGTCATTTCACAGTATCGTGATATCACTGAAATAATAGAAATAGATGGTAACATAATAGATCTACATACTATTTTATATTGATTTCACAATATGGTGATATCACCAACATACTATTTTATATTGATTTCATAGTATGGTGATATCACCGACATACTGATTTATATTAGTTTTTTTCAAAAACTAAATAAATCTATTATTTACTACAAATACATTGGAGTTCAAAGTGACCATGTGACAAAATTGCATAGAATATAATATATATATATATACCGTTGTATTCAATTGCATACATTCTTATACTTGCAATTAAATATTCCATCAAAACACTATATTTTCAGTAGTCTATATATATCCAAATTGTAATTTTTATATCCAATAAATTGAAGTTCCCTTTCACTTGTATACTCTTTTTCATTTTAGTTATTTCATGTGTTATTTTTACTTTTTAATAAAAGGGGTAAAAACTTTATTGAAATCAAGAAATTAACAGTACAAATGGATCAGGGAACCCGAAGGTTCCCACAAAGGAAAACACCATAACATCCATCCAAAACAAAAACCACCATCCATACAACCACCAACACCTTATCCCTCCATATTATCAACAATGACCCTCTCTAAATCATGACAATAATTAGGGGATAATTGTCCCCACCCCTTAATCTTCCAATCATCTACATGCTCTGAAGCCCACTTATCCAAATAGTCAACAACCCTATTCCATTCTCGCGGAATGTGGGAAAAAGAAACTACTTCCAACATAGAGCACCTCTCCAAAAAAATTCGAACCACCAATGCAATCTTCCAATTAACCTTAGCCACCTTTTGCTCGTGCAACATATTAACAATAATCTATGAATTAGATTCATAGATAATCCTATGCCAACCCAAGGCATAAGCACACTCAATAGCCCAAAGAACCGCCAACCCCTCCATAAAGTTGTTAAAATGTCGCCCTTTATAGATGGAGACAAATAAAATAACTGAACCAAAACAGTCTCTGCCAACTCCACCAATCCTAGCAGGCCCAGGATTACCACCAATCCTAGCAGGCCCAGGATTACCCCTAAAAGAACCATCTGTATTAATCTTCAGAAAATCCGTCGGAGGAGGAAACCATCTTCCAACCCTTTAAACCTTCTTTTTAGCCCTCCTTCCTCTTTTGACACAAGCAGAGATTGAAGTCAACCCTTGCAAGCCCAATCTATTCACAGTCTCATCATCACTTCTTTCCAATGGCAAAGCCATTTCACATTTGGCTTCCATCGTCTCTTGGATCATACTAACAATTTTGTGCCAAACTTGTTGAACCATTAGCCTATCCCTACGAAAAATCCTATGATTCCTTTCCAACCAAAATTTCCAAAGGATGAACGTAGGACCAATGCACCACACAATTTGGAGGAAAGAGGCCTGGGAAGGGGGTCTTCCTAGACTGCTCCAAAACTCAACAAGGGAAGAAGCATGGATGTTTCCAAACACCCTACCACAGATGCCAGAGCAACATAGAATAGGACAATGAAAAAAAAAATGGGAAGAATCCTTCTCACTGTAGTCGCACATAACACACATAGAGGGACCCTGGAATCCCCGCTTCCAAAGATTATCCCAAGTCAAACATCTATTCCAAGTCAGAGTCCACACAAAACAATTACACTTTGGCCATGAAAACTTGTTCCACACATGTTTCCACCAAAGGACCTCCACCCACCCAAACTTATAAGACAACAACTCCTGATATCCACTAGCCACAATAAAAGAACCCTTAGGATTCAGGCTCCAAGCCAGAATATCATTATCCCTAAGGGAACTGCATTGTCTACTAGCCAAAATATTTTGAAGCTCAACACAATCCTCCTCCAACCCGATAATAGGCCAATTGCAAGGATCCTTCCACCTAGCCACCTACAACTTCCCACAAGGATAAAAATTCTTAAAATCACTTACCCTTGACCAACCAACCTCCAAGAAGTATTGACAAAGATTCACCAAATTGGGATATTAACGCAAAATGAGGGAAAAGCCATCCCAAGAATCAGAACAAAAGAGAGCCTTAGTCCCCCTATTACATATCCAGAACAAGCCCTCCTTAATCAACAAAACCCTTTTCTTAAGTGTTCCCCAAATCACATAACCTTTCCCCACCAAAGGATACCTAGGAAGCTCCTCCTTTAAAAGCCCTAGGAGGTACTTGTGAGCTAAATTCCTAGCCCATATATGATCCTGCTCCACACACCACCTCCAATAAAGCTTAGCAGCCAATGCCAACCCGGACCAAGTCAACTATCGCAATCCAAGACCTCTAAACTACCTCGGGCTACACACAATATCCCACTTTACCAGGCTCCACTTGGAAGAGGATAAGCTACCCACCCATAAGAATTGTCTAGCTAGAGAATCCAGATCCTTCAGAAACCCAATTGGAGCCACGTAAAGCATACACCTATAAATAAGAAGAGCCCACACCACAAACTTTAGCAACGAACACAACCAACAAAGGACAACAATCGATGAGTCCAATGATTAACCTTTGCATGAAACTTGTCTAAATATTCTACCACAATTCCCTGGGAAGTCTACCAACAAAGATAGGAATACCAAGATAAGTTAAAGGGAGAGAACCAATCTGAAACCTCAAGATATGAGCAATCCTTTGTTGAATAAGCCTCGAAGTATTGAAGAAAAAGATGGAAGATTTATCTTCATTAATCCTTTGACCAAAAGCAACAAGATAGATATCTAAACCTTGCACAAATTCATAGCTTCTTTGATCTTAGCCATACCCATCAAAGCAATATCATCCACAAATTGCAGGCGAGATTGAGGAGGCAAACCATTTCCCCACCCCATCCCTGGATAAAACCTAACTTCACTTTATGTTTCACCAACCTCCCCAAGCCTTCAACAAGAAGGATAAATAAATAAGGAGAGAGACAATCCACTTGACGAAGGCCTCTAGAAGCACTATAAAGAGAAGAAGGCTCACCATTTATCAACACCAAGAATGAAGTGGAAGTAACACAACACATAACCCATTGGACCCACTCCTCAACAAAACCAAAAGCAATAATAATTTTTCGCAAAAAGGACCACTTCACTCTATCATAGGCCTTAGCCATATCTAGCTTGATGAACATATCCTTTTCTTTCGAGGATGTCATAGAATGAATGGTTTCAGTAGCAATGACCACCCCATCCAGAATTTTCCGATCCTCCACAAAACCACTATGTTCCTCAAAGATAAGCCCTCTAATCCATCACTTCATCCTTTTGGTAATAAGCTTGAAAATGATTTTATACAACACATTACAAAGGGAGATGGGTTGAAATTGACTCAGATGATCAGCCCCTTCACATTTGGGAATGAGAGCAAGGAATGTAGAATTCAAAGCCCTTAATCTGCTTATTCCTTTAAGACTCACCAACCACCTCCAAAAGGTCCAACTTAATGATATCCCAAAATTCTTGATAAAATTCAACCAAAAAGCCACAAGGGCTCGAGGCTTTCCCTTTCTTCATCTGAAAAACAATAGCCTCCAATTCCTCCAGCGAGATATTTCCCAA
Organism: Sequoia sempervirens; assembly: GCA_007258455.2. Taxonomy (NCBI): domain Eukaryota; kingdom Viridiplantae; phylum Streptophyta; class Pinopsida; order Cupressales; family Cupressaceae; genus Sequoia; species Sequoia sempervirens. Next base: position 295,227,990 of record VDFB02270651.1, on the reverse strand, counting down.
CAGATGATCATTCATCTCCTTAGTAGCCAAAGAGGGGATACAAGATAAAACTTGATTTTCTTTTGCCAAGCCATCCTGAGAATCCTCTCTAAATAAAGAAGAAAAGAACTGCGAAGCCTCTCTAGACATATCCTGCAAAGAAGATAAATGCTCACCCTTGTCATTCACAAGAATAGGCATAGAATTACCATGTCTCCTAGCCTTCACCGAGTTGAAGAAGAAAGTGGTGTTTATGTCTCCCTCCTATAACCACTCAACTCAAGCCTTTTGTTTCCAATAAATTTCTTCTCGCAGGTCACACTCTTCCAAATTTTTTAAAGCCCTTGCCTCCTCCCTAAGTAAATCCTCAGAAAGACTAAACTCCCTTATCTCCCAAGTGCTGACATCCAAGTCAGCTTGAGCAACAACCTTAATATGAAAAATGTTGCCAAAGAACTGCCTATTCCACCTTTTGAGTTGATATTTTACATATTGCAACTGTTTGGAAAAAAAATACATAGCAGTGCCATAAGCAGGTCTTCCCCTCTGCCACCATTCAACCACATGCACCTACAAAGAAGAATCCCTTAACCACATGAGCTGGAAATTGAAAGAGGGGGACAGAGCAACATGTGTCGAAGTAGCCAATAACTTAATAGGGTAGTGATCTGAGCCCCTTGAGTCCAAAATCTCAAAGCATGTAGACCACAATCCTCCAACCCAGAAGCAAGAAACCAAGAAATTGTCAAGTCTCTCAACAATAAAATTCTCTCCCATTCTCCTATTGTTCCAAGTAAATTGACCATTATGGGGCTTAATGTCAACTAGTTTCAAAGCTGATATGTTATCTCGCAAAAGGAAAATATAGGGATCCAATCTTGCAATACCACTCTTCTTCTCATCCAACTCAATAGTGGCATTGAAATCCCCCCCAATAATCCAAGGGAAAAAAGGAACAAGGCTCTAAATGAAATTGATATGAGACCACAATATATGCTTACTAGGAAAATCCATAGGCGCATAGATGATTGAAAGAAGAATAGTTTCCCCTGACTCCAAACTTTAAGCAACCATAGAGATGGAAGATTTGGAGGACATCCACCAAAGAGGATGAATCTTCAATGGGTTCCATAGGTAAGCCACACCCCCAACATTCCCATGAGCCCCAATACATTGGGAATCACCTCACCCCCACAATTTAGGCAACAAACCAATCATACCTTCAATAGTTAACTTAGTCTCCTGTAAAAAAAGAACATCAGGAGAATGAGTTCTCACCAAATCACGAACAATTTTTTGTCGAGGGCCACTATTCAAGTCCCTTACATTCCAAGAGAGGACAATCATTTTGGAGGGTTGGAAAAATGGGAATCCAGGGTCTTAACAGATCCAGACTCCACCAAAGTCCCCCCCATCAACTTTATCTTTTCCAAATCTTTCTTTCTCCCAACTTTAGAAAACTTCTCAACAACCCCTTTCTTTTGGTCTTTCTGAAGAATTCCCAACAAAGGAGAAGCCTTGCTGCCTTTTACCGAATCAGACCCTACTTTCACTAATGGAGTAGAGATCTCTCTCTCCCCCATATTTGTATCCACAAGAGTCTTAGACCTCCCATGAACCACCAAACTTTGATCTGTTTCCATTAGCAAAGCCCTAGTATCCTAAGAAGCCTAGTTGAAGTCTGGAATAATCTCTTCCCGAACCCCTTCTGAAGCACCCTGATCCAAAAACATCATTCTTGGATTCACCTCCTACTGACTAAGATCATCCAAAACCTCAAATCTATTAAAGGTATCTCCTTCCTAATGCTCTTTAAGAGACCTCTTTTGACCCTGGTGCCTATTATGAACCCTTTGTGCCAACAACCTCACCAGGAATGTGGTCCTTGCCTTTGTCCACCTTAGGAGGATTGTGAGGAGGTTGAGCAATCTAAGACCCAAGAGATTTAGACTTTGGGCATCTCCTCTGTAGATGGCCATATTCATGATAGAGACAACAACAAAAGGGCAATGTCTCATAATCTAGCTGTTACACCCAAGAAAATACACTTGCATGAATTTCCAAAGAATCCAGAAGAGGGTTATTTAAATCCATTTCAACACAAATACGAGCAAAATTCATTACCTATCTCTCTTGAGTTTGCTTAGAAGGCCCCACCGGTTTCCCCCGTAGTGAAGCAACTTGATGCAAGATGTCATTGCACCGGTATTCAACTTGAAATCTAGGGAGATGAACCCACACCAGAACCCGATTTGGAAGTGCCTCCGATTGATCAAAACCCACATGCAAGGGTTTAATAAGTAAACCAATTTGGTTGTGGAAATAAGGCCCACCTTCAAACACTCTATTGCGATCCACCATGCAATTAAATGTCACCATGAAGTAACTGTTTGCTAACAACATTATTTCCATCTCACCCTCCGGGGAGTAGGTACAATGAGCCCACGACTCCAAAAATTGAAGTGAAACCCTCATTCCCAAAAATTTGCAGAGCAAAGCATGCTTCGAGTAATACTCAATATCCTCCACGACTGATTCTGGTTGACTCATAAGGACCGACCTATCTTTGCTTCATTCTAGGCACCCATTAACTTTTGGGATACAAGGACCTCCAGCTGAAGCAAATCCTCCATTCCCCGAATCATTAGAGAACAAGTTATTATCGAAAACCTTCATTGAAAGAGAAGGAGATTTCATTCCCAAGGCAGATTGAAAATCCACAGTAGTATTGGCCCCTGAAGCTTCCCCTCGATCCATCACCAGAGAGGAGACAGGGAAAAACCCTTAAAGAAAAAAGCTTCGACTAAAGCCCAGAGTAGCTAAAGATGAAAGCGAACCAAGGAAAAAAAAACACCCCCCCCGCACACACAAAAAAAGCCCTACCCAATAGATCAAAGCCACCCCACCATCGAACAGGTGTCTAAGGAATGTCTGCTACAGGAAGAACCGACATACATTGAGAAGACAAGGCATGCAGCCACAACCTCATAGGCCGTGGACTGCCATGCCCGCGCAAGACCCGGCTCTGCCCATCACCATCCTCCGTCGTGATTAATTCTATGTTGTTTTTATAAGTTATATACACATTGATCTATTTCAACCAATATGTCTACACAAATTCAAATAAGGCCTAACACTTCTAAGGGCCACAAGCAACATTCGCAACATTGACTGACAAGGGCTAACATTCAAAGCTATTTTGAGAGTTCATGATCTTCAAAGTCTTGGAAAGCAAAGTCACACAAGAGAAAAAATAAGCAAATCATTTGAAAGCAATGCCAAATTCATACTCTTCATTTCTATTCTCGTTTGCATTTTATTTATTTCATATTCAAATAAAACCATACAATTATTTGATGTACGCCATTGCACACCTAAAGTGCAATTGCTAGTTTTAAATTTTATTGTAAAATACAATCAAACTAAAAAAACATTATATCAAAAAAAATATTCTTAGACATATTGTCAAAATTTACATAAGATTATGATGACATGTAATTGATTTATATATAATTTTATTTATATTAAAATATGCCTTACTATTTAAATGGCAACTTCGAATGGATAACCATCAGAAATAATTGCTTGACAAACAGGGTTGACCGTCAAATTTAGGCCCTTCTATGATGTACTAAGTCAACCTAGAACGGCTATGATATCGGAGACCAGCTGCCGGCACTTCTGAATTGATTGACAAAAAAATTCGCAGAGTAATGACGCTGGAATTGGTCTGCAGAGTAGCGAGAAAACCAGGCATAACACTAGTTTTAATGGCATGTGGCACACTCGTCTATTACCACTGCACCATTCTTCATACCACTCTGGTTTCCCTCATTTGTGACGTCCTGCTCGTAATTTTCTGCTCCTTTGCAGTCTTAGGATTGATGTTCCGCCACCTGAGTGTATCGTGAGTCTTAACTATTTTTAATTTAATGAAGTCCTTCAATATGGTAATGGTGATTTTGGATGTGGGTCTTTTTGTTATTCTTTATTAATGTTTTCTTGTTTTGATCTGTAGGGTTCCGGTGGACCCTCTGGAGTGGCAGGTTTCTCAAGAAACTGCTAGCGGTGTTGCAGAATTCATGGCAAACACTATCGGAGCTGCAGCTTCTGTTTTCCGAGTGGCTGCCAGTGGCCGTGATAACAAGCTCTTTTTCAAGGTCCCTGCATTTCACAGTTTTCTTTTTCCTTTTTTTGAGTTCAATTGTATTCTCAGTCTAGCAGAAATGACTAACGCAAATATTCTCAGGCTGTTTTAGAAGAAATTACGAACGCAAATATTCTTAGCTGTTTTAGAAACCCACTTTATTTGTTTCCGCAACAATTAAATTCAAAGTTCAGGTTCTTATTTAGAAATAAAATGATTATGATTATGCCCACAAAACCCAACCATCTTTGGAATCACCAATATTACAGCTGTAATTGAAGACATTTTTATTAGAAATTGCCCTATATTTCTTACTCTCTGTTGTAAGAGCTTCATTAACAAGTGAATCTGTTTGAGCATTATATTGCTTCAGTTTAAGGGGTTGTTTCAGAAGGATAATTACTATTAGCTTTCATCTGTCCCTTCCAAATTAGCCAAGTTTGGGAACCTATGGGGTTAATTGGATGCTCTCTCTTGAGCATCACAGCATGGTTCCATGGAGCTGCCCACTGCCCACCTTTTGAAGGCTGGGGTGGCCCCATGTAATTTTTCAACAAGCACAGTGCATAATTTGGAATCTTCTCTTAGAATAGTGAAGTAGTTATAGTTGGGGATTTGAAACTAAAACTCTAGATGGAGATGGGCTGGAAAAATTATGCAACCACTGCTCAACCAGAATTTTTTCACATGGCTACACATTTTGTCTTCCTTCTTTTTTTACTTTCCCCTTTAAATTTTACCGCCAAAATTTAATAATTACAAAAACATCATAATTTCCCAATAACTTGAAACTCCTTGAATTTTTGTTGCCTTCCCCAAGCTCATCTTGAGAGAATTTTAGGGAAATATTATAGCTATGGGAAAAAAGGTTTCTAAATATAAGTGGTAAACTATACGCTATTGAATCTTCGCTTGTAAAAAACTATTTTTGTATTTTTGTATTTTTACTAGTTTAAAGCAACTTTGATTTCAAACCTTGAAACTTGAGAGAAAAGCAACCCTATGTTGGAAGAGTTGTGCCTCTAGGATTATATGACAGAATGGTAAATTTCCTACAGCACGGGGATATTTTATCAGGGCTATGGAGAGAAAATATTGGTCACAAGGGTAGGAGTATGTTTTAAACAACGGGTATCAATGTGTTAGACAAAAGTCAGAGGAATCAGATGTGGTTTAATTAGAGAGATTTGACGGCTTGCTTGATTTTTATAACAGAGAGCTTAAATAATCTGAGTTAGGACAAGAAGGACACTTCAAAAAGGATGAAAACAGTATACAAAGGCTGCGATGCTTACCAGCTTCACTATGGAAGTATTAAACAGAATACAAAAGGTTGCGATGCTACCAGCTTCACTGTGGAAGTATTAGACTAAAAGGTAAACAAGGCATTTGGGAAAACATGGGAGAGAAAAGAGAGAGTTGTCATGACAAAGCTTGTGACACCATAGAACGTATGTGAATGGCCTAGGGCAAAGAGAGGGATTAATAAGTTGTTACCAATGTGATGGCAATTATGGTCCCAAGTCATGAGAATGCTCAATAAACCTAAATACCAATGGAAGGAGGGTAACACAAAGCAACACATTACAAATTAAATGCAAGGAGTCTGAACAATAAGACAAAGCACATGCAGTAAAAGATGAAGATAGTATTATGCTTCAGAAAAATAACCAAGGCTATGAAAGAACATTTTCATACAAATTCAAATTAAGAGATAAGCTGTGTACCTCAGTGATCAAATTAGGTACCCATAAAAATCTAGTTAGTTCTTATGTTGTCTTGTAGATGATCGTGCCCACCTAAGAGCTTGCATCCTAATCTATATAAGTTATTTGGGTGCAAGATGTGAATGGAGTATAAGTATTTTATTGTTTGGGTATGCACCTTTCCAAGGCAAACTTGCACTATTCACAATTGAATTTGCACTTACACTATGTTGATGTTACTGAGCAGCATCGGGCTGCTACTTCCAGCGCTGCACGATCTTTGAAGACAATTCAAATCGTAGCCTAAACGGCTATTTGAATTGTGATATTATATTCAATGAAGAGGCGCTTCATTAACACATGATTATTCATTACTTTTGTGACCGACATGAGGAGATGCAATTTCATCTTGAGAGTCACATCTTTTATTAAGAGACATTTAATATTTGTTTATTAATTGAAGCCGACTTCCATTTACGAAGAGACGCGATTGCTTGTAGCCGTTAGAGTCACAACCTTTGAATGGAGGCCGACATGAAGGATTTGAAGGGGTGCATCTTTCCCTTTCATTTTGTATATATACTCAATGGACATTTCATTGTTGGCGATCAATTGATACTCATCCAGTTCATTGTCTTCAAGTGCAAATTCTGTAGAAAGAGCAGATCCATATTCTGTGGAAGGATGAGGTTATTATCAGCGAATTACATTATCTTGTATTTGTGTTGCATCAGATTATGGTGCTTCTAATTGGCCTTCATATCGGCCTCTTGTAAAGGAGACAATTCTTGTAGACATTCAATATATAAGTGATATATTGTTGCTGGGTTTTTCTCCCTCAAGTGGAGGGTTTTCCCAGGGTATATGCTGTGTTATTGTCTGATTTTGAATTAAATTTCTGTGCTTTACATCTGATCATAAAATTAACATGGTATCAGAGTGGGTTGATGCAAGATTTGATCAGATGTAAATTCAAATAGTGTTGAAGGAAATCACAGGAGTTGTGAAAAATTACAGTTGCGTAAAAGGAATTGAAGAGCACCTCGAATTTCATCCTTGGCAGACAATTCAACATTGAGAGTCGAAGGAGCTGAATCACCTAGCCTATGGTCGGGCAATTTTGAGTGTCATCCTCAGACGACATCCAACAGGGGATGATGTCTTACCAATTGCGTAGGTTCTATCTCAAGGTCGCATATCATCTTCTATCTATCTGTCTTGAAAGAATCCACAGTGGTTGCAATACGGATGGGCTTATGATCTGATTGAACGGCTATCAAAAGACTTCAGTATGCGGAATTGATGAAATACACTTGGATCGAAAGCCTCAATTGAGAATGAATACACATTTATAGCGACCAAGGCATTGCAAACCGACTCGTTGCTACTTGTATGTCTTGACATGCATATCGCAGTATTCTCTTTTTAAGTGCTTTGGAGATTCCAATATCGGGACTATGAGTGTTAGAAATGGCAACGTCTCTATTCACCAGAATATGCTACATTGCCGACTGTCTTGATTCTAAATGGCAATATCTCTATTCGGGAGCCACCGTCCAGTACGCGGGCATAATGCATGGTTTATGAGTGGTCTTCTCCCCATTTCATGCAAGGTTATCAAGCAGTGACATCGCGTGAACGCTTTACTGTATGCTCTCATAGTAGGTATATTCCCTCGGGTTGTATTGCGCATAGGGACTCACTGAAGGCTCCCTACATTCAAGTCACAAGTGACTACTGGCATGGATTTTTGTTCTTTTCCTATGATTGCATCAAATTGTTTGATACTTCTCAGATCTGCACACTTATCCAGGACATTTGTTATAAAGAGATAAAGTTGTGGTGATCGCTAGCATAAAATACCATCGGAGATCAAATTCCGAAAGGTTAAAGGAGTGGACCTTGTTGGAATGAGCCAACTCATTGTGTAAGGAGTCGGTTTGTATTGTGTGGTTTGATGTCATGAGGCCTTCAACTACATAATCTTCAGAATCACTGCTCTATGTACAAATTGGAGTTAATGGAGTTCGTAAAAGTCTGAAGATCTCGGGATAGATAAGTGCAGATCCGAAAAGCATTCTGATTTCAATGAGATAAGTATTCTTTTGTTTATACTTTTGAAATCTAGGGTAAAAATTTCAGTTTGCTAAGTTGTGCAAATCTGACATTGGTTATTTGAATCATGTGTGTTTAGTCAAAATCGTGGTTTCTCTTGAATAGTGATCTCTGGGATGGGATCCTTTGGAGACACCCTTTTTATATTTATTCATTGTGAGATGTTCATGCTTGTTGTGAAAAATTTCTAAGTGTGACTCAGAGATGAAAAGAGAACTGCAATTTTGATAGTGATTAGTTTGGTCACATCGATATCATTCTCTAATGCATGGACTGTGTTAGAGCCTTGACTCTTGGAGAGGGTTGGTTCTACATGCTAACTGCATTATGCATTCAAGAAATCTGTAGTTGTGCAGATTGTCTTTTGTTGTGTTGAGTTTAGCACTCTCGAGAGGAGTAAAAGATGGAAGAAAGACTTATATCTGAATTCAATAAAGATAAGTTCTTTATCCCTTCATTCTGATCTTTTGATATTTGCTACATATTTCACTTATAGGTTGATTTCTTTATTCATGATTTTAATATTCTTGTGTGTTCATAGTAAACCTTGTATGATTCTAGCCTTGATATTTCTTTGGATAGTTATAAATTGTTAGTAATCTCTCTCTAAAACGCTTCCAGGATAGATCGAGGAGCAAGAAAGTAATGAGAGATTGCACAAGAAGGAAGAGCTTCAGGCATGTTGTGAGGAAGTGATGCCGACCAAAGAAATGATCAAGCATGAAGTCACAACTTGCAGCCATAGGACTGAGTTGGTGGCTAGAGGGAGTTCACTTCCAGAAGTCTTCTTTGCAATCTCTGAGACAAGGATCAAGAGGGAGATTTGTGACTCACTGAGAAGAAGTGAAGGTTGCAGCATTGCAAGGCCGATGATAAAGTCCCTGGAAGACCTCTTTTGCTGCTGAGAACAAAATTGCACAAGATAATCTATCTGGATTTCACATTGGTAGCTCCGCAAACCTATTCGGAATAGAGCGATCTGGGTTGAGGTCGAGGAGGACAATCCTGAACTCTCTACAATATCAAAGGTGTGCTCTGGAAAACTTTCTCTAAGGCAAGCATTGCAGGCAATCTTGGACGAAGAGGTCAGAAGGTTGATGCAAGTACTTGAAGATTCAGAGGGAGCCTACTAAACTTGAAGAAGATGGTAATCTAATTGATCTTGATTCTTTATGTGATTTAATTCTTACTAGAGAAGATCACCTCATTATCAAATGCAAGGAGGAGTTAGCTTCTGAATTTGAAATGAAGGATCTTAGATTTATGCATTACTTCCTTGGCTTAGAAGTTTGGCAGAAGCCTAATGAGATATTTCTGAGTCAAGGGAAGTACACTATTGACATTTTGAAGAGATTTGGTATGTTGGATTGCAAATCCATGTCTATTCCGATGGAGACAAACTCATATAAGTTGAAAGAGGTTGTAGCTAGTTTAGATCTGGTGGATCCTACTATGTACAGGCAGTTGATTGGATCGTTGATGTATCTAGTCAATACTAGACCAGATATTTGCTATGTAGTGAGTGCACTTAGTCAGTTCATGTGTGAACCAAGGCAAATACATCTAGTTGCAGCGAAGCATATCCTGAGATACTTACGTGGCACAGTTGGGTATGGCTTGAGATATTCGTCTGGTGTGGACTTACAGCTGCACGGATATACTGATTCTGATTGGGCGGGGTGTGTCACTGATCGGAAGAGCACCTCTGGATGTTGTTTCAGTTTGGGGTCTGCGATGATATCCTGGTGTAGCAGGAAGCAATCTTCTGTAGCACTGAGTACATCAGAGGCCGAGTATATTGCAGCTTGTGTAGCAGCCTGAGAAGCAGTGTGGCTTCAGAAGCTCCTTGCAGGATTGTTTGGACAATCGTTGGAGCCGATTGTCATTCATTGTGATAATCAAAGCTGTGTGAAGCTTTTTGTCAACTCAATGTTTCATGACAAAACTAAACATGTTGAGATCAAATACCACTATATCAGAGATATGGTATTGAGGAAAGCAATCCAGTTAAAGTACATCAACACTGATGAGCAGACGACAGACATTCTCACCAAGCCTCTCTCTAGGATAAAGTTTGTGTACTTTTGAGACAAGCTTGGTATGGTGGAGAATGAAGCCTCAACTGAGGAGTCTCAGTATCAATGATCTTCTTTAATGCATTTCTCTTTGAGAGTGATTTGAGGTGCAAGCCCTTGTTAATGCATTTCTCTTTGAGAGAGATTTGAGGTGAAAGCCCTTGTTTCCACCCTCTGGGAGAGCCATGGTGGATGTCATGTGTGTGACTCCATGACAACATCATGTGAGAGAGTCCGTGATGATTTTCTTGTACTTGTGTTTTCACCCTCTGGGAGTAGCCATGGTGAATGTCACGATGAGGTGACAACATCACGTTAAGTGATGGGCACTTGTACACATTTGTCATCCATGGGAGTAGCCATGATGGTTGATATCACGATGAGGTGATATTTCTATTTTTCCACATATGGGTGTAGCCATTATGGTTGACATCACGATGAGGTGATATGTCTTATACAACTGGAAGTATCCTCCCTAGCTGAGAGGGAGTGTTGATGTTACTGAGCAGCATCGGGTTGCTACTTCCAGCGCTGCACGATCTTTGAAGACAATTCAAATCATAGCCTAAACGGCTATTTGAATTGTGATATTATATCCAATGAAGGGGTGCTTCATTAACACATGATTATTCCTTACCTTTGTGGCCGACATGAGGAGATGCGATTTCATCTTGAGAGTCACATCTTTTATTAAGAGACATTTAATATTTGTTTATTAATTGAAGCTGACTTCCATTTATGAAGAGACGCGATTGCTTGTAGCCGACATCATATATGTTAGAGTCACAACCTTTGAATGGAGGCCGACATGAAGGATTTGAAGGGATGCGTCTCTCCCTTTCATTTTGTATATATACTTGATGGACATTTCATTGTTGGTGATCAATTGATACTCATCCAGTTCATTGTCTTCAATTGCGAATTCTGTAGAAAGAGCAGATCCATATTCTGTGGAAGGCTGAGGTTATTATCAGCGAATTACATTATCTTGTATTTGTGTTGCATCAGATTATGGTGCTTCTAATTGGCCTTCATATCGGCCTCTTGTAAAGGAGACAATTCTTGTAGACATTCAATAGATAAGTGATATATTGTTGCTGGGTTTTTCTCCCTCAAGTGGAGGGTTTTCCCAGGGTATATGCTGTGTTATTGTCTGATTTTGAATTAAATTTCTGTGCTTTACATCTGATCATAAAACTAACACACTACACATGGATTACAACGTGCGAATTTCACACATGCAAACAGCACTGCAGACTTTGCATCTCATGCAAAGAACACTATGAATCATGCTGATAGCATGTCTCTCTCTACAAGCACTTCTCAAAAAGCCACATCATTGATGGGCTTAAGTCATCCAACCATACTTCACCTTCCTGATCTGGCAACTACCAATGGAATTGAATCATTTGGAATGCCAACAGTCTTTGCAATTGACTATTCTTGCAAATTGATTGTAATTATATTTTCCCTCATCTCCATGATTATTATCATTGAGAGCCTACAAATGCAAATACACAAACATACCACTTGTGTAACACATTCTCAATATATTCCTCTTAGTATTCTGTTTGGGAGGAAAGAAGAGTTTGGTCTCTAAGTCCAGCATTATACTCTTATGTATCATGTCCTTTTCAAGATGAATAGAAGAGCTTTATTTTGCTATCTATCGTCTCTATTCAATTTATAATGGTGCTTCCATTTTTTTTTCTTCATTTCCATTGCTATTTTTACATAGTTTACAAATTAAGGAGACTCATCTCTTAGTTTGTGGATTGTAGTTACAAGACTTGGACTTGGCAAGCTGATTTTTGACTTAGACTCAAACTCGGCACTCAAGCTTGGCTAATATTAGGCAAATTGAAAAAGCTATGAAATATATAGATTTTTAAGGATTTAAAGCTTTTATTATGCACCCTTCAATAAAAAACTTTAAAGACATAGTAAACTAATCAAATAGAAGCTAATTTAATCACATACACAAGTATACATTGAACAAATGAATACAAAAGTGGATTTGAGTTGAAGGAAACAACATTTAAAAAAATATAAATATTGTCAAGCGTTTTAGGAATACAAAACTCATGTATTATGAAATCCATGGCCTCAACAAAATATCAAAACTAGAAGTATAATTATGGTTTAGAGGAGCTTGCATCACTTTACCCAACATTTGTAGATGTCAAATCTTGTGTGGGTGTCCTCAATTATGATGCAACCATGATATTTGCCTATGTAGCAATGACACCAACATCCGAGGCGCCTGCTTGTGCTCAAGACTCCTCCATTGTGGCTATTTGTAATGTCCCTTGGTCTTAATTTTCCCTAGAATTCGCCTATTGATCACAAATTCCACAAACTAGGGTTAGGGCTTTTGCCTTATCAAATAAATAACTCTTTGATGATGTAATCTTGGATTGAAACTTGTATTCACCACATTAACAACATTCCCACACATACATATATACATTTGTTAGCGTTAACCCATGGCGACATATTCATAGATTATCAATAATGCAGCCTATTGCGAACTAGGAGGAGTGGCATGGTGGGTCCGCCCGAAGCCATATACCAACCTAAGAGGTTGTATACCACAACTCTCCCTGTTAGCAACTTGTACCTGCTTTCCCCAACCATGCACCAACCTCGGAAAACACTTTGCCCACTTGTGGGAACGGGTGGAGCTTATAGGCGGTCTTGGCAATTCCACCCCTCCATTGCTGATCACTTCCCTCGGATTGGGTGGACTGTAAGTGGAATGTACTGCTCTTCTCATGCCCCTTCCCCCAAGTGGGTTTCCAAACAGATTCAAACACTTATTTATTAATATACAATAATAGCTATAAATCTTATGGCTTCCTAATCATGCATAGAGAACAATCAATGTATATATATCAGATCGACTTATATGTTAAGTGGCAGTGTAATGTCCCCTCCAAATTGAGACATTAGTTGTCAGTAGATTAGCCTATCATTCTGACCCTCGTAGGTTAATGAAGGAGGATAGAGGGTCTTCAGAGGCTTGTATCTTCGTCAGAGTTCAGTGATCTTCAGTTTTGGCTTTCGTTCAGTGCTCACAGGACTTCGTATGCTCTACTTACTATTTATAGTAAGCCAGAAATTGATAGGAGGGGACCCTTACTATTTTTAGTAAGGCATGTGGTTGTATGGAGATTCATCAGCTTAGCCCCAGTTCAGATGGCGTGATGAGATATTGTGTATTTAAGGAGTTATTAATGTTTGTTTGGCTCAAATAACATTAATAAATTAAAAAGTGATATTATTAAGTTATAACTTAAACTTAATAATTGAGGGTCTAGGCGTCATGAGGAGGGGGCCAGTTGAGTCAATTAAATATTGGGCGCCAACTTTGATGTATTTAATGAAATATTAAAAGAATGCAATGTAATAACATTTAATGCTATTAAATGGTGCTTTTTGGTTGAAATTGACCCCTCTTGGAGAAATATATATATATTTTACCTTGGAGTTCAAGCCATTCATTCTATTGAGCATTTGGAGTTGATAAAAAAATTGTCTGAGAGAAGGAAGCCAAGAGTTTCATTCTTCAAGCCATTGGAGAACGATACATTCTTCAGTGTTGCAGCCATTTGAGGTGGTGAAATACCCATTGAATCTGGCATTTGGGAGTACTGAGGTTCTCATTGTGCAAAAATCAGAGTTTTGAAGTAAGGGTTTCAGAGCATAATAGAATGAGTTTAGAGTTAGTCTGAAGAGAAGAATCAAAGGCAAATCATTCATGATTACCAGCATCAATTTCAAGGAGGAGTTGACCTGCCTTTTAAGTATTATTTGCAGCAAGGAGGCAGACTTTCAAAAAAGAGGCGATCTAGGTCAAGGAAGGCCATAAAAATCTCAAGAAAAATACCAAGGGGTGCGCCCAGCTTTAGTGAAGACAACCACAACAGATTTGGACGAAAAGGATACATATATGAGGGGAATCAAATTTATCTTTGAAGTGCTTTTTGGTCTGCAACTTGATGGCAGCCATGGACATCTGCCAACCTCTCTGGGTATGCTTGTAAATTGTTCTTCTCTGCAAGTGATCAATAAAATCAGATATTTGGAGTGCTGCTATCTCTTTAGTTTATTGTTATTCCTTGCATTTCTTTTCCAGCATTTGTATTTTATTTGCAAAAAAAATAAAAAAATCATATATTTCACAAAACTCCAAAAAATTTGCAAAAACATAAAACCCAAAAACAAGACACAGAACCCAGGGGAAGAAGAGTTCTTACATTGGTATCAGAGCCTTAATCTTGCCATCCTGGAGGGTTAAAGGGTCATATGAAAAGTCACCATAGATACTACACTCGCAGAAAAGCAGAGCCATAAGAGAATTGGCAAGAGGATAATCCATTTGCAGAAGTACCATTAGCAGAAATGGGTGACAGGGTAGAAGAAGGTTCATAGAGAAATGAAAGAAGAAATGAGGATAGGGATGATGACAGAGAGGTGAGGGATTTACGGGCTGGCTAGCAGTAGGTAGCTGGAGTATTACAGCAACTCACAACAACTCTTCAATAGTTGAATTTACCTAGAAGGCAACCCCATGATTAGGATGATGATAGGAGTGTAGCTGGGTCACAGAGAGTGCAGAGAGCACCTTCCTGTACTGCAGATAGGCCTACTCGACCCACATTCCTGAGAGAAGAGCAAGTTGAGGAGAATGTTGAAGAAGTTGAAGACCCAACATATGCTGATGCAGTTATGGCAGCCAACGATGAGTGGCAATTATTGACACCTCAAGTGCATGAGCGCATGCATTTTGACCGATTTGTGCAATCAAGGGTTGAATACTACAGGTCTCGACAAGGGAATAGGCCTCAGAACCAAAACAAAGACTTGAAGCATGCCACTAGCAAAATCACATTGCCCAATTTTGATGGTAGTGGTAAGGTAACAGCTCAGTCTTGGATCCACAAGCTAGACACTTTCTTGTCACTTCGACCCATGTCTAAAGAAGAAGTAATCAAGTATGCCATGTTACATTTAGAGGGAGTAACCCATGATTGGTGGTATCATGGAATGGTGACACTACAGCATGATCGCATCACCTCCTATTAGGAGTTTGTGGATAGGTTGGTTGATCGTTTTGATAAAAAGGATCCAGAAGTTTATTTCAGGGACTTGGCACAACTTAGGAAGATTGGCAGCCTGGAGAGTTATATCAGTGATTTTCAGAGGTTATCCGTGATGGTGACAAACATTTCAGAGAGGAGGCTAGTTGTGCTCTTCATAGAGGGGTTATTAGAACCATTATGAGGGTGGATTAAGGCTTTTGATCCACCGACACTGCGGGAAGCAATGAAGAAAGCAAAGAGTATGGAACTTGCGGCCCCATCAAGCAAGTTCAGGTCATCAGGCAAGTTCGGATCAAAGGGCTCTTCTTCATTTAGGGACAATAGAACATTTCTCAAGAGCAAAGAAAAATTAGATTCTAAAGGGGATCAAAAGGGAAAATCAGCAGCTCCATTTGATCGTGAAACTCTAAATGATTTGCGAAAGAAGAAGCTATGTTTTTACTGCAAAGGTCCCTATGACACAAATCATGAATGCCCCTTAAGACCAAAGGGCAAAGCTAACCGAGTTATGTGGGCATTTTATGAAGATTCAGAATCTGAAAATTCCGATCAGCAAGCTGGACAAGAAGAATTAGAGGATGAAAAGTCAAAAAGAGAAGAGGAAAAGGAAGTAGAAATCAATCTTCAAGAGGCACGACTTACTAGTATCTAGTAGGAGGGTTCATTTAGAATGCGTGGTGTCCTAGCTGGTCAAAAGGTCATCACTCTTTTGGATACAGGTGCCACTCATAACTTTATCGATGCACGTTTCGTGGAGAAGCGTGGGATCATGACTGAGGAGTTTGAAGGCATAAGGGTGAAGGTAGTTGATGGATACACCCTTGAGTGTGACAAGATTATTAAGGATCTCCCTATGCGCCTAAATAACTATAACTTTAAGGCTGATTATTATGTTGTAAACATGGGGGGCATAGATGTAGTCCTGGGAATGAGATGGCTCCATGCTATTGAGAAATTCACTCTTGACCTTCGTGAGATGGAGATGAGTTTCGAGGTAGATGGAAAAACTCATATACTGAAAGCCATTAGAGATAGTAGTTTCAGGATGTTATCACTTAGGCAGATGGAGAGACTCATGCGACACAATATGGTTGAATGGGCAGTCGAGTGTGTATTAATCCCATTGCAGGAGGGGCAGCAGAAGTCAAAATATCATCCGGACATACAAGAGTTGAGAATTAAGCACAAAAAGGTTTTCAGTGACATCCCACTAGGTAGACCACCTGATAGGGGTATTGAGCATATCATAGAACTAGAGGAGGGGGCTAAACCAGTGATGAGCACCCCATACAGGCACCCGAAACGGCTAAAAGATGAAATAGAGAAAACCATTAAAGAGCTGCTCACACTGGGTCATATTAGACCTAGCAAATCACCATTTGCCTCATTAGTGGTCCTGGTTAAGAAAAAAGATGGTACCTGTTGTGACCTTTTCACACATCGCCCCATTCAAGATGGGGACCCCTAATTTTTGCTCCATTCTAGTCTTTTGACTTTGTTTTTTCTCTCTCTCTCTCTCGCTGTCTGTCTCTTTTCTGTCGTCTGTCTTTCCTGGGATGTGCCCACCATTGAGTTTAAATGTAAAATTTTGACCGAGTCTGAGAATTAGGGTTTATGCTTTCCAACCAATCTAGGGTCAAACGAGGTGAATAAATTGAAAATTGAGATTAACATTGGTGTCAGTATGCTTCTAGCAGATTTCCACTGAAATTTCGTTAGATTCTGACAACTTACTATTTTTAGTAAGTGTGTAATTCTAGGCGTTCCTTCAGCATTCTTGAAGTTTTAACAGTCACACTGCATTCAAAGCACATCAAGCTATCCGCTGGTAAAATTTGGGCTGAAACAGACAACTTACTATTTTTAGCAGTTCAGCTTCCAGAGCAGATTCTAGGGTTTATATGCAGAGTTTTTCAGCGCATGTCGGATGATTCCTTCTGGGTTTTTGGAGACCTTCGCGATGGTGTAACATGCAAAGTGAGATGATAACTTTCAGAGTTCAGCCTTCCGAGGCTATTTTTAGGGTTTGCATGTCAGGGTTTCCTTTGCATGTCTGCATATTCTTTATGGGTTTTTCGAGAGCTTCGCAGTGATATGACATGCAAATGGAGATAATCACTTATTCAGGAACTTACTATTTTTAGCATATGCACTCTGGCAGCCGCCTCCCAGCACTTCAGAATCACGAACTGATTGCAATGCAATATAAACGAGGAGAAACAGAGGTCATTTGATATGCATGTAGGTCAAATTAGGGTTTCCAGCTTTGGGGCCCAAAAAGAGGGGTAAAAGGTCAGAATTTTCGAAAACCGGTGTATACCACCGTAATCAACATCTTTCAAGCTATCCGCCGGTAAAATTTGAGGGCAAATGGAGCACTTACTATTTATAGTAAGTCATTTCAGAAACTGGCTAAAAATAGCAAGTCAGCATCATGCGCCAGTGTGAACAGGCAGGTCACGTGGTGAGGAGCACGTCATTCGAATTTCAAGTCAATTGGAGTTGTGGAGGTATCAAAAACAGGCAGTTACTATAAATAGCAAACCGCCTTCAGAAATGGGCTAAAAATAGCAGGCCAACTCAGAATAGCAGTGTCAACAGGCTGACAGAGTCATGAAGATCCAGTGTTTAAAATTTCAAAGCAATTTGAGCTTCTGGGATATGAAAATTGAAAGACTTACTATTTATAGTAAACTATGAGCTGATTGGTGAAGATGAGAAAAACACCTAAGTGTTGAAAATATCCTTCACCACCCTTGAAATGCGCCCAAGGAAGAAGAAGCTGGCAAAGGTTGAGAAAATTTTCTGAGTCTGAGAATATCCTGCTCCACATACCAAATGCACCCTCACTTCAAGCTAGTGGTTGAAGAAATTTCTAAGGCATTGGTGTTTCATCCTCCTGCCACCTCCATATACGCCCTCTTCAGCAAGTCAAGATGATTGAAAATTTTCTAAGTGTCAAATTTCATCCTCCTCCTATGGCAAAATGCGCCCACTCAAGGAAGGTGTTCAAAAGTTACTAAGTATAAAAGGTATCCTCTTCTCACCCCCAAACGCGCCCATGCTTGAAGAGGTCAAAGGGGTCAAACAAATGGAAAGTGTTAATCCTTCTATACATGTAAAATGCGCCCATGATTCAAGGCGAGTTAGGAGAAAGTCAAAGTCAAAATTTTCATCCTTCATGAGGTGTGAAATGTGCCCAAACCAGGGCATGTGAAGACAAAAAGAAAGAAGCTCAAAGGTCAAAACAAGTCAAGGGCGTTGGAGGTTATATCCTCCACACATGCTAGAATGGGCTCAAGCAAGGAAGTCAAAAGAAGAAAGTCAAAGATACTCATCCTCCTCTACATGCCATATGCGCCCATGTATTAAACTTTATCCACTTCACTATATGAAATGCGCCATCCTCTTCAAGTGCTAAATGCGCCATGTAAAGGGTAAATATTGAGGGTAAGGTGGTGAACAAGGTAAAGTATGGTGAAATAAGTAACCTTGGCGTGGTTAATATCCTTCATGATAAGGAAAATGCGCCCAAGGTGAAGTAAGTAAGAAGGTGGTGATGGTGAAAATAAAGAGTTGCCTAGGCGTTGAGAGTAGAGATGATAATTGCTAAGGCGTGGGAATTTAAATATGCTAGGCTGTTAGAATTCTAAAAGGAAGTATGTACTTCATGGTATATAATATGCGCCCAAGGCATTTAAAAAGAAAATTTTCTAAGTGAATAAATAAAATTTTTCCTCACCCCAAGCAAAATGAACGAAGTTGAATAAATTTTCTAAGGCAAGTGCAAAATGTGCTAAGTAATTTTAAATTTTTCTAAGGCACAAAGATGTTTTTCCTTGGGAAAATCACGCCTAGACTTGAAGGAGATAAAATTTTCCTGAAGCATGGATAAATTGTTAATGGATGAAATCAGAGCAACGAGGCACTCACAGAGATGAAGGAATGAAATAAATTTTATGAGGAATTATTTTTCTAAGGTTCAAAATTCAAGAAAATTAAATGAACCCGTTCGTTGTATACCCACGAATTCGACAAGTGCTGGAGAAAATTCTCTTCTGGGTATTGAAGATTTTCGATGAGAAGTTGATTCCCAAGTCCTCTACACTTCGCCAAGGCCTTCAGGATGAAGAATTTAATTGGTGCTCGGGTTATGAATTTTCCTAAGGGGAAAATTTAAAATTCTCTAAGGCAAATTGAATAAGAGGCGTTTTCAAAATAAAATTTTCCAAACGATGAATTTGAAGTGAGTTGCCTAGATAATTTTGATTGAGTTCTTCACAGGATGAATTTTCCAGAGTGTCAGAGGTGAATAAAATTAAAGTTTGAATGACAGAGCTCCGACTACTGAATAAAATTGATTAAAAGATGAATTTAAAATAAATATTTTTGAAAGTTAAAATGCTCTAGTCAAAGTTGAACTTCTAGAAGATTAAAATTCTTGGCGTCGGGAGACAAGTGTCGAAATTGGCAAAGGAGGGAAAATTCGAATTCTTGAAATGAAGTAGTGGAGATTTAATGTACTGGCTAAACTTAGCCTCCTAGAATTCGAATTCCCTATATGCGCTGAAGATTCATTCATTCTTTTCACAGCTGAAGAAATTCGATTTGCTCTAAGTTTGATATTGCAGTGAGTTGCTGAGGCTGAAGTGTTGAAGAAGTTCGAAATTTTGTTGAAGCTGAAGGTTGCTGAAGAAGTACGATTTGAAGAAGACTGCTGAAGCTGAAGCTTGAAATGATCACATTGCTGAAGTTGAATGTTATTGAGGAAGTGCGCACTTGCTAAGTTACTTGAGATTGCTGAAGTTCGAATTTAAAAGAATCTAAGTTGCTGATTGAAGTTGGGCGATTTTCTCTAGTATTGAAGTTATTGCAGCCAACTTAGAAAGTTTGCTGAGAGTGTGAAGTTGCTGAAGCTTAGTTGTTGTAACTTTCTAAGTGTTGAAAGTTCAAATATGTTGAAGGAGAAGTGAGGTTTGCAAATGAGAAATAATATTGCAACTTCTTGAAGTCGACTGGCGGCCCTGCAAAACATTTTATTTATTTTTCTAAGTTAATTTGCTGATGGATGTTTATTGTTTTGTAGATGGCTGAAGCAAGAACAACTGGCAAGGACAACAATGGTGCATCTAGGCAAGCTGTTATCAAGAAGCTGAGCAAGCCTTTCATGCCGGAATCAAAGTTCACCTCGAAGTTGGCCAAGCTTGCTGACACGAATTTAGGTTCTTTCAACTTGGAGACCTTCAAGAATCGGATGTTGGGGATTGGTAATCATCAACCTTCGACCACTTCACACAACATCATTCGAAGTGGATTATATGCAGCTGCTGGTTTCCCACTAGCTATTCAGTGTTCGGAGCTAATGATGGAGTGCGCCAACTGCTATGAGAAGGATCATAGATCAATTATGTCACCGGATGGTCAAGTGCTCGCCAACCTCACTCCTACAGCTATTGGCGAAGCTTTTGGGATTCCAGCACACAAGAAGATGATTTACAAATCAAGAGAACGTGCTAAGCGAATGTATGCTTCTGCATTCGAAAGATGTACAGAGACGATCAATACTCGCTGGATGAGCAATCCCAAGACCTCTCGTACGAAGCTGCCAAGGCAAATTATAGCAAATGACTTGAAGTAGGAGTATTGTGATCTTATCATGATGCTGAGTAGAGTTGGAGGCTACCCTCAGGCATTTATTTTTGAACCATGGATGTTCTATTACATCAACCTCGTGCTAGAAGGAAAGGAGTACGTTAACTGGGCTGAAATGATCAGTGATAATTTGCATGAGCAGTTCCTGAGTTTGAGAAGAACAAAGACATTCTATATGGGCTCCTACATTATTTACATGCTGGCTCGTATGACGAAGTATAGAGGAATCTCATATAAGGAGCTTGTTGGTTGTGGCTCTCACCAGTTCAAAATCCATGAGGCTTGTCCACAGTTGCACCTGACGAGCACTACCCATTACAAGCGCGTCAGTGATGCTTTTACCATGCATATCACGAGAACACTTCAGGAGCGTATGCATCATAGGATCTCGAGGGAAGCTCAGGAGTTAATAGAAAGGTATGGGTGCTGGTTTATACAATTTTCGAAGTTTTCTTACATCAGGTTGCAAGGTTTTTCTTCATATCCATATAGGCTGCCTAAATACCGAACTAACAGAATTTTAATGTTAGAGATATCTAGACAACTAGTTGCCTACGATAAGATTCATAAGAGAAAGAAGAAGGAAGGAGTTGAGTTCCCGATTGTCATGGGTAATTCGGACGAAGTGTGCCCTTCAATTCAGGTAGCTAGAGAAGCTAAGAATGAGCTTCAGTTCTTTCACTTTTCCTATCACACCAGCAGACAACATTATGATCCACATAGCAACATCAGGTGGATATTGTTAGAAGAATTCAAACATAAGGCAAATATTGAAGATTATTGGGCTAGTGCATCAAACGAGGCTGAAGTCAGAAAGAGGATGTTCTCTAGGTTGCCGTTGAGTATGATCAGGGAGTGTGAAGTCATTCCAGTACCAGACTAGGTGAGCGAGGACATGAATGTTCTCCATCCGGATTATGAGGCAGTGAGAGATACTCCACTTCCACTCCCAGATTGGTCAGAACCAGAGATTGCTGATTTGGACACACTTTCTATTCCAGTCTTGACATTTACTAGAGCGTGGGTTGACAGACATGTGAGTAGATTGAAGAGTAGGTCAATTTCCTTGACTTACAATTTGATGGGAGATCACAGGACACCCACTACCAGCAGAAAGAAACAGATTATACGAGGTCCAGAATCTCGAAGGCAGGAGCCAGTTCGGCAGGAGCTTGTTCAGTCGGAGCCTCCACAAGTTATAGTTGAGTCACCCACGCCATTGGAGACACGTCCCCAAGCATACAGGAGGTTTCTTTATTTGCTGATCAAAGGAATGCATTAAATCAGGTGCAAGAGGTACAAGAAGAAAATCAGCCACCACAGAGGGAGTCGGTTGGCCAGAGTGTTAATGCGCCTACTAGGGATGATCAACGGGTGATGAGGAGACTGCTACCGACCCTTAGTTTCAGCATGAGTTAGAGGTGGCTTTGGAAGATGATGATATAGTTTCAGGAGACACTCAGCCACTTGAGGCCGATGAGCCTCACCAGAATGATATAGAAGTTGAACAAGTTCGAGAAGTAGAAGCACAAGAACAACATCCATTTGTTATACAACATGTTGTACCTGATTGGCTTAGAGATAGAATGAGAAGAAGCCCCAGCGAAGAGATTGATCTAGCAATCGAGATGGAAGAGTTTTTGAACAGGATTAGCG
This sequence comes from Sequoia sempervirens, assembly GCA_007258455.2. NCBI lineage: Eukaryota > Viridiplantae > Streptophyta > Pinopsida > Cupressales > Cupressaceae > Sequoia > Sequoia sempervirens. Next base: position 295,205,555 of record VDFB02270651.1, on the reverse strand, counting down.
CGCCTCCACAAAAGAAGAGAGCACGAAAATTTTCAAAGATATCAACTAATGAGGATGGCTCTCGCACCCTTCATATGGCGGTGCCACAGGTTGATTGTGATCGAGACGAAGCAGTGCTAGAGAACTATGCGATCACAACAATGGAGTTAGGACGTCCCACAGGCGCACATATTGTAGAGGAATGTGATAACTCCTATCACGCACTCAAGGACAGATTATTTAAAAAGGAAGGAAAGTATAAGAAGTTGAAAAGGGAGCATAAGGCTTTGATAGGATATATGCAGCAGTTGTCTCGTCCTTGTGGGCAGGAGATTCCAGCAATAGAGCTTCCAACTGAGTTATCCAGGGAGTCAGTTAGCGGCTTGTTGGAGTTGAGAAAGATGGCACAGGAAGCAGATAAATGGGTTATAGGAGTTCGTGCCGAGACATAAAAGTTTATGGAAGACCTTGCTCATGCTTATCAGCAAGCTTCCAACATCATGGCACGTATGGAGGCAGTTGATCAGGCCTGGGGTGATGCCTTGGTTTATCAGAGCAAAGTTATTCAGCGTTTGGAGGCATTGAGGCATGTTCCTTTGCAAATGCTGATTGATGGAGGGGTCATTCAGGAGAATGATAGGTATGACTTTTCTAGATGGTACTCTTCAGTAATCACAAGGTGTGGTTTCTTCGACGCAGCATAGGCGGATTCAGCCAGAGTCAGGAAGGTAATGACAGACATCATTGATGGAGTCCAGAACACCTTGGAGGCAATCTTTGCTAGGCGGCTAAATCCCGATGAGGTGACTACTGATAATTTGAGGAGTAGGCTGGCACCTTTCTTCTCAAAGGTGAAGACCTTTGTGTAGGACGACTTTGAGAACACTTCTACTTTCTCCAGCTTGATTCAGAGTACGCAGGACGCCTTAGTTGCTTGGAGAAAATCCTGCACACGGCACGAGCAGTCAGTCATGGTGTTAGAGTTCCAGCTTGATTGCATTCCACCTATTTCAGTTCAGGAGATCTAGGCCGTACTTACTAGGTTCATTGAGTTTGCAGCCAGGGAGAAGGAGAATGGGAATGCATTTTTGGATGATGATCTTCTAGAAGACTGATTGTGGGCATTAATTGCCTTTACTATTTTGGGAGTGAGTGGGAATCTTTGATTCATTTAATGTACCACTCCCCATTCTGGCAGTTTTTAGGGTTAGGGCTGAGGTGGCTTAATCTTAGCCATTCTTTTAATTGTAATCCGAGCCGTCCATTGGACTAGGCTATCTATAAAAGGGGGAGTCCCCCTCATTTGTAATTCATTAGACATTAGAATTAGAATAGACATCAGACTAGAGACTAGAGCAGAGAGATAGTTTGATAGCTTAGCATAGTTTGGAGGAGAAGGAAAATTTTCCTTTGAAAACTTTTGTAAGAGATTGTTGTGTAAAACTTTCATAATAGAAGATCTTTTCATTGATGATGAAATTCGTCTTTGTTATGGATAGCTAGCAAGGTTTCTTCATCCCTTCAATTCCAAGTAGCATAAAGTAGCGTAAAGTAGTTTAAGAATAGCATTTCATGCAAGTGGATGGTAGCTGTGGATTTGTGGCATTGATCAAGGCAACTTTGTTTTATTCCATACCACTAGTGGCTTGCTGACGGCAAGTTTGCCTTGTGTGGTCTACTGGAGCATTTCATAAACTTAACTTCAGTTGTAGCTCATGCCTTGGTATGCGTCGTTTTGATGGTATCTTGATGCTGGGTTGCAACTTGAAAATTTCTTGCTATTCCCTTGAAGATTGCACCTATTTTGTGTAAGCTGTCCAATGTGAGGCGAAACAGAGTTTGGTTGAAGCTGTTGAGATTGATCCCACGTCCCGCCTTAGAATAGAATCTAGAACTTTCTTACCCTTACACTCATTTCAATTCCGTTCATCTTTGGTTAGTTTTAGGAAAACGTACTTATTGCTAAATCATCCGCATTATATAAATCCCTTCCAATCATCCATCTACTGTTAACTACAAGTGTCTTGAACAATTGTGTAAGTCCCCTCGTGAAAACAACAATTCACAACCAACCAACTGAGGGTATTCCAAAGCATTTCGGAACCTTGGAGTTGAACGTGCGATCTATCTCGTAATCTTAGCGCACAAAATACTTTGATCAAGAGAGAATGGAGTAGCCTTCGGACAACTTTGTTTTGCTGATTGGTGCGGTCACAAAAATCACATCAGTAGTACCCTACGCATGTGCATTGACTACAGGATGCTAAACAAGAGGACCATCAAAAATAGGTATCCTCTCCCACAGATTGATGAGTTGATCGGCGAGCTTCATGGCACTTGTCATTTCTCAAAAAATGATTTGAGGTCTGACTATCATCAAATTTAGGTTAGAGAACGGATATAGAGAAGACGACATTCTGGTGCCATTGCAAACACTTCGAGTTTGTGGTTATGCCATTTGGGCTAACCAATGCACCAACAACTTTTCAGGCCACCATGAACATAATCTTCCAGACACAGTTGAGGAAGTTTGTACTTGTTTTCTTTGATGACATCTTGGTGTATAATAGAACATGGGAAGAGCATCTCGCTCATCTGGATACAGTGTTGGGAATTCTGGATAGGGAGTGTCTGTATGCAAAGGAGTCAAAGTGTGAGCTTGGCATGACAAAATTTTTATATTTAGGCCACATTATTAGTGCAGAGGGTGTGTGGATGGATCCTGATAAGATCCGTGCTATCATAGATTGGTTGACTCCAGAGAATCTTACTCAGCTACGTGGATTCTTGGGGTTGTGTGGTTCCTACCGCCGGTTTGTCAGCAGATACTCACGTCATGTAGTGCCACTCACTGATTTGATGAAGAAGGGTGCATTTATATGGACTCTTGAGGCACAGGAGTATTTTATGAGGTTCAAACAGATTATGACTACATGTCCCATCCTTGCTTTGCCTGACTTCATGAAACCTTTCGAGCTTCAGTTTGACGCTTCTGGAGAGGGGATTGGTGCTGTGCTTATGCAAGATAAGCACCCGATTGCAATTGAGAGCAGGAAGCTCAGAGGACCAGAGAGGAGTTATAGTATTTATGATAAGGAGATGTTGGCCATAATGTACGCTTTGGCCAAATTCAGGCAATATCTTATTGGCAGCCAATTTTGTATAAAAACTGACCATAATAGTTTGAGACACTTCTTCGGGCAGCGAGACCTTAATGATCGTCAGCAAAAATGGGTCAGTAAACTTCAGTCATATGACTTTGACATTACATATTTCAAGGGTACTCAGAATGTTGTCGCAGACGTTTTATCTCACCAACCAAACTTGAACGCTATGGTTCAGATTTCAGAGGATTGGAGGCATTTGATAATGGCGGAGTATGCCAAGGACACATGGGTGTCAGGGATTATTGAGGGAACAGTTTAGGACAATAGATATACAGTTGTAAATGAGCTCATCATTTATAAGGGAAAAATCTATTTGACTCCAGGGTCGGAGATGAAGAGCATTATACTGCGGACTTTCCATGATGTGCCCATTGTAGGACACCCGGGGTATTTCAAGACTTACAGGCAGATCAGGGAGAGGTTTACTTGGAAAGGGCTTAAAGCAGATGTTCTTCAATATGTTAGAGAGTGTCCCATTTGTCAGCAGAACAAATAGGAGCACACCTACCCGACAGGCTTACTACAGCCACTTCTGATTCCTGATAGGAAGTGGGAATGCCTGTCCATGGACTTCATTACGGGCTTGCCAAAAGCCCAAGGGAGAGATTGTATATATGTGGTTGTAGATTGGCTAAAAAAATATGCTCACTTCTTCCTGATTGTAGCCACATACACAGCTACACAGGTTGCAGAATTATTCTTCCGTGAAGTGTTCAGACTGCACGGATTGCCACAAAGCATTGTCAGCGACAGGGACAGCCAGTTTCTGAGTCACTTTTGGCAGGAAATTTTCAGACTTTGTGGGACGGAGTTGACTCCGAGTACCAGCTACCACCCACAGATCGACGGTCAGACGGAGATGGTTAATAAATGGGTGGAAGGTTATCTCAGAAACTACATAGTTGGGCAGCAAAAGGCTTGGGTAAAGTGGATTCACCTTTGTGAGTATTGTTATAACTCCACTTACCACATGTCAATTCAGATGACACCCTTCATGGCGCTATATGGTTATGAAGCCACTAGTTTCCTCGACCTGCTGCTGAGCGACGGGAGAGTGCCTAGTGCTGGGGATTTGTTGTAGGAGAGCCAGGACATTATGAGGGCTCTCAAGGAGAATATTGCTAAGGCGCAGAATCAACAGAAACAATATGCAGATCAGAGAAGGACTGAGAGATCTTTTGAGGTTGGGGACATGGTATATCTGATGTTGCAGCCGTACCGCCAGTCAACACTTAAGAAGAGTGGTGCTAAAAAACTTAAACCATGCTACTATGGGCCTTTTCGGATTATCAGGTGAGTTGGGGAAGTAGCATATGAGCTAGATCTTCCACCGGATAGCAGGGTACACAATGTCTTCCATGTATCACGCCTCAAAAAGCATTGGGACATCATGTGGTTCCATCAACAATGTTGCCACCCCTGGATGATGAGGGGAAGTTGATTCTAGTGCTTGAGGCTATACTGGATTTCAGAGAGAGGCAGTTACGCAGGAGGACCATTAGGGAATACTTGATCAAATGGAAGGATTTATCGATAGAGGATGCCACCTAGGAGGGTGAGGAGATCTTGCAACACCCGGAATTGAGATTGCTTGAGGATAGGCAATTTCAGGGAGGGCAAACTGTAATGTCCCCTCCAAATTGAGACATCAGTTGTTAGTAGATTAGTCTATCATTCTGACCCTCGTAGGCTAATGAAGGAGGATAGAGGGTCTTCAGAGGCTTGTATCTTCTTCAGAGTTAAGTGATCTTCAGTTTTGGCTTTCGTTTAGTGCCCACAGGACTCCGTATGCTCTACTTACTATTTATAGTAAGCCAGAAGTTGATAGAGGGGGACCCTTACTATTTTTAGTAAGGCATGTGGTCGTATGGAGATTCATTAGCTTAGCCCCAGTTCAGATGGCGTGATGAGATATTGTGTATTTAAGGAGTTATTAATGTTTATTTGGCTCAAATAACATTAATAAATTAAAAAGTGATATTATTAAGTTATAACTTAAACTTAATAATTGAGGGTCTAGGCATCATGAGGAGGGGGCCAATTGAGTCAATTAAATATTGGGCGCCAACTTTGATGTATTTAGTGAAATATTAAAAGAATGCAATGTAATAACATTTAATGTTATTAAATGATGCTTTTTTGGTGAAATCGACCCCTCTTGGAGAAATATATATATTTTACCTTGGAGTTCGAGCCATTCATTCTATTGAGTATTTGGAGTTGATAAAAAAATTGTCTGAGAGAAGGAAGCCAAGGGTTTTATTCTTTGAGCCATTGGAGAACGATACATTCTTCAATGTTGCAGCCATTTGAGGTGGTGAAATACCCATTGAATCTGGTATTTGGGAGTACTTCACACAGAGGTTCTCATTGTGCAAAAATCAGAGTTTTGAAGTAAGGGTTTCTGATCATAATAGAAGGAGTTTAGAGTTAGTTTGAAGATAAGAATCAAAGGCAAATCATTCGTGATTACCAGCATCAATTTCGAGGAGTCGTCGACCTGCCTTTTAAGTATTATTTGCAGCAAGGAGGTGGACTTTCAAAAAAGGGGCGATCTAGGTCAAGGAAGGCCATAAAAATCTCAAGAAAAATACCAAGGGGTGCGCCCAGCTTCAGTGAAGACAGCCACATCAGATTTGGATGAAAAGGATACATATACGAGGGGGATCGAAATTATCTTTGAAGTGCTTTTTGGTTTGCAACTTGATGGCAGCCATTGACATCTGTCAATCTCTTTGGGTATGCTTGTAAATTGTTCTTCTCTGCAAGTGATCAATAAAATCAGATATTTGGAGTGCTGCTATCTCTTTATTTTATTGTTATTCCTTGCATTTCTTTTCCAGCATTTGTATTTTATTTGCAAAAAAAACAAAAAAATCATATATTTCACAAAACTCCAAAAAATTTGCAAAAACATAAAACCCAAAAACAAGACACAGAACCCAGGGGAAGAAGAGTTCTTACAGGCAGGAATACACCTGAGTATATGATAGATATATATATATATATATATATATATATATATATCTAATATTTGACAATCTGTTGTGGTGGACTGGAGGGTTTCCTTGTGTTCGCTTGTCTGATCTTCCTATTGTTCAGTCAACCTGTTCTTAATACTCAGAAGAGATCGTTAGTGTAGATCAAGGAAATAAGAATCTATTATCCAAAATTATATTAGAACATCATAATTACTTATAAGATTCAATAATTGTTGCAAGCATCATTATTGTGTAATCGTATCTAACTTATATATTTATATTTTTTATGAATATATATATACAAGTATATAATAGATATCCACGTATATTTGTAATTAAATGTAAACTTATTGTCCCCATGCGTTCCTGGTGATAATACTTAAGCCAATAGATCTCTTATAGTTTATTCCATTTCTTTCTATCTGCTGCTTAACTCAGATGTCCCAGTGATTTCCATTTCATTCCATTCCCTTCATCACATTAATACATCTCTGTTTATACCCAGAAATATATTCTAGGTTTCTACTTTATTCTCTTATCTGCATAAATATATATTTTCTGTTTCATTTCCAGTTTGTTGCTCTATTATCTTTATTCCTTCCATTCGGTTATCTCATCTGAGTGCTGATTATTATTCATGTTCGAATGCTATACTCAGAATATATTTTCAGATCTCTTATTCATTGTTCCTTCTTAATTCCTTAAGCTGCTCTAATATCTGCTCTGTTACTTTGCAAAGCTTCCCTCTAATCTTTTCTCTTTTCCTTCTTTTAACTGTACTTTAATTCCGACCCATTTCATTTGAATTGTCTTAATATAAAAATGTATTTCCTATTTGCTGTTCTGTTTTCAGATTTTCTTCTCCTTTATTCCCTTCCTTCCCTCCTTCCATAGAATCTGATTTTATATCCCCTACTTTGGAGAGGGGGTGCGATTAGTTATGAAAAGTCATACTCTTTTGTTAGCTAGCATCTATATCCTTTCACTAATATTCTCCAATTGCTGCCAATAGAAATCGCTTTGCTTTGGATGGGTTTCTTTGACCGGTATTACTTATATTTATTTCTTAATTGTTATATTAGGAATCGCTGCCTGCAGAAGCCCCCATATTCTTAATAAACCCGTCTCTTTCTTGTTTCTTGCTAATACATATTTATTATTGTTGATGTTATAGCGGCGGGAGATATCTTTCTCTTGAAATTTAAATAATAAATAATTAATAAGGCAAGTCGGCCTTAATCACAAATTATATTATTTCTTAAAAGGAGGCCGACCTGTTGTGACCTTTTCACACATCGCCCCATTGCAAATGGGGACCCTTTGTTTTTTTGCTTTTTGGGTCTTTCCTTGGCGTCACAACTGCTTATCACCATGTTTCTTTACAATGAGGAGTTAAAGTTTTGAATGGTCACCCGAGTCAAGTGAAAGAATTTGAGCCTAAATCATTGTCCAAACATCACCACAGTGCTTAGGAGACCCGAGAGACGAAGATCGACTGTCATTTCGGTCAATTCTGACACCTCCTACTTTTTATGGTTTTCACTTTGACCCCCTATTTTTTAGGACCTACTTTTTTGGCACTTTTGAGCAATTCTGAGATCCCTATTTTTTAGGGGCTATTTTTAGAAAGTTGCTATTTTGGGAAAGGTTTCTATGCTTGGAAAGGGTTCAAATTTCAAAAATCCACTTAGAAGTTCCAAAAACTCAACAGAACTCTCAGAAAATTGATTTGAAAATTTTATGAATTCATGGTGAAAATTCTGAAAAACGTCAAAAATCTGGAAAAATCATTGGAAAAATCACAGAAAAGTGGTGAATAATCTGGAAAAATCAGTCAAGAAATCAAAGAGAATAGTGAGAAATCTGAGAAATTCATGGAGGGGACTGAAATTCATGATGAATTTGCCTAAGTGTGGAGTCCAACCAGCATGGAGAAGGAAGAAGTTAATGTCAAAAGAGCTTCAGCCAGAAAAGATGGCAGGGATGAATGCAAAGTCCGCCCTTGAGTGGCATGAAGGTATGGCAAGTCCGCCTTGGAAAAAATGAAAGGATGGCATGGCAATAGGTGAAGTCCGCCCAGCCTTGGACAAAATGAAATGGCATAAACTATGAGCAAGTCTGCCCTTGAATGGCATAGGAAACAAGCAAGTCCGCCCACCATAAAAGGTAATGGCCTGAAGTCATGGCAAGTCCGCCCTTGGACAAAACATTGAGTGGCATGAAAATTGATGAAGTCCGCTCCAAAGTGGCATGAAGATGGATGAAGTATGCCCTTAGCCAAAATCTGAAGTGGCGTGGAAACAAGTGAAGTCCGCCCTTGTATGGAAAGAAGTAAAGACAAGTCCGCCATATGAAAAAGGTGAAGTGGCTAAAGCATAGCCAAGGAAAAAATTAAATGGCTTGGACTAAGGCTAAGTCCGCCTTGAGAGAAGACTGCATGGCTAAACTAATGAGTAAAGTCCGCCATACTTAGAGAAGGAGTAGAAATTTTTTTGCCTAAGTATGGACTTTGGAAAATTGAAAAATATGCTTGGCCTTGAGAAAATTCGCCATAATTGGAGAAATATTTTTCTAAATCTAAAACATTTTTGCCAAATGACTTAGGAAGATGGAAATAAAATTTTGCCAGAGACTTAGGACGGAAAGAAAATTATGGCAAAATGAAATTGGACGGAAAGAAAATTATGGCAAAATGAAATTGGACAGAAAGAAAATTATGGCCAAATGAAATTGGACGGAAAGAAAATTATGGCCAAATGAAATTGGACGGAAAGAAAATTATGGCCAAATGAAATTGGACGGAAAGAAAATTATGGCAAAGTGAAATTGGAAAGAAAAGTTTTTGCCTAAGGCATTGGCAAGAAAAATTTTGGAAAATCAAATTTGCCTTAAATAAAAGAAAATAAATGCTATAAAAGGAAGGGGTTGAAAACAACACAAAATAATTATTTTAATTATTTATTTTTCAACACCCCAAAGAGATAACCAAAAGAAAATCACCTTGAAAGTGCGCCATGACACTTGAATGGAAAATAAATGGAACAGGTCTTAGAAAGTTTGCCATATGGAAGACTTGATAAGAGGTCCGACATCAAGAGAAAGACATGGAGAATTTGACATGAAGTCCTCCAACATTTGAAGATAGATGAAAAAAGACTCTCAAAGTCCGCCATGGAAAAGTGTTCACCAAGCCCAACTTGTAGAGAGAGAGTATGGCAAACAATGAGAAGTCCGATTTCGGGAGATAGAGATGAAGAGTTAAATATGAAATATGCTCGTGCCAAGATGAAAATGATGGAGAGTATGAAGTTTGCTTTAAATTCAAAACAAAATTCACTTGGATATCAGGAGAGAGAGTGTTAAAAAATTCAGCACGAGGCCAAATTTCAGGAGAGAGAAAATGAAAATCTTCATCCAACATTGGGATTAATGAATAATTTTTTGCCATGGCTAAGTAAAATAAAATAAAGATAAAATCAAATAAATTAGCCATTTTGGAGAAAATTAAAAGCTTGAAAATGAAATTTATAAAAAATCTTTCAAAGCTTATCTTGAAAAGTTATCTTTAGGAGAGAATCTGAAATAAATTTGTTTTATTTTACTGCAGGCGAATCTTCAAAGAGGAAAATGGCAAAGAAAGTTTAAAGTCCGACTTAAAGGGAGATGAAAGAAAACTTGGGGAGTCCACCCTTGCCCATTGCAAGACCAACAGGAAGTCCGCCAAGAATTTGGCATCATGAAGACAACGGCAGGCACACCGTCAAGTACATCCAACTTACACAAGCCAAATTCAAAATTGAAGACAAATCTATCGGCGAAGTTTATTTGAGCACAAAAATGGCCAAAATCTTGAGGGTATTACAAAGTAGCCAAAATTTGGCTAAGTATGGGAAATTCTTCACAGAGAAAGTTCCAATTTCCTCCATTATGGTGAAAGCACAGGGAAGTTCCTCTCCAAATTCAAGAAATTCCAAAGCAATCCGGCAAGAAAGACTTAATAACTTCAAGTCTAAACAGGTGCTCCAAGGCGAGGTGAGAAGAAGAAGCCAAAGTCATCCAAGATCAAAGCACAAAGGATAGAGTCATCCGCAAGGAAAACATTCTAAGGAACAAGACCAGAGTGACCAAGGAAGGCATCTAGCACGTTGAGGTGGCGCCTTGTCATCTTCCAACCAATCAAATTATTCCAAATCAACATGCAATAACTTTCTATTTTACTGTTGGTTCATATTTAGCAAAAAGGACAAGTGTCCTCGAGCGTAATTTTCTCATTGGTCGAGGAGTAGTTAGTTGCAACAAACCCTAATTAGGGTTTTATTTTGTAATCTCGGCCGTTGATCCTAAATCAATCTTGGCCATTGAATTGTAATCGGGGAGCCTATAAATTGAGCTCACCCCCTCATTTGTAAAGCATGGGAGCGTGTTGCAAAACATGTTGAGATAAGCAACTGTTGTAAGATTGCCAAAGTAATAAGTAATGCATGCATTGTTCTGATGGTGATTACTTCCCTTATTTTGGAGTTGGCATGGTTCTTATCCCTCATCATAGTTTAGATTTCATTTCATGTATGTTAGATGAATGCAAGATCTGATAAGTATTGATTTATGGTGAAACTTTTGCTCATACTTTCTTTGAATGGATGATTTTCATTCAATGCGTAAAGTTAGCCTGAGCTTATATTGTGGATGTTGAACTTCTGTTTGGATAATTATTGTTCGATTTGATGGTAGTTATTCATGACGTGAAAATCATAAGCACATTCCCTTGAAGATTGCACCCCCTTTGTGTAAGTTGTCGTTGAACGTGGCGAAGCAAAGTGTGGTTATTCGTTTCACCAAGTCAATACTGTCTCTTGAATTCTTAGGAAGTAGACTAGAAATTCTAAACCTTTATCTCCTTTTTTTAGTTTGTTTGATCCAAGACCCAAACAGTAGAGCTTCATTGTCGAGACCTTCATTGTGAATTGAACAAGCCTAGCGTAAGTCCCTTTGTGTTACCAGCATAATCACATCAAACCACAGAGCTCATCCACACCTAACTGAAACATTGGAATTGCTGTATGATCTTTCTTGCAGTCTTAGCATATGAGGTAGTTTTTCAAGAGGGGATGGAGCGTCTTTGACACTTTATTCTAGAATGTTTGTTGTGTCATAAAACACGCATCAACACGACCTAAGTGAAGAGTCACCTTGTTTTATAGATATACAAGGTGGAGTCCATTCAATCAGATCATCAAGTCATTCTCATATTCAATTGGCATTCTTTCAAGAAGGAGTTCGCTCTTAGTAGCAGATCAGTTTCACTTGTATCTTTGCATCAAGGAGTGATGCTATTATTCATTGTATTTACTCAGCCTTGTGTAAGGCCAGACTCTGTATGCAACATTCTGCACTTCTATCTGATATATATATGAGATATACTTTTGCTGGGTTTTTCTCCCTCGAGTAGGAGGGTTTTCCCAGGGTAAACTGCTGTGTTAATTGTTCATGTGTTGTATTCTCTGCTTTCTGTTAAATCTGATCCTAAAACTAACATGGTATTAGAGTGGGTTTAGAAAAGATCTGAGCAAATATGGCAGAATGCAATACTAGAAGAAACAAGTCGAATTAAGAATGAAGAATAGTTGATTTGGCAACAGTATTCTCCTTAGCATTCTCTTGTTCTGGAAGAGTCAGTTTGTACTCATTAAGTTGCTGCATTAGGAAGAAAATTCACAAAAGCTGCTTGGCGAGTTAGAGGATTCGACATTGGGTGGTGTCTACGGTGAATGGTTGGCTAGTATTGAAGATTGTAGATTATTTATACCGACTTAGTCTCTATCCATTGCTGTGTCTAATATCTAATTTCACTCCAAAAGGAAACCGTGGGAATAGTTTATTGTATCAGTATGGAAGGCTTTGAACATTTAGAATACCAACCGATTGCCTATTCATCAGTTACTTCTTTCTTTGGTGTCGTTTCATTAAGTTGCCGACGAATAATTGCGAGCACCATATGTTCTAAAAAGACGTAAGTATTCTAGAGCCGCTTTGCAAATTGTTGTAAGTGTAACATGGCAACTATTATTTGGAAGGTAAAATAATATATCTTGGAGCCTGCAGAAATTTTTTTGAAGACTTAAAGAATCTTTCAAAGTTAAACTTTATCGAGAGCTGCTTGTATAGTGAAAGTTGTGGAATTCTTATGGAGGATTTATTATTTGTTTAGCCACCAAATCTGTTGAGGCTTTTAGTGTGAAAAGTCAAGAGAATCATTTGGAGGCATCGGGAGGAGGTGCCACTGTAAAGGGCGCCGAATATCACTTATTAGCTGGGTGCATCGACTCCATATCGTGGGAGTCCCCACATTCCTAACACCTGCGGAAAACCGCCACATTCACGTCTGGATCACAGGTTTGCTGAGGCCAATGGAAACTCATGCGGGATAATGCTCAGACAAGCACCCTCAATCACAAATGTTTTATACATATAGTGGCAAGTGAATTCTACTCATATCATTGGTTGCAAGCTGCATTTATTTTCCTGTTATGACTGTTATCCCAACATTATAATTCTGTGCGAATTGTCAAACCTCGAGGATTCAATCACATACGTGTTGTGACCTTTTCACACATCGCCCCATTGCAAATGGGGACCCCCTATTTTTTTGCTTCGTTCGGGTCTTTTGGCTTGATTTTGGTTTGTTTTTCCCATTGTCTCTCTCTTTGCTGCTTGTCTTTCCGGGGATGTGCCTGTCTTTGAGCTTAAATTTGAAGTTTTGGCTAAGTTTGTAGAATTAGGGTTTGCGCTTTTCATGTCAATTTGAGGTCAATTTGAGTTGGTTAATTGCATTCTAACTGCTGCATCATGATTAAGACACTTCAAATTGCTTGCCTGCAAATTTTGAGCTGAAATAGACAACTTGCTATTTTTAGCAGTTTAGGCTTCAAGAGCCAATTTTAGGGTTTGCATGTTGGAGTTTTCAATGCATGTTTAGAGAATCTTTCTGGGTTTTTCAAGACCTTCCCGAGATATTGATTTTCGACAACTCAGGCTTTAGAGGCTATTTTTTGGGGTTTGCATGTGAAGTTTTTCGGTGCATGTCTGGAGAATATTTCTAGGTTTTCCGAAACCTACGCAATGATATAACATGCAAGATGAGATGATAACTTTCAACAGTCTTGACTTTAGAGGCTATTTTTAGGGTTTGCATGTTGGAGTCTTCAATGCATGTTTGGATATTCTTTGTGGGTTTTTCAGGAGCTTCGCAGTGATGTAACATGCAAACCAGGATCAAGACCTTTTTGCAGAGTTGTCTTCGAGGGAAAATTTTAGGGTTTGCATGCAAGATTTCTCAACGCATGTCAGCATATTCTTCATGGGTTTTTCAAGAGCTACACAACAAGGTAACATGCAAGTAGAGTTGGTCACTTTTTCAGACACTTACTATTTTTAGTAGGTTCACTCTAGCAGCTTCCCCAATGCTTCAATATCACGAACACAACAATATGCAACAGAAACGGAATCAAACGAAGATCTTTTGAGCAACATGCAAGTCAGATTAGGGTTTCTAGCTTTGGGACCCAAAATGGGGGGTCAAACGCCAAAATTTCCGAAAACCGGTGTATCCCATTGCGATCAGTATCTTTCAAGGAGTCCACTGGTAAAATTTGAAGGCAACCTGAGCACTTACTATTTATAGTAAGTCACTTCTCAAACAGGCTATAAATAGCAAGTCAGCGTGAGGCACCAGTGTGAACAAGCCAGTCAACCCACGAGGACCCCATGGAACAAATTCCACGTCAAACAAAGTTGCAGAAGTCCTGAAATCAAGCAGTTACTATAAATAGTAAGTCACCTCCAGAAACAGGCTATAAATAGCAGGTCGACACAAGATGGCAGTGTGAACATGTCAATTAGATCATGAGGATCCTGTGGTGAAAATTTCAAATCAATCCAAGCTACAAAAGTATGAGAACCAGAGGCTTACTAAAAATAGTAAATCAGAGAAAGCAAGGCAGGTGAGGAAGCATGAAAAACGCCTAAGTCTGAAGAAATTCCCCCTCCCCCTGCCAAATGCGCCCAAGGTGAACTTGGCTGAAGGATGAAAATGTGCTAAGTATCAAAAAGTTCCTGCAACCCCCCCTAAATGCGCCATGTCTTGAGATGAAGCTGGAAAAGTTGGTAAGTCTTGTGAAATTCTTGCAGGACCTCTCAGATGCGCCCTACCTTGGGATGGAGCTTGAAAATTTCTAAGGCATGAGCAAACTGGAAGTACCCCTTTCAAAATGCGCCCTTGAAGAGAGAGATGCTTGGAAACTTTGCTAAGTGCTTGAAATTTGAAGTAGCTACCCTCATATGCGCCCAAGGAGGAGAGAGGCCATCAAAAAATTTCTAAGGCAAGGAAATTGGGACAAGCCCTCCTCAAATGCGCCTAGCCTGAGATAGATGAGTTTGGAAAATATCTAAGTGTTTGAAATTGAAAGCTTGACCCCTCTAGTGCGCCCAAGAGCAAGCTGAAAGGTGGTTAAAATTTCTAAGTACTAGAAACTGGAAGTTCCCCTAGCAAAATGCGCCCATCATATAGGGAGGAGTTGATAAAAATTCTAAGTCATTCAAAATGGAAGCACTGCCCTCCAAATGTGCCAGATTGAAGGGAGAGGTTAGAAAATGTGCTAAGTTGTCAAAAGTGGAAGTAGCATATGTCAAATGCGCCCTTGAGGATATAGGTGACTTTAAAATAATCTAAGTGTGGAAAATTGAAAGTCCAACACCCTAAATGCGCCCCAGCCTAAAGGAGAGGATAGAGAATAATTTAAGTGTTGGGAATTGAAAGTGTGACCTCCTAAATGCGCCTTGGCAACCTGGAGTTGGTGAAAATTTGTTCAAGTGTTGAAAATGGAACCCTAGACCCTCAAACGCACCTAAGGAAAATAAAGAGGAGGAAGTGATTGAAAGTTGACTAAGTCTGGCAAATTGGAAGTAAAGACCTCTATATGCGCCTAAGATGAAGATGCCATGGAGAAAATATTCTAAGTATTAAAAATTTGAAGTCCACCATGCCAAATGCACCCTTGGAGAGAAAGATAATTGTAAATTTTTCTAAGTGTTATAAATTGGAAGTAGGGACCCCTATATGCGCCCTTGGAGAGAAAGATACTTGGAAATTTTTCTAAGTATTGGAAATTGGAAGTGTGACCCCTTGAATGCGCCCTTGGAAGGAGATGCCATGAAGAAATATTCGAAGTGTCACAAAATGAAAGTAGAGGAGGTCATATGCGCTAGGTAAGGAAGGAGGGTAAGAAAAGTTTCTAAGGCAAATAAACTAAAAGCTTGAGGGGTCATATGCGTCTAAGAGCTAAGGGGGAAGTTTGATATTTTCTAAGTGTGAAAACTTGAAGCAAGCACCCCAAAATGCGCTCAAGCTTGAGCAAGTGATTGAAAATTTATCTAAGGCATCAAAATTGAAAGCACATAGTGCCAAATGCACCCAACTTGAAGAAGGGTGCATGAAATTTGTCTAAGTGTTGAAATTAAAAGGTACACCTAGGTAAATGCGCCATCCAAGAAGAATCAGGTGAAGATTTTGCTAAGGCAATCAAAATGGAAGCTTGGCCTCCTAAGTGCGCCCAAGCTTGTGAAGGTACAAGAAAAAGTTTCTAAGGATGGAAAAATGGAAGTAGGGGCCTCTATATGCGCCCTAGGACAAGAGGTGAAATACGCTCACAAGGAAGAGATGAAATTTGTCTAAGGCATGGAGAATTTGAAGATGAGGTGAAACTCAAATAGCAGGATGATATGCGCCCTAGCTCATAGATGCTAAATGCGCCCGTGATGAAAGTTATGAAGAAAGCAAAGTTGGCTAGAGAAAAATGATGAACCCTATCATATCCAGAGATCACTCAGACCGTGGAGATCAAAACATGGATATCAGGTAAGTAAAGTGGATTTATATTGTAAAGTGTTTTGATGTCCTTCTCTTTGTTTGTTTTGCAGGCTGAATGCTAGACCAAAACATGATGACTTGAAGTGATGGAGCAAATACTCCAAGACTACATTTCAAACTTGAAAGAAGAAAAGTTGCATGTTGGAAGAAATGGCTAAGTGTCGGAATAACCTAATATGCACTCAATTCAGAGAGGTAGATGGCGAGGAAGAAATGCTCGAGTCCAAGATAAGAAAATCCTTCAGGATCAGGGGGGAGAAATAATCATCCTCATGCAGTTCAGAGTTAGAGAATGTCAGTTGAGAAGAAAATCATCATCGAGCGGGAGAAAGAGGTTGTCGCCTTGGAGTCAGATCGAGAACTTGCCTGCCATACCCTTTCAAGAAGTTGAAGCCACGGTGATCGGACTCATCCAATTTGCAGTCAAGAAGAAGAACAAGAACAATGTGAATGCGTTTCCAGACAGGAATCTTCTAGAAGGGTGGTGGACATTAATTGCTCATTTATTACCCCACTCTTCTTGGTGGCGGTTTTTAGGGTTAGGGATTATATGGCTCGATCTGAGCCACCCATCTAATTGTAATCTGAACCGTCCATTGGACTTGGCCAGCTATAAAAGGGGCACCCCCCCCCTCATTTGTAATTCATTAGACAGTAGAGATTGGCTCGATCTGAGCCACCCATCTGATTGTAATCTGAGCCGTCCATTGGACTTGGCCAGCTATAAAAGGGGCACCCCCCCCCTCATTTGTAATTCATTAGACAGTAGAGATTAGAATAAAGAGACAGCTAGGTGATAGCATAGCATAGAGTTAGCATAGCTGATAGGTTGATAGTATAGTTTGAAGAAGGAAAGTTTTTCCTTTAAAGCTTTGTAAGAAATTGTTGTGAACACTCTCTCAACAAAAAGAGTTTTCATTGATGATGATCTCGTCTTTTGTTGTGAGTAGCTAGCGAGGTTTCTTCGTCCTACTTCAAGTAGGATTTTAAAGTAAACTAAATAGATTTTGTTTCATGCAAGTAGTAGATAGTAACTGTGGAATGTGGTCTTCAATTTGAGCAAACTTCGTCTATCCATACCACTAGTGGGCTTGTTGATGGTGGGTTCACCTTGCGTGGTCAACTGGAACATTGTGAACTTAACTTCGATTATGGTTTATATGTTGGCATGCGTTGTTGTGATTGTGTCTTCATGCTGAATCGTGATTTGAATACCTTTGATTACTCCTTTGAAGATTGCACCGGTTTTGTGGAGGCTGTCTGAAGCGAGGCAAAGCAAAGCTCATTTGAAGTCTGCAACAATTGATCGCCATGTCCCATGCCTTAGAGTAGATTAGAGCCTTCTTATCCCTGCAACCATTTAAATTCAGTACTTCTTGGTTAGTTTAGGAAACAAGAGCTTTATAGACAAAACCTTTCGAGCATTCAAATTCCTTTCTCCGCTGTTGAACAATTTTGTAAGTCCCCTTGAAATACCAGCAAATCACATCGAGCCAACTGAGACTATCCACTGCATAAAGGAACCTTGGAGTTGAACGCATGATCTTTCTTGTAATCTTAGCATGCTGGATACTTTGTTCAAGAGAGGATAGAGTAACCGTTGGTAACTTTATTCTGTGTTGGTGTGGTCACAAAAAACACATCAACAATACGCTTTATAAAAGTGTTATCGATTTCTGCTAATTCAGATCTG
The DNA here is from genome assembly GCA_007258455.2 of Sequoia sempervirens. NCBI lineage: Eukaryota > Viridiplantae > Streptophyta > Pinopsida > Cupressales > Cupressaceae > Sequoia > Sequoia sempervirens. The sequence continues at coordinate 295,187,810 of VDFB02270651.1, read as the reverse complement.
AGTGTTTGGTGGATCAATATCAGCCTTATTATTGCTTTGTGTAGTCAAAAGTCTGTTTCTATCAATTATTAATCCTGTTCTCCAGTTACCACTGTGGTTGCAAATAGGAATTAAAGCCTTATCTTCTGGTTGTAGTTCACCCCGTTGTTGGAGAGCTGAAGATTTTTCTTTACATTCTTGTTACTGCCTAGCATATGCAAATCTGGGTATTTCGCGTACTTTGAGTATTTATCAGCTTGTGGTGATATTACTTCCATGAATTATTTGTGTCTAGGTTTTACACATATCTGAGTGCAAAGGTTCCTTCAGGTTTATAAGTACATCATTTGTGTTAAGTATGCATGGTGGGAAAATCTGAGTGGACATCTCTTTTAGTGTGAAGCAATTGAGTTGGCATCTTTCAAATGCTCTATCAAGGGATCAAACTGGAGATGTGTTAGCATGATAGCATGGGAAGGATGCAACTTTAGAGGCAAATGATGTTGTTGGAAGCATTCAGACTGTTGCCTCCTCCTGTGTAGAGGACAAGGTCATCAATCTGTATAATGAAAAATGTGCTACTCCCATGGAAAGTGGAGTCAATAGCAAGACATAGTTGTCAAGAGGAGAAAAATGACTACAACTGGATCAACAAAGATAAGTTCTATTATTCCTTTAATTGTTCTATCTAATGACATTTACTACATGCTTCATTTATATTAGGGGTAGTTTGATTTCATGAACTATTATTAATCCCTTTAAAATGCTTTCAAGATGGACTGAGAAGCATAAGAGATTGCATTCAAGGGAGGAAGAGCTTGATGCATCTTGTGAGGAAGTCACGTAGGTTGAAGAATGGAGACATAGCTTGCAACCATGGGACTGAGTTGGTGGTTGGAGACATCTCTCGAAGAGGAAGAACCCATACAGATTGTCATTGCGATTAGTTTCTTCGAAGAGGAGGAAATAACATTCAAAGGGAGTCTGACAAACCAACAGAGGCAACCTTGAACGAGGAGGTCAGGAGGTTGATGCAAGTACTTGGAGCTTCAGAGGGAGTCACATCATCATGAAGATTTGTTGTAATGTATATTTCTCTGTGATGGAGAAGTATGAGGTGAAAGCCCTTGTAGTGTATATTTCTCTGTGACGGAGAAGTATGAGGTGGAAGCCCTTGTAGTGTATATTTCTCTGTGACGGAGAAGTATGAGGTGAAAGCCCTTGTAGTGTATATTTCTTTGAGACAGAGAAATATGAGGTGAAAGCCCTTGTAGTGTATATTTCTCTGAGATGGAGAAATATGAGGTGCGAGCCCTTGTTCATCTGTGAGACTGAGATGAGACGTCATGTTGAGAGACTCCACGACCACATCACGTTATGAACTCTTTGTACTTGTGTTTTTCCACACATGGGAGTAGCCATGGTGGACGTCATGTTGAGAGACTCCATGACGACATCATGTTGATAGACTCTGTGAGGGCACTTGAACGTGTGTTTCTTTCCACACATGGGAGTAGCCATGGTGGACATCATGTTGAGAGACTCCATGACATCACGTTGAGGGACTCTGTGATGAACCTTTGAGCTTTCCACAAATGGGTGTAGCCATTGTGGGTATCATGTTGAGAGACTCGATGATGTGGATATCTGGAAAGATACCTCCCTAGCTAAGAGGGAGTGTTGATGTTATAGCGGTGGGAGATATCTTTCTCTCAAAATTTAAATAATAAATAATTAATAAGGCAAGTCGGCCTTAATCACAAATTGTAAGAGACCTGGTGTCTCTCAACCCCAATTTATGTTGAATAATGAAGTTTTGCTAAGTTTTGAGGGTTTGTGGTTTGTTTCAATGATTTTGCATATAATGTTTTTGCTAGTTTTTAAATTAAAAGATGCTAGAGCAAATGTAAAAGCAAATAATTACATCTACAGCAGCAAACAACTCTCAAGATGACGGCGATTAACTTTAATGCCAAATAGAAGACATGCATACAAAAAAGTAAGCATTGTATTATTTAAAGAAACCTGATATCAACTTGCAGCCGCCTGAAAGGATGAATGAAAGGTACGGCCAACTGGTAATAGCTTTCTCCCTCAACAAAATGATTGAAATCGCCTTCAGAGGTCTAGGTGCCACCAACAGTGAAGGTTGGAACCCAAAAGACTAGGCGTTTTTCCTTCAAGGAAGATCACGCCTCAAGCTGAAGAAGTACGGCTTTGCAGCTGAATGGTACGGCCTTGAAACCAGCAAATAAATGTAGCCGTACACCTTGGAAGATGTGCCAGATGTTGAATAAATAACGGCCATTGAAGAATTTCCCTTCTGAAGAAAAAATATCGATCCAAACCCCAATTTGAAACTCCACAAATAAGCTTTGATATGACCTCTGAATGAAACCACCCTGATTAGCAATCTTTAGTTGATCTTTCACAACCTCGGTATGCTTGATTCTGAAGAGTTGACGTTCTCCAAAATCTGATTGCAGAAACCCTTGTTTCTCAAACTCCAAAACCTCAGAGAGATGAAGACAAAATTCGAATAATCAATCATTAATGAGTTCTATTTTGTCTTGAAGCATTAAATATTCTTCTCCAAGAGGTTCAACCCCAAAAAGTAACTTAAGAGCATTTAATAATAATCTTTTAATAATATTAATTCGCCCTTCATGACTTAGGAGTAATTAATCATTAATTGGGCTTCCACTTTAATGAGTAATACAGACTCATTCATTAATAATAATTGCCGTTCTATTATAAAGTATTAAATACTTTATATTATTCCATTTAATAATTAATATTTCCCATTATTTGACTTTATAACATAAAGTCATAATATTAATTATTTAATTTATCATTAAATGCTCAAATATTTCTCCGTTTGCTCAACAACTGTCAAACTTGGTCAAAACTGAGAAAACCAACTGAGCTAGGTGCCCTACCAAAAATAGTAACCCTAATGACCTGACTTACCATAAATAGTAAGTGCCTGAATAATACTCTGAAAGCATCTGCAGAGGCCCAGACCTGAATCAAACTGTGGAGTAGTGTCCCAAAACTCTGGATAACTGCAATGGAAGACCCTCTAATCACATTTATTAGCCTACGAGGGTCAAAATGATAGGCTAACCCCTCAGCAAACAATGTCAACTAAAAAGGGGACATTACACAAATTATATTATTTCTTAAAATGAGGCCGACCTAAGTGAAGAGTCACCTTGTTTTATAGATATACAAGGTGGAGTCCATTCAATCAGATCATCAAGTCATTCTCATATTCAATTGGCATTCTTTCAAGAAGGAGTTCGCTCTTAGTAGCAGATCAGTTTCACTTGTATCTTTGCATCAAGGAGTGATGCTATTATTCATTGTATTTACTCAGCCTTGTGTAAGGCCAGACTCTATATGCAGCATTCTGCACTTCTATCTGATCTATATGAGATATGCTTTTGTTGGGTTTTTCTCCCTCGAGTAGGAGGGTTTTCCTAGGGTAAACTGCTGTGTTAATTGTTCATGTGTTGCATTCTCTGCTTTTTGTTAAATCTGATCCTAAAACTAGCAATTATTATTTTTATATTAGTTTTTACATTTTATAATAATAATATAGTATGGTAATTGTAATTATTATATTTTGATAATTATAATATTAAATGGCTAATATTTCTTAGTATATATTTTGTTATCTATTTTATTTATTTATTGGCAATCGAATGCTTGATATCTTAGTGGTGTAATTTCGGGGTCATGACACTAGTGCCTTTTTCTCAAGATCAGCTTGATCAACCCATGCAAGATCCTCCTCAATGAAGATAGGATCTTCAACCTTGGTGATCCAATCTGATTGTGGATCAACCTCCTCTAATGTGATGGGAGATAAGTTAGAGCCCAAGATGTGCTTGTGATGGAGGTGAAGGTTGCAATGAACATAGACAATATTATTCAACCTTTTCATTGACAATCTATTGTGCTTCATGGAGTGTATATGCTCAAATATATTCCAATTGGACTCGCATCTTAAAGCACTACATGGTTGGCCCAAGACACAAATGATAAGCCTCTAAAGATATGGCACCTTAGCACCAAACATCTCTCACAATGCATCTAAAATGAGGAAAGAAAACAACAAACTCAATCTCATTGTTCAACTTCAAGTTTCAACATTAACATACAAAATGTAAAATCTTTAAACTTAAAGTATGCCCGTGATAGATTTTTACTTGGCCGCAATGTGAGTTGCCTTACATATATCTCACATAAAGAGGTCCCTTTGCACAAGTTTGTAGACCTTAATCTTTGAGATGATATTCGCTCCAAGTGGAGGATTCAAGTTCCATCCACTCTATGATTATGTAAAGCCCTCTCAAAACATTCTCATTCACTTTGAAATCTGAGTGGACTTGGAATGTTGGATTCAAGAATACGCAGCTACATGGAAGGGCCTCTAAAGTTGATGATGCCATTCAATGAATGATACCCAATGGGATGATATTTCTCCTCAATCCCACCATAGATGGATCTAATGGCCTCCTTGGCCCTTTACATGCACTCTATACATAACCCATTGTGGGCTTCTTCCCATCAGCAACTTGAAGGAGGACAACTAAAGGCTGTTCGATTTACAAATATATTTACATAAATAAGTATATTAATGGATTAAAGAAGAGAAAATACAAATTATAAACAAATAAAAGTGTTTTAAATAATAAAGTAGTAAAATGAATAAAAAAAGAATAGAAATATGAAATAACATCTATGATCTCTTTCGTTGGAACCTAGAAGTTTTGCTCATTGAAAATCTAGTCAACCATGTCAAACTTTGCATTGGTCTTAGCATATGAAGACATAGACAACTTGTCACTAACAAACATACACCTCAAGGCAACCTTTGACTGAAGCAAAGATTGCAACAATATAAAGTCTATTGAAAAGCAGGTCATTTGAGGATGAGCCAACTCCCTCTTGTTTTTGTGTTGCTTTATTAAGTTGAGGACCCAAGCATTGTTGTATATGTAATGGCAAATGTTTTTACCATGCTCAGTATATGCTTTAATCCGGATTTTGCCAAGATCCTCCAATATGAGGTCAAGGCAGTGATCGACATGAGGATTCTAGAATAAGGATGGATTCCTATCTATGAGAAGTCTACTTGCAGTGACATAATTTGCTGCATTGTGTGTAATTAATTTGCACAATATTTTTTTCACCCATCTCAATCAAGATTTCTTCTAAAACCTCACAAAGCAAATCAATGCTTTTTGTCTTTCTTGAAGCATCAATAGATTTTAGGAAAACTATACCACTTGAGGAAGAAACAAGGAAATTTGAAGTGCTAATGTTAATCACTAAAGCAAAATTTTGAAATCTTAATCATTTTATCAATGGAGTTTAGGAAGTACAATTACTTAAGGAAGAAACAAGAAAACTCAACAATGTCTTGTTCTTCCTATTTGCCCAACTGTCAATGGTGATTATGCTGTCCTTCCTCCATATCTTATGTTGCTCATCAATTTTGGCCTTCATATCGACCACCTTTTGTGTCAAAATCCAGCCCTTTATCTCTTGATCATTGGGGGCTTCGAATCCTGTGCCACAAATAGTAATGATATCTACTAGATTTGCCAACAAAGAGACTTAAAACAAAAATCTAAACAAAATAAGTATTATAAAATTTAGAATCTAAATTCTAAAAAGCCTTAAATTTAAAGTTGTTAAGAGACAAAAATTTAAAAGCATATTTTAAAACAAAAATAAATAATTAATTACCTAGCTGCATGAAATGAAATGGAACAATAGAACCAAAAATCTTGAATTGCTCTTTTTTCTGCATCATTATTTTTCCTTATTTCAAACCCATGCTCTCAGGTGATGGTTGGGAATTTGGAGTAGGATGTGATACAATATATGAATCAAATTTGGGTATGTGAACTCTTGACCAAACACTAGCATTGCCATTGCCATTGTCACTAGTGCTCGGAGGTCTAGGTAATGGAGGAATTAAAGAACAAGAGTCTCCATGAATGTTTGCCATCTCTGCTTTGCCTCTTTTTTAGATCTTTTGGTGAGTCAAAAGTCTCTAATTGATTTTGTACCTTGCTACAACATAATAGGCACATGTTGGCACAAAGTAACATGTTGACATGGCATTTGTATGAGGTGATATTTCAATCAATTAATGCCTCCCTCGTTAATTTTTGTATTGCAAAATTTTTAACCAACTCCCCTTTTCTAGCCCTTGGGATGGCATGTTTTCAACAATGGTCTTTCTAATTGGGTCTGACATTTTGAACAATTTATAATTATAAAGTACACTACAATAACAAATAAATTAAAAATTAATTGACATTTAGGGTTTCTAAATTAACTAATATAAAAAATCAGAAAAAATGCGACTAAAAAATAGATTATTTTTTTAAAGAAAAAATAGTTAGGGTTTGTTCATAAAAAAGAGATAAAACAACAACAAATCCATTATGAAACAAGGAAAAAGAGATGGAAAAATGAGTTCTCATCACTTTTCCCTTGTTGTTCCATGAATCTAAAATGAAAAAATTAAACAAATGTAGAAGACATGCCAAAATAGGAAAATACCTCTTCAAATTAGCTTTGACTTGAAAGTGGGCTGCTCCAAATTATGGGTGAGCTCTTCCAAATGCGTCATAAGCTCCTTTAGATGCACCAAGGGTTGCTACAAACTTGCACAAGTTGCATTCCATCAATGCTTGCTGCTCAAGGTATTTTCTGGTTTTTCTTTCAATGGGTTTTGATTTTAGCTTCAATACTCCTTTTTTCTCCTTCATTGTGGTTTCAAATGAAGTGAATGCCATTCTAGAGTGTTAGGTTAGAGTGATTTTATTTATTTTTCTATTTTTTTGGCTTAAGGTGATGGCCAAGGCTGAGCGACGAGACTTGTTAGGTTTTGAGTTTGGTAGACTTTGTGAATTTAACTAGACTTGTTGAGTAATTAGGTTCCATGTCCTATAGCCTCAAATGGAGTTAATGAGCTTGGAACTCACTCACCAAGTTTGGGTGAGTTCTTGCAAATCTTGTAAGGCTTAAATGTATCATTGGTATCAAAGCAAATTCTACACCATCATCATCTTGTCACTTAGTTTCCGCAATGAATTATAGCTGTGCATGACTACTTTTTTATAATAATGGAAAGAAGACATACAATTTGGGTTTGTTTCAGTCTATCCAAAAGAGCAATGAGACAAGGTGTAGATGTTTGATGATGTGGAATAACCTATCTCGTAGAGGCCCAAAGTCTTGAAAGCTTTCCAAGAACAAAGAAAACAACTTTTTTCACAATTCCATTACCTCATGCCTCAACTAGGTCCCACACCATTGCCGACTACTTGTATAAATTCTTTTGAGCACTAGAGTCCCATTCAAAGTTGTAATTACCTGTTTTATTCCCCAAATCGTAGCTTTAATAACAATTAAACTAGGTGATAAAATAAACATATAAGCAAAGGGCCGACCAAGGCTTTAATAGTGATTCAATATTAGGAGCTGGCCAAGGGTTAAATATAGCAAAACGTGATCAATAAGTATTAATTAGAGGGGCATGACATGGTCAGCCATTCCAAAGTAAACAAATGATAATTAAAGTAAGTTTACAAACAGCAAAGGGAGGTGTCTTTTGCATAATGAAGAGAGGTGACTCCTTCCCATTTGAAGGTATAAGAAGGGGATTGATTCATTTGGAGAGGGGAATAACTCGGAACAGCGAGGCAGAAAATGGAAAAAGAAATGGAAATCAGAATAAGAAATATATTAGCAGAAATTTATTTAAAAGATAAATCTGAGTAATAAGTAGAATTATATATATATATATATATATATATATATATATATATATATAGTGATCATGCAATAGTGGTACATACAGAAAATTAATGATCTTTGTGAATAATCTACATGCTTCTCTTTATTATATATGATAAGAGATTCGTATAATAATCTATTTTGTATTAAGTGGAAATGATTGCAAAACAGGAAGGCGAATCAACCTTTCAAGTTCACAAGAGGTGAAGGCCCGATAGACCCGCCATTAAGTATGCCACCCATAAGGGGCTAAGCCTCATGGGTCGGGAGGCATATGTGTGCTCTTGGGCTTGGTGGAAGGGAGGTAGTCTTCATGCTCTTATCAAGCACACCACCCATAGGGGGTTAGGCCTCATGGGCTGGGAGGCTTATTAGTGCTTTTGGGCTTGATCAACGATGACGACCAGCCTCCAAGGTGGATTGAGGGATGCGGCCCACCTTCCATGCTCTCGCAGTACAAGGATAACTATCCTTGAGACTACGGTTTGTGAGGTTTCCATCAAATTCCTAATATGGTTACTATAGGAAAATGTTAGGATGATTATTAATACTATCGATTTCTAACTCTTATGGATAATAGTTGTCCTCATGGATTATGTTGGAAACTAACATTGTTGTAGGACCTAAACAAGGATTTATATCTTATAAGGGCATTTCAATTGGTAAATTTATGATCTTAAATGTATTTCATTTCTTATTTTGATTGAAATTGTGGTTTTAGGGCAAAATCTAGGAATATCCCAAATAGGGACATTACAAAAGTGCAAGTCAATCTTGATATCCCAATTTTCCAAGGAAAGTTTGACATTTAGATGCTAGATGAAGGGATTTGAAAATTGGATTCTTTCTATATTTGTTAACAAGTTCAAGGGCATAAAATAGATCACCTCCACAATTCCAAAGATGCCCAACTTTGCTAATGGAAGTATTTTCTGCAAAGAAAGAGTGCGAATTTAAACCTATTAACACATGGTCCAAGTTCGCTATGAAAGTACATGCACAATATAATCCTCTCAATTATTACCATGACGTGGATAAGAAATTTCAACAATTGAGATAAGAATGACTAGTTAGTTTCAAATTACACATGATTTCCATGAACTTTACACATGTTTGTATCTCTATGAAATGAATCCACATGAACTATTGAAGTATACTAGTGCCTTTCATTGCTATGCATAAGTTGCCATGGAGTTCCTATTAGGAAAAACATTGGGGTGAGCCTATTGACAAGTTGTCAAGCTTGAAGAACAAGCCAAGAAAATAAAAAAGCTCTAGTGTCCTTGTGCCCCTCATACAAGCACAAATCTTTAAGGAATACTCAATGATGTAGTCAAGGTTGGAGAACTTGACTAAAGGTTGTCTAATCAAGTAGCTCACAAAGCATGCACAAAGATATGTGGAAGAAAAACACAGATTGGATGTAGATAAGTTTTATTTCATTACAATGAATGTGACATTACATATTACAAAGCTTACAATGGGATCAAGGCCAAAAATTTATTCTCATAAATGTAATACATTTTTTTCTCTAACTCTATCCTTCCTAAAGACTTGTTACTAGAAAAAGTCTAACTCCACCACTTGAATGCAATATATACTAAAGGGTTCATGAAAACTTGTTACACAATCTCAAGGATTAGGATGATCTCCTAGGCAACAAAACATATCACATTATATTTTCTTTCCATGATTCCAAGGTGGGGGCGATCCTTCACATAAACAATCTCTGGTTCTACATTTTAGGCATTCAATGATGGTGCTTATACGATGTTTCCAAAGTAATATTTGTCCACTATATTTGATTATTGATTGGCCTAGAGATGATTGCATGGATTCAAAATCCACCTACCTGTTGATGGCATGTGTTGTCGACTAAAGATCCCATCAAGTTTTACACTAACCATTGGTTTGGGATCTGAGAATCCTTGAACAATCTGTAGACTAATGAAGCTGAACTTCTACTCAAAGAAATCACTAATTGCCTTTGTTGCATAGGGTGAAGACCCACACAAAGCTTGAAACTATGTGCCAAACCAAACTTGAGAATGTGATCTCCAAAACCTGGTGTGATAATGCATGACTCCTTGAAGCCATACGCACTTGGAATGGTATTGTGAGGATTCGGTCTATCTTGCAAAGGTACAAGTCTACTCACATCCATATGTGTCCCATGTTGCATCAATACCACAATCCCTCGTCTTCACATTAATCCCACAAATTATTGAGACTTCCAAACCTACAAGTAAATCCACACAGATTACTTAATCACTTGGATGCTCTTGCATTGGACACTTGGGTAAGAAAGAATTGTGAACTCTTGCTCATGCATCTTCTTGAAGATCTACAATCCAAAGCCATAACAACTAACTTTTGTTGGTGTTAACTAGGTTGTCACTTCTTTAGCTTTGTTCCTTCAATTGGCCAAGTATTCTATGTACTTCTTTCCTTAGTCCTCTGGGCCACTCTTTGTCTCATAATGTATTCAATCTCCTTTTGCTTCTTTGGCATTCTCAACTTACAATTTGGAATCACTGAACTTGGATATTCTTCTTCCTCAACATTTCTTGGTGGTGTGATAACTGTACAAATCAGCCACATTGAAAATGGGTGAAATGTCTATGTTCTTTAGCAATTGATCTTACAGGCATTTGTAAAGAAGCTTTAGTATGCTACACAGTCCTATCTTCTTCCAACACAATTTGTTGTATGTTCCATTGGAAACATTTCCTTCCTTAGATGTGCTAGAACCAAATCACCTTCTTGAAATTCCTTATTTTTCTTTTTTGATATGCATGTTCCTTGTACTTTTGGATACTATTTCTCTAAGTTACCGGTTCGGGTTTGGGGACGGGTTCGGGTACGAGAACCTGGTACGTGGGTACGAGCAAAATTTTTTTAGGGGTTTGGGTACGTATGGGTACGTGTGTATATAAATATATATATTAATATATTATAAATATATATATATGTATTATATATACAAAAAAAAAGAGAAATATAGAGAATTGTAAAACTAAATCATTTCATAGTATGATACTTGATCATTGATCAACGCCAAATGCCAAAGATAAATATTAATTGATAGTTGAAAAATATTCAAATAAAATTACTGAATTACAAAATGTAGTTCATGAAACATTGAAACATGATTCAATGTTCATTGTTCAAGTGCTCATCAATCATCAAAAGGATTGTCAGAATCATCGTGACTTGGATTTTGAGCAGTTTGAACTTCAAAATCATCATCATTTGAACCCAAAGCGGATCCAACACCATGTGATATGTCATCAATATCACCCACATCATCCATAGTGGCTCTAGCAAGATCCTGAATGGTTGCATCCAAGTCAGTAGACTCGGGTGCTACATCCCAAAGCCTCGCTGCCCCCTGCCTGTATTGAGGATCCCACGCGACAGAAGATGAAATTGAAATGAATATACACTAAGCCCGCCTGCAACCAACCGTTACGCTTCAATGAGTGGATAAAGGAGTATACTCCAACCCCCCTCAGCGCAAAAGAGCTTGCAACCTCGAGAGAAAACCAACAAAATTAAAAATAAAATAAAAATGCAAGATAAATTCAAGAATGTTATGTTAAATTTCACAATACAAGTGGAAAAAAAAAAAAAACTTGTGAGAGGATCTTGATTGCAAGAGGTTGGAGGTACATATAATCTTGATCATGGAGGTACCACCATGTAAGAACATCCATTTTGTATTGGTCTCTAGCAATAGAAGCGGTATGATTTTTTGATTTTCTTGTGATAAACATTCCAAATTCTCTCATGACACTTGCATGCACTTCTGGATCACTGAACATTCTACTAAATGTCATCTTATACCCATTAGCAACTTCAGAATCTCTGTATGGCGGTATTCTCCCTGGGATAGAAAGTACTTCAGTGGTATAGTACCTCGGAGATAGGGCATATGCAAGGAGGTGCAATGGAGTTGTCATCTTGTTCCAACGATGAAGAACAATTGCTTCCACCCTTTTGTACAAGGTGTTCAGGATCATTCTCTTTTGTATTTCTATTTTTATTTTCTCCAACATTGTGTCCATGCTATCATAGACATCCCCCAAGCATGGTTCATCTGTATCAGCAAACCGAAGCATAGACATGATAGGTTCGGTGAACTCCAATACATAATTCACACGATCCCACCAATCGTCATGCAAGATCAATGCCTTGACCTTTTGGGCCCTCTCTAAATTTGATTGCTTCCATATACCCCATTGGTTGCTAATAACCATTTGACTCAATGCATCTTTCACCTTCACAAGTCATCTCAAAACAATTGTGTGAGATGCAAACCGGGTCTCGGCAACCTAAGAACATGTTAATAGTAAGTTAATAACACATTTAAAATATGTAAATAATGCAAAAAATTATTTTATTCAATTATGTAAAACATGACATAAATGATAAATGAAACTAAATAAATTAAATTTACCTTCAACAATTCCAATCTTGAAAAAGTTCTGAAAATTGCTTGTGACATATGGTGGTTTGTCACAAACATCTGGATCTCCTCAGACTCCTGGTATATTTCTTTCACCCACTCTATTTGGTTGCCAATTGCTTGCATCACCAAATTGAGGGAGTGTACGGTGCACGGTGTCCAAAAGATGTGCTCATATCTAGCCTCTACCAAAGCACCTGCAGCCCTGCAAACTTTTGCATTGTCTGTAATTACTTGGACAACATTTTCACTACCCACCATCTCTATGGAGTCAATGAGAATCCTGGAAATGAACTTTGCATCTTTCACTTCCCCTTCACAATCAACCGCCCTCAAAAACATTGCCCCCTTGGGGGACACTGCAATAACATTAATCAATGGACGGTTTTTGCAATCTTTCCATCCATCGGAAACAATAGATACACCTGTTTCAACCCAAGAATCTCTAATTGGTTTTAGTTGGGCCTCTACAAATTTCTTCTCTTTTTGCAATAAGGTGGTACGCACCTTTTCATACCCAGGACTTGTGAAACCAAGAGGTGCACTATTTATTGCTAACACCATGTCCCGCCAATATGGTAATCTCACCAAGTTGAATGGAAGACCGTTGGCATAGAGGCAACGTGCAGTTTTTTCTTCAGCAATATCTCTTGCCTCCATTTTAAATGCTTTCTCTAATGGACCTCTCTTGTGGGTGGTGGTTTCTGGTTCTTCATCTTCTTCTTCCGTAGAGGGTATAGACAAGAAGGGATGTCTAGAGGGCCTAACTATCTGAGTCGGTAATGTTGTTTTTTTCTTTCCGGAACTATAACTACTTTCTTTTCCTCTTGCAACCAATTTGTCAGCATCTTCTTGTTCTTTTATAAATGCTGCTATTTGTACACCAGACAACCCCTTCTTATCTGGGCCCTCACACATATTGATCCCTTTACCACCAGGGCCCATAAAATGAAGTTTCACTCGGTAATAGGAGCTATTATATTGTGTATTGCAAAAATTACACTTCCAAACAAACCCCCCACCTCCAGGAATTTGTGAAATTCTTGTGGTATGACTCCATAAAGGAGATCCTTTATCAATTTTGAACTTTTGGCTTCCCTCCCCACCCACTGAACTTTGACTACTGGCCATTGTTGCAATCTATAAAAAAAATGAAAAAAAAAATATATACTTGAAAAACTTCTTCACAAACTTGAAAAAATCCATCAAAAACTAAGAAACTTAAAAAAATTCATCAAAAGATTAAAGAATAGGGTTTAAATGCATACCTTGAACACTTAAATCTCCTTTGTAGAAGCTATTTGCCACTCCACAATCGATCTCCTTCGAATGCAATCACCTCCCTTCAAAATGCTAAGATGGAGAGAAAATATGGAGAGAGCAAAATGAGAGGTAAAAATGAAATGTTTTAGTGTTGAAAGGCCTCATATTGGGTCGTTTTAGGGTTAAGAGGCAAAATAATAATTAAAAAATTGTTTTTTTTTACTTTTGGGCCCACTTTTTAAGTGCTGGGCCGTGGGTTCTCCCAGGTACGCCCGGGTACGTGGCTGGTACCCCCAGGTCTGCGTACCTTTGGGCCAGATACGGACTGGGTACGCACAGGATGCGTGCCCATCCCTGTGCGTACCCAGCGCGTACCCACAGGCAAACCCGTACAGGGTTCGCACCCGAACCCGTACCGGGTTCGCACCCGAACCGGGTTCGAGGCCTGTGGGTACGAACCCTGCAACATAGCTATTTCTCATATACTCTTTGACTTTGTTATGCATTTCATGCATATGTTCAACAAACCGAACCCTGTACGGGTTCGCACCCGAACCGAGTTTGAGGCCTGTGGGTACGAACCCTGCAACATAGCTATTTCTCATATACTCTTTGACTTTGTTATGCATTTCATGCATATGTTCAACAAACTCTTCAGGTTCGGCACTCCTTGCAGTTGCTTCAATTGCTCTTTTAATTTTATGACACCTCTTGGATGATAGGGGATATAGTTCCAAGGTAGCCTAGTTGGATGATAGATAATACCATTTGGTATTTAATGCACCTATTTCTTTTGTGTAACTTTGAATGAGTTACCATGACTGCATTGTTGACAAATTTATTGTTGCCTTTTGGATGAAATTTATTTACAGAAAAAATTGAAGAAAATTTGATGCACCTACAAGCTTTATTTGATATGTCTGAGAACTAAGTCACGTATGAAATAAGGGAAGAGCTTGTTCTTCTCATTTAAGTGGTATCTGAAGATAGATTGGAAATGAATGCAACTGAGGTTGAATGTTTTCATTTAAGTGCAAACTTCTATCTGAATTTTTCTGGAAAAATTCATAAGATTGCTGCACCTATGGCCCCTTTCAAAAGCAAATAAGAACTTCACCTGGACAAAGGCATTAGAGAAAAAATTTCCACTCTCAAAAGATACTGGCAGAAACTCCAGTTTTAGCTCTTCTGGATTCGTAATGAAAGCTTTAGAGGTTAATTGTGATGCAACAAGTTTATGTCATTCTGTGGCATAGCCTTTCCAAAATTTGAATGATGTAGATGAGAATTGTTCCATTGATGATCGATACTTTTGTGCAATCACAAAGGCGAAGGCCTTTGGAGACATTACTTGATGTGTACTAATATTTTACAATATATAGACTTTCAATCAAGCTTTTTACTACTTGTAAATTGTAGGCAGGCTACATTCTGGTCATCTCATATGGATCGATTCATTTGCAAATTTCAATTTTGCAATCAAGAAGCCAGGTGAATCAATTGTTGTTGTATATAAAAATTTGATGGAGAGTATTGTTGATAAATATGACTGAAGAGGTTGTGGGTTTTTAGCACATGAAGGATGCTTTTATTAAGGTTATCCAGACTTTGAGGCACTCCATGAGTCTTGCAAAGAAACAGTTATAGGAGACGCAGTTACCTACTTGGATATATGATTCAGATCATATTTCTATTTCATATCCAACTGTGAATTCCTGAAGGCAGAATTAGAAGAACATGTATATATAAAGCATGTGTTTGAGACCTTGTTGGCCATATTGGGAGGGATAATATGAATACCCATGTGCAATTGCAAGAATATATTATATTATTATCAACCATGTATGGATAAGGGGGTGGTGAATTATGTGGATAGATAGTGCATAAGTCAAATTGCCAAAGGTAGGCTATGAAACTCTGGCAAATACCAACCTTTTCTAGTACCAATTGAAATCTTCGCTCCATATATCAGCATGGAGTTTGTGTTAGGCTTACTCAGAACACAAAAAGGTCATGACACTATTTCTTTCTATTAATCACTTTTCTGATATGCATTTTTATGGTTTGTGATGGAGATGCATGACACAATGCATAACTTTTTCTTCAAAGAAATGGTTTTGTTACATGGATAGGTTCTTGTAATGTTCCCATTTTAAGCTATATTGATTTGTGAATAATTAGCCAATTTCCAAGTTCTGTTGAAGGTTATAATTGATGTGCTAGGGAGAACTCCAAACTTCTCAGAGTGCTCAGGGTTGGTTAAACAGTAACTTTGGTTCTTGGCAGTGAGCTCAGTTGGCCTTGGTGAGCCTTGCGACAATTTCAAAGTTGATTTCCAACCTTTTGGGAGCTCTCCAAACTTCTTGGAGGAGCAGACTATTTTAGTAAGTCACCTAGTTGCTTTGGTTCATTGTCTTATGACTCTAGTATCACTGTGGTATGATAATAATTGCATAATTATGTCATTTGGATACTTTCCACAACTTGGGTAAGCTATTGAGTTATTGTTTAATTAATTCACTTAAGTTGTTTAATGTTGGAAATATTAAAAGGACAATTTAGTGTAATAGCTAGTTGAAAAGGTATTAAGATGTGTTTTAAGTTGGACGTCTAGGTTTGGAGGACTTTGCACATGAAAAATAATATTAATTCTCCTAAAAGGTCTTTGTGAGGGAATTTTTTTTTATTATATTTTAAAATTGGTTATTTCCCTCCAAAAAAGTTATAAAAGGAGTTTGAGGGCTCATTTGTGAGTTTAGCCATGAAATGTTATTTGCTTTGTTGTTGGAGAGAACTTGAGTTCTTCCAAAACTTCTTGAGGACGAAAACCCTCATGGAGTTGTTGGTGTTGGGGATGAAAACCCCCTTAGCTGGTCATGGTGGTTTCATCTAGGAGCCACAACTGTGCTGAATAGTGAAGTTTCATCAGTTTGGGTTTGAAGATGATTATTGGTGGTCTTTAAATAGTGTTATTGTTGCTGGAGATTTGCAGCTGAGTTTTTGTTTGTAGCAGTGAACTGGGAGTTAATTGGAGCTTGGTTGTACATTCTAGGTAGGCCGTACCATTCCTAACCTGGCCGTACCATTTGAGAGACTACTTTGTGGGTGTTACACTTTCTTTTCCCACTATTTTGATTGCTACTGATAATATTTATGTTGGCTGTACAGTTCTTAAGTAGCAGATTGGAGTTATAAGAGGGTCGTACATTTCTCAAGGAGGTTGTACATGTCATGATTGGGGTCTGTGAATTGTAGAAGGCAAAAAGCCTTCTCTTTGTTGCTGATGCTTTCAAGGCATAATTTGTCATGCCCCCACCAACAAAGCAAGGACAAGATCACAATTTTTAGATGGGTGAAAGGAATAAATGACCCGCCGACTCTAAGGGAGGGTTGAATAAGGTTAAATAAACTATTATCAAAACAGCGATAGACATTTACAAATCAATGCTTCCTTGAGGGGTGTGACTCTTGGCAAGAAAAGAGTTGATGAAGAGGTGTGACCCCTTCGATGGGAAGATATAAAGAGAAATTAATTTTGTTTGAGGGGGTCATCAAGTGATAAATCAATTGTCAAATATCAATTCATGGAGCAATAAATATACTGCAGAAAATTGATTCAAACAGCAATCATTTATTTACAATTATCATTCAAGGATTGAATTGTCAATCCATCAAGAAATACAAATCAAGTTATCAATTGTGAATTCTAGGTAGTATTTGCAAATTGGATGGGGTCCGGGCTCACGAGGTGGGCTAAGGGTTGGAAGGACAGGGTCTTTTCATGCCCTTGACAAGCTAGGGACAGGGTCCTTGGTATTGTCACTGCTAAGTTAGGGACAAGGTCCTTTAATTCAATAGTTTTGCAAAGTATTTCTGGGGAATTCATGATTTTGACCAACCTTGGGTATTGTGTTATTATCTATTGATCTGATTATTATCATAAATTCTTAATCTTTGATAAAACTATTGTCATATTTTGAGTAAATATTGTTGTTTTTGTGATGAGCCTTGCTAGCTCACTGCTCAAACCCCTGTCTTTTTGTTAAGTCTATTTGTGTTTTTGAGTTTTTTAGAGAAATTTTGTAGACAAAAGAGAAGGGGCGCATCATATAAAAGCTCACAGAATGAAAACTTGAGCAAATCTAATCAAACTGAAATTGCAGAAGGTGTTTATTAGCATCAACAATGGATTTAAAACATACAAACATACCCGAAAGCCTCCAGATTTTTTATATAAAAATTCCGATCAAAATAGTGAAGAACTGACGAAAACTGGAGTAGAATGTTACAGATTGCAAAGTTTAATCTGAAACTGAAACCATAGAGAAGTACAGATAGGGCGCCCAAGTTCATGAAGAGAGATCCTCAGAAAGAAGACGTTTCTCCAAAAAGCCAAAAAAACCTTCTTTGCAAGTGCCACGCCCTTTCAAACAAAAAGAACCAGAAACCATCTCTGAAGGTGCGCCCAAACAGCCATGAAGCCTGCCATGGTGAAGGAAGAACACCAACCAATAAACCCTCTGTTTCTGATGAAGAACACTACAAAAAATCTGTTGAAGCACTGCAGAACTTCTGAAATGAAGCTCTCTCAATCTGCTCTAATTCAGCTGATCTCTCACAACCTCACAAGTGCTCACATTGAAGAGATTTCGTTCTCCAATGGTGGATTTGCTGCAAACCTGATCACAGGCTGAAAGCAAGGGAAAAAACTTCCAAGGCAAAGTTGAAATATTCAAAAAGATGAGTTTCTCATTGCCCAAATCCCTTATAAAGCAAAGGAGGTAAAAACCTAAGAACGCTGTACATTTTAGGGTGTTAGATCATTTAAATTTATGGAAATAAACTTAAGTCACTTTCCATAGTCTACTCTTTGATTTTTGGCGCCTCCTTTAAGTGATTAAAAGATATAACTTAAAATATTCACTTTAGACTTTATTTAAGTGATATAAGAATTATAAAGTCAATTTGACTTTATAAAAAGACTTTAAGTTAAAAATTAACTTAAATCACTTACGTAAGCCTATCTCCCTCAATTCTCAGAATTTAGTGCCGTCAGAAGCAAAGAAACTCCTGTACTGCCAAGGCCTGCAATGAGCCTATCCACGATCTCAGAAAATGAAATCGACCGAACTCTCCAGAAGGTACCACTGACCCTCTAACCAATCCAGTTAGCCCACAAGGGTCCAAGAAATAGGCTAACACTCTGCAAACAAGATCACGCTGAAAAGGGGGACATTACAATCCGCCCTCCCTGAAATTGCTTGACCGCAAGCAATCTCAACAACAAAGGATCAACCACTCCACCAGGATCCCAAGGATAGTGCTATGAAATGTCCCTACTATCATCAACTGTCTTCCGCTGCTCAACACTGATCTCAACTTCACCATGCCAAAAGTGGTGAAGCCAATGCATGGGACTCATCCAAAACATAGTACCAATCCTGTCGCCACCTGGATCCCAATATAAACGGTACTCACATCCATCCATCATAATAAAGTAAGAATATTGGGAAGCATCCGCAACACAACATCTCTGTCTGTAGCTGGAACCCATGATGTCACCATAACCTGTCAACCCATGAAACCAACCATCTAGCAATGAAGCTCCTAAATCCCAACTCTGCAAATCATGCCAACTCCAAGTAGGACAACCATCGATCAATGGAGAGTCTAAGAAGATTAAATCACCAAGCAACAAGTAGATAGCTGCCAGATCGTGAGGGTCTAATGTAGAACTATCTGCACCCCTCATCATGTACTCCTCCGAAAACTCCTCTGCCAGCTTAATTTGAAATCCCAATACACTGGAAGGATCCTGTTGATGTGTTTTTTGTGACCGCACCAACGCAGAATAAAGTCGCCAACAGCTACCCTATTCTCTCTTGATCAAAGTATCCAGCATGCTAAGATTGCAAGAAAGTTCATGCGTTCAACTCCAAGGTTCTTTTAGTGCGAATAGGCTCAGTTGGCTCAATGTGATTTGCTGGTATTTCAAGGGGACTTACGGAATTGTTCGGCAGCGGAGAAAGGAATTCAAATGCTCAAAAGATTTGTCTATGAAGCGCGGGTTTCCTACTTTAATCAGAAAGTACTGAATTGAAATGGTGTAAGGTTTAGAGAGTCTAAATCTATTCTAAGACGTGGGATATGGAGCTCAACTTCAGCAAACTTCTAACCGGACTTCGCTTTGCCTCGCATCGGACAGCTTCCGCGGAGTCGGTGCAATCTTCAAGGGAGATGACTAAAGATGTTCAAACCACCACTTGACATGAAGATACCATCACAACGACGCATACCATCATTCAAACTGTGATTGAAGTTAGGCCCAAACGTTTCCAGTTGACCACACAAGGCGCATTCACCATCAGCAAATACACTAGTGGTATGGATAGACGAAGTTGCTTAGATCAAACACCACATTCCACAGTTAACATCTACTTGCATGGAATAAAAATTATACTACTTTGAGCTACCATTTGAATCCGAAGGACGAAGAAACCTTGCTAGCTACTCGCAACAAAGACGAAATTCATCATCAACGAAAAACTCTTTTATTGAGAGAGTGTTCACAACAATTTCTTACAAAGTTTTCAAATGGAAAACTTTCCCTCTTCTTCAACTACACTATCAATTTATACTAAGCTACTCTAAGCTATCACCTAGTTGTCTCTCTACTCCGACTTCTACTCTAATTCTACTGTCTACTTAGTTACAAATGAGGGGGACTCCCCCTTTATATAGCTAGCCAAGTCCCAAAAGACGGCTAGGGTTACAATCAATAGAGTGGCTAAAATTGTGCCACCTCAGCCCTAACCCTAAAAAACTGCTAGAGTAGGGAGTGGTGCATTAAATGAATCAAAGATTCCCACTCACTCCCAAAAATAGCAAAGGCAATAAATGCCCACAATTAGTCTTCTAGAAGATTCCGCTTGTAGACGCGTTCACACTGTCCTTGATCTTCTTTCTTGACGTTGCTCCTCAACTTCTTTGTCACTTGAGCTAACACAGCCAATTTCTTGCAACTTTTTCTTCCTTCATGTGAAACTTATAACTTTATCTTCCTCTGAAGGTTGTAATATCATCGTGCTTCACCACTTCAAGTCATCGGGCTCTGGCTTCAACATTCCTCCTGCAAAACAAGCGAGGAGGAGAGTATTAGAACACTTCATAATATAATCATAATTTACTTACCTGATTTTCACGTTCTAATTTTCAAGCGTTCATCGCCAACTTCGTGTTCAAGTTCATGCCTTAGACAAACTTCATCTTTGAGAAATTTATTTCACTACCTGGGGCTCCGATAACTTTGATTTTATCCATCTCTGGCTCAAGAAAACTATCTTCACGAAGAATTCAATCAAATTCACCTAGGCAGTTTCTTTCAAATTCATCATCTGGAGAATTCCACCTTGAAAACACGTTTTCTTCACATTTGCCTTAGAAAATTTTAAAATTTCCCTTAGGAAATTCATCAACTTGGTGCCCATTTAAAATCTTTACCTCAGGATCATTGGCAAGCTGTGGAAGATCTTAAAATCCATTCCTCATTGATAATCTTCAATACCCAGAAGATAATTTCTTTCAGAACGCGTCGAACCCATGGGTACCCAACGAACGGGTTCATTTAATTTTCTGGAATTTTGAACCTTGGAAAAATAATTTTCAACAATTTATTTCATTTCTTCATCCCCTCTGAGAATTTTGTTGCTCTGACTTGAAAATTCTTTTTTTTTTTAATCCTGTGGAGCTGGCAGTCACTGACTTCACTTCTAGCAACTCTGCTCGGACTTCAGGAAAATTCATCACTTTATCAGACTTAGGCGTATTTTCTAAGGAAGAAAATATTTGTGCCTTAGAAAATTTTCAAATCATCTTGCACTTTGAAAATTTGCCTGAGAAAATTTTGGTCGTTTGCCAGCGAGAAGAACATCAACTTCACTTAGAAAATTTTATTCATAGAGGTGCCTGGCACATTTTATTTTTCTAGCTACCACTTTGCATTTTACTTCACACTTGAAAAATATTTTTGAAGCTCCAATGCCTTAGAAAAATTCTCATCACTCATCTCATATTTGAGGAAAATCACGCCTTAGCACTTCATTTCCACCCTCAATACTTTACTTTAGGTGCATATCACTTGCCATGGAGGATATTTTTCCAACGCCTAGCAACTTTTTATTTCACCACCACACTTACTCTTTACTTGGCGCATTTGGCACTTAAGGAAGGATAAAAACTAGCATTTACCTTGTATTCACCACGCCTTGAGATATTTCAACACTTTTCACCTCATTTACCAGCTCCATTCACCTTTTACACCTCAATGTGGGCGCATTTAGACATGCAAGAGGGATGACCTTTCAACTTCACTTTTTTGTCTTCACTTGAGCTTGTTTGGGCGCATTTCAGCCATGTAGGAGGATGAAAACGTTTTGACTTGTTGACTTTTTCTCTCCTTTTGGGCGCATTTCACCCCAGCTGCAGGATGGGCGCATTTGGAGGGGTGAGGAGGACAAGTTTAAGACTTAGAAAAATTTCCAGCTCTCATGCTTCAAGTTGGGCGCATTTTGGCCTAGCTACTGGATAAAAATCATTGACTTCTCTTTGACTTTTGTACCTTGGGCGCATTTTGGCCTAGGTGAAGGATAAACTTCATGACTTAAGAATTTTCTTGCCTTCTTACTCACCTGGGCGCATTTTGCTAGGCCTGCTGGACGAAGTTCCAGACCTAGACAAATTTTCATCATTTTTCGCCAGCTTACGTGCCCTGCTATTTATAGTAAGTTCTCTGAATTTTGCACCTCTGAAGCCCGGAATACCATGAAATTTTAAACACTGGATCCTCGCGACCTCATTACCCTGTTGACACTGCTATTTCGGGTGGGCCTGCTATTTTTAGCCCATTTTTGAGGATGAGTTACTATAAATAGTAACCGCTCGTTTCTGATAGTTTCCCCTGCTCCGATTGATTTGAAATTTGAATGAGGCGCTCCTCACCACGTGACCTAACTGCTGACATCAACGCATGCACCTGATTTACTATTTTTAGCCAGTTTCCAATCTGACTTACTATAAATAGTAAGTGCTCCGTTTGACTTGAAATTTTACGAGCAGATAGCTTGAAGGACGCTGATCGCGGTGGTTTACACCGGTTTTCGAAAATTCTGACTTTTTACGCCTCTTTTTGGGTCCTGAAGCTGGAAACCGTAATTTGCTCTGCATGCATATCAAATGACCTCTGTTTCTCTTTGTTTTTGTGGCGCTGCGATCAGCTCGTGATTCTGAACTGCTAGGAAGCGGCTGCCGGGACACACCTGCTAAAAATAGCAAGTTCCTTACTGAGTGAGTATCTCCATTTGCATGTCACATCAGCGAGAAGCTCTCGAAAAACCCACCAGGAATCACCCGACATGCAAAAGAAACCCTGACATGCAAACCCTAAAAATAGCCTCGGAAGACTGAATTCTGAAAGTGATCGTCTCGTTTTGCATGTTATATCATCGCGAAGGTCTCGAAAAACCCAGAAGGAATATCCAAACATGCAAAGAAAAACTCTGCATCTGAACCCTGAAATTTGTCCCGGAAGCTGGACTGCTAAAAATAGTAATTTGTCCGTTTTCGCTCAAATTTTGCATGCGAGTAGCCTGATACGCTCTGAATGCAGTGTGACTGTTGGAATCTCAAAAAAGCTGACAGATTGCCTGCAATTGCACACTTACTAAAAATAGTAAGTATCTCAAAATCTGATGAAATCTGCTGGGAGCCTGCTGGAAGCACACTAACAACAATGTTAGGCTCAATTTTCAATTTATTCACCTCGCTTGACCTCGGACTGACCAGGAAAGATGAAACCCTAATTTCAGACTTGGCCAAACTCACGTTTAAACTCAGTGACGGGCTCAATCCCTAAAAGACAGACAACAGAAAAGAGAGACAACAACAAAACGATCGAAAAGCAAAGCCAAAATTAGGGGGGGGTCCCCATTTGCAATGGGGCGATGTGTGAAAAACGTCACAACAGATCCCAAACGCAACGATCAATGCTCATGTCCAGAGTGCGAGCGATATCTAACTCGAAGAGAGGATCATCATACTGAATACCATCTACTCTAGGAAGAGAAACTGGATCGCCATCGTCATCCCATATGCAACTCCTAGATGAATGAGTCTCCAAACTTTGAACAATTTCAACCTCACATGGTGAATCATAATTAGAACAAGGTACATATTCATATCCATCCTCTCTTTGAGTTAAAAGCCTTCTAAGGTCATCTATCCTTTTATGTCTTTCTATGTTTAGGTGATTGACTTTTTCCTTCACCTCTTGAAGACGTTGTTTTGCATTTGCAGCAACTAACCTAGCCTCCTTGGCCTTCCTCAACCACTCTTCATTCAGCATTTCAGACCTTCTAATCTCTTCAATACCAAAGTACACAAAATCAGTCTTCTTATGCTTGATATCTTCATGTCCACCAATGGATGTAGGGCTTCCATCAAAGGATGATATTATCTCATTGGCTTGCTCATGATCACAAGCTCCTATTTCATGAGAATGATGAGGCATTAAGCTGCTGTCCTCAAACAAATCCGTAATGACATCATGCCATTGTAAAATGTCTCCTTCATCACATGTAGACAAAACACTAGTGGCTGCTCCACTAAGTAAAGGATCAACTTTCACATCCACCTTAATATCTTGGGCCTCCAATAGACTCTCACATGAATGAATAACATTCATCGAACCACAATCTGATTCTTTACCATGATAGGATGAAGTAATGCTAGACTCACCTAATGAAGCATCACAAGAAACCTTATCTTCATTTGGCTGCTCTAATACAACTGGTTTGTCTTCAAACAACACTTGCTCATCCTGAAGTGTCCTGTGCCCAACATCTACTTCTATGTAAGTCTGATTTTTGTCCTCCATAAGATCAGCTGTATGCTGGTCACTAACTACTGAGAATTCATTGTGAAGATTTTTGGATACTTCACCTGTAGAGACCTCATGTATCTCATTTTTATTTTGTGATGTAGACCTGAAGATGGATGCCATAAAGCTTGCTGTTTTATCTAAGGTTGCAGGATCTGAAATCAATTCATTTATCCCTTTCTGATTTTCATCCAACTTTTTCAAACTTTGTTTCAGCTTCTCCATATTCTTGTTCCACTGCCTCTGAGTAATTGAAGTAGCCATGATCAATGCCCAACAGGATGGCAGGAAACTGCTTTGATACCACTGTGATGAGCCTTGCTAGCTCACTGCTCAAACCCCTGTCTTTTTGTTAAGTCTATTTGTGTTTTTGAGTTTTTTAGAGAAATTTTGTAGACAAAAGAGAAGGGGCGCATCATATAAAAGCTCACAGAATGAAAACTTGAGCAAATCTAATCAAACTGAAATTGCAGAAGGTGTTTATTAGCATCAACAATGGATTTAAAACATACAAACATACCCAAAAGTCTCTAGATTTTTTATATAAAAATTCCGATCAAAATAGTGAAGAACTGACGAAAACTGGAGTAGAACGTTACAGATTGCAAAGTTTAATCTGAAACTAAAACCACAGAGAAGTACAGATAGGGCGCCCAAGTTCATGAAGAGAGATCCTCAGAAAGAAGACGTTTCTCCAAAAAGCCAAAAAAACCTTCTTTGCAAGTGCCACACCCTTTCAAACAAAAAGAACCAGAAACCATCTCTGAAGGTGCGCCCAAACAGCCATGAAGCCTGCCATGGTGAAGGAAGAACACCAACCAAAAAACCCTCTGTTTCTGATGAAGAATACTGCAAAAAATCTGTTGAAGCACTGCAGAACTTCTGAAATGAAGCTCTCTCAATCTGCACTAATTCAGCTGATATAAACTTTTGATTGCTGTGTTTTTGGTTTTTGGCACTTGACAATGATGTTTGAATGCTCTGATACCACTGTGATGAGCCCTGCTAATATAGACTCAAAACCTTTCAATTTCTGCCTTGGGAATTTTGTCAAACACTTGTCATGTAAAGCTGATATATGCTGATATAAACTTTTCTGCCTTGGGAATTTTGTCAAACACTTGTCATGTAAAGTTGATATATGCTGATATATGCTGTGTTTTTGGTTTTTGACACTTGACAATGATGTTTGAATGCTCTGATACCGCTGTGATGAACCTTGCTAGCTCACTGCTCAAACCCCTGTCTTTTTCTTAAGTTTATTTGTGTTTTTGAGTTTTTTAGAGAAAATTTATAGACAGAAGAGAAGGTGTGCATCATATAAAAGCTTCACAGAATGCAAACTTGAGCAAATTTAATGAAACTGAAATTGCAGAAGGTGTTTATTAGTATCAACAATGGATTTAAAACATACAAACATACCCGAAAGCCTCCAGATTTTTTATATAAAAATTCCAATCAAAATAGTGAAGAACTGACGAAAACTGGAGTAGAATGTTACAGATTGCAAAGTTTAATCTGAAACTGAAGCCAAAGAGAAGTACAGATAGGGCGCCCAAGTTCATGAAGAGAGATCCTCAGAAAGAAGATGTTTCTCCAAAAAGCCAAAAAAACCTTCTTTGCAAGTGCCACGACCTTTCAAACAAAAAGAACCAGAAACGATCTCTGAAGGTGCGCCCAAACAGCCATGAAGCCTGCCATGGTGAAGGAAGAACACCAACCAATAAACCCTCTATTTCTGATGAAGAACACTACAAAAATCTGTTGAAGCACTGCAGAACTTCTGAAATGAAGCTCTTTAAATCTGCACCAATTCAGCTGATCTCTCACAGCCTCACAAGTGCTCACACTGAAGAGATTTCGTTCTCCAATGGTGGATTTTCTGCAAACCTGATCACAGGATGGAAGCAAGGTAAAAAACCTTCAAGGCAAAGTTGAAATATTCAATTAGATGAGTTTCTCATTGCCCAAATCCCTTATAAAGAAAAGGAGGTAAAAACCTAAGAAGGCCGTACATTTTAGGGTGTTAGATCATTTAAATTTATGGAAATAAACTTAAGTCACTTTCCATAGTCTACTCTTTGATTTTTGCCGCCTCCATTAAGTGATTAAAAGATATAACTTAAAATATTCACTTTAGACTTTATTTAAGTGATATAAGAATTATAAAGTCAATTTGACTTTATAAAAAGACTTTTAAGTTAAAAATTAATTTAAATCACTTACGTAAGCCTATCTCCCTCAATTCTCAACAGAATTTAGTGCCGTCAGAAGCAAAGAAACTCCTGTACTGCCAAGGCCTGCAATGAGCCTATCCACGATCTCAGAAAATGAAATCGACCGAACTCTCCAGAAGGTACCACTGACCCTCTAACCAATCCAGTTAGCCCACAAGGGTCCAAGAAATAGGCTAACACTCTGCAAACAAAATCACGCTGAAAAGGGGACATTACAGTTTTAAAGAATATCCCAAATAGGGGACATTACATAGTTGGCTGGGAAAGTCAATGTGAAGAGTTTCATGATGTTTTGTACCTGCTGTACCTGCATTAACAGTATTACAAAATGCTGTTATAATCTAGTTCATAACTGAGTTCTGTTATTATCTTGTTTTGTTAGCTTTTATGGTGATTTTGGTGTGTGTTGAAGGAGTTATTCGAAGGGGTTTTGAGTGGCATGCAGCTTAGGGGTGTTGGGTGTGTTAGTGTGCCTCTTCTAGAGTTTCCAAATAAACTAGTAGTGCTTCAGTCTGATTTATCAACAATACAGAAGCAAAAAGGTAGTTTCCAGACTTGCACTTTCTTTACACAACATCTATGCAAGGTATTCTGCTATTGTTACATTGTTGACCTGATCATCTCATGTTATTTGGTTTAATCTAAATAGCTACAGCAGTTATCTTTTACATCAACACTTTATATTAGTGGTACTTTCCTTTATCAGCATTTTGTAATCAGCAAATACACTTCTATTTAGTATCATAACATGTGAGCTAACATTGTAAACATTGGATGGTAGTATCGCAAGTGTACTTAGAAAAAGCTTATTTGAATCATGTACTCACCCCACTGAATAAATGGTAGCTTTGTATTGATTCCCACTGAACAAGTGGATGGTTTGGTTGTTACTCACCTCATTGAGCACGTGGTTATTTTGTAATAAGCTTCCCCACTACATAAGTGGAAGTGCCTTCTTGATTATCCACTGAATAAGTGGATGTTTTGTACTTACACTTCGTTGAATAAGCATGAAGTGTCTTTCATTTCAGTATTGCATCAACACTCCACTCAATAAGTGGTATTGGCTGGCTTGTGGCCTAGTGCATTCCTTTTAGTTGTTGCATTCCAGTTAATTGTATAGTCGTAAACACCGTATGCTCTCACCTTTCCCATATTGGGAATTGGGTGATTAGAAAGTGGAATGGAAATTTCATTGTATCTCATTTACAGTTTGAAATTTTCAAAAAAATTAGGGGTGGTTATCATAGTTCTTCACCTTTGATAGGGTTATAAAATTCTCAAGCCATTTTTGGCGAACTCTATGGAGGATGTTCTGAACCCATTATCAATGTAATTTTGCATGTTATGTCCAAAATAATTGACAAATTGAAGTAATTAATTGGACTTATAGGAATTTGTTGCATTGTTTAATGAATGTTCAACAAATCCAATTAAATTTGATAGTACCTCAATTAAATTTGGCTTGCAACAATTCTATCAATCATACTCACTAGTTGTTTTATAAATGTGTTTGATCTAGGTAGATGGTATAGACTATCTAAGACAAGAAGACACTACTCTACTTTGCAAATTCAAGTGCTAAGTGATTTTGCTTCTTTTCTTTTTATTTTTTCCTCTTTTGTTTGTAGACTTACTTGAAATTATTGTTAATGAATCTTCACCCAAAAGCTTGATTCTATAAGCCTTTTTGTTATTATTGTTTCTATATGCTAGTTGCTTATTTTTTGAAGGCTAAGTTATCGGGTATGCCCCTATGAGGTCTTGGTTCCATATCAAACAAGTGCAAGTACGAGTCCTATGATGGGAGCAGCCCAGGTTCACCTAGGGTCACGCCTAGGCACCTTGGGTTCACTATGGGTACTTCACAGTGAACCTAGTGTTGGAATATGAAGTCAATTTTATTGTTATTCCAGTAGTGATGGATAGTTGACATAGATATCTAGCATTCATGGTATGCACCCGGTGCGGCCGAAGGCCTACTATACAACCAAAGGTTGTAGTGATAGGGGGTCCTAGAGGGGGCTATTGTAGCCCCCTTGCACGGCGAAGGCGTTTTTGGCAACATCGAAATTTTTTTGGCCGTTTTGGACTCTCTATTTTTGGCCATTTTGCCAAATGTTCGACATGTAGTTGTATGAGTCGCACTTTCTATTTTTGGAAAGTTGTGTTTGACAAGGACTCTACAACTCAAATTTCTTATACTCTGTTGAAGTCACATTTTCTGTAATTTTTCAGAAGATTGTTGTAATTGTGAATTTCTTGAGAAATAAAATACGAAAGATCTTTGCTCGTGGTTTTTTCCTGGTATAAGTTCACCAGGTTTTCCATGTAAATACTGTGTTAAAATAGTGCTTATTGTTTTTCTCTATTTTTTGCACTATAAATTTTCTTCCACCCAGGATGCCTAGGTAGGACGCTAGGCGAACCCAAAGGGACCCAGGGCTGCCCAAACAAAAAATAAAAATAATTTTTATAAACAAAAATGTGTCAAATACCTAATTTTTTCCATTAAGTGATAAAATTGTGAAAATAGCGTGTGCCATGGAGGTTTGTGTGGTTTCAAAGGCCTTAATTTGGATGACGGGTGCAACCCCTCGACCCCGCCGGGGGTGTTGCCCCCAAACCCCCATGAGGGGTGCTACCTCTCAACTCCATTGGAGTCTCCACTCCTAGCCCCCACTTAGACAATTATCTTTACGACTATCATAATATCATTGTTCAATGATGAAGTATCATACTACGAAAGATTCAAATGTCATTATTATTATAAAATATAATATTATATAATATATCAAATGTATTTGCGATTTTGTATATTTTTAAATTTTTTTGCACATCTATTATATATATATATATTATAGTTGTACCCAACTGTACCATACCCAGCAAAAAAATTGCCATATTGGCATACCAGAACCTTGTACCTGCCCCCATACCAGAACCAACAACTTAGCTTAAAAGCAAAACTCCCCACCATTATCTAACCTTAGCACTTTGATTTTCTTCATAGCCTAATTTTCTACAATTGTTTTGGATTCTTTGAACTGTTATCTCCCAGAAATGCACCCTATGCAAAGTTATGAAAAACTGAGCTTTCTAGGGAAACATGGGATCATTTCAAGGCTGTGGGTCACCTAACGTTGAAATGAACCTCCGGATAAGGCCGGCTCCTAACTGGTAATATCACTTAACTACTAATCTTTGTAAGGAAAAGGGAGGAGTGCATGAAAATGAAAACTAAATCCTATGGTGATACACCAAATTTGTTCAAACATGTACAACTGCTTAGCACCCAGTTTTCAATCAACTAATAAAAGCTGATATGCACAACTCAATACTCATGATACTGCATAAACGTTTCATAAGAAAGCTACGATACATACAGTCCTAGAAGGATGATAAATTCTCCTCACAACTAAAAATTGTTTGTATCACCAACATAACCTATAACCTGCAATATACATATCTCCTCTGCTTAAAAGTGCTATTAATGAGACATATTAACAAGGAATAAGAAGACACACATGTAAATTTATGAATCATCCAACACACTCAATGAAACAGATAACTGAGAAGGCAGAAATTGCTTTCTTTATTGATCTCCAAAGGTGAAACTCTACCATACAATGTCTGTAAATGGGTTACAAAACTTAGCATTCCCCTCTAAGGACTCATAGAAGTCACGAAGCAGAAAAATATGCAAGTAAGAACTCCCCTCCAAAATGAGGCAAAAATGCCATATATATTAAAACTAAAAAAGTGTCACCCCCTTTCTTTAGGGTTTACAAAATATCAGCTTTTAGAAGGGTCGACCCTCAGATCTTTTGAAAATAAAGCTAATGCATTCAATGTGCATCCCCATGTCCATGTCGGTGAAAGATCGCCCTCAGGAGTAGCCCTTAGATCTTTTGGAATACAGTTAATGTACTAACCTCTGGCCTCCATGTCCACTCTCGAACTTCCTTGAAGAGTTGCCTTGAATGCCCTAGAGCATTACCATTAATATCGATCTGCCCTTTGCCAGTAGACCTCACAGCTGTCCCTGAGACTGACGGTTTCTTCTTTCTTTCGGCCTTCTTCCTGCTCAAGATCTTTCTGCATGTTGACCTCCTCTGGAAGCAGCATCAGACTTTCCCATTAGATCTCCACCCCATTGTCCACTGAGCTGCTCCATCGCTTTTGATCTCAGAGTAAGTTTGTGTCGTTTATGCTTTGTTGATCTCCTTCACACTTTCCATTAACCATACCTGTAAAACCAAGGTAGGGGTACACATAATTATCTGGTGATCCATGATCTTGCATCACAACTGTGAACTTCACAGGGGTAGTCAATCAGTCAAACGGCTAATGTTTCGCCTTTAGTTCTTTCTGATTGGTTGAACATATGCCACGCAAGATTCCCAGGCGGTCAAAGGTCATTTAGACAGAATCGCATGTCGGTGAGACACTGGCCGTGTCTCCCTGATGCGATTATGCTCTATAGCAGCGATCGGCATAGCCTACCACTGTCGGCAAGACTTCTTGTCGAATGCAAACTCTTGGCAATGAGTCCTACCGCAACCACATATCTATCAATGAGACTCTATTCTCTCGGCAGGACCTCATATCGAGCCCTTCATCCTTTGGCAAGACACCGTCGGGTCGGCCAGACATCATGTCAAGCTCTTCCATTCTCCCCGAGCTCATTTCATTTCGGCAAGACTCTACTTGGTCGGCGAGACCTTTCGCCGAGCTCAAAACACTACGCCGAAGGGAGAATCCCTCAGCGTGACTAACAACCATCGACGAGACATCTCCCCGATGGCACCTCTTTTTGCCGAGACCTCACCTCTTCGGCCAGACCTTATGCCGAGATATTATCGGGTCGGCAAGACCTTTCATTGAAGCCACCTTGTTTCGGCGAGAGCTCATATCAGTAGGGAAGACTTTACCCTGTCGACTAGACATTACGGTGAACTCAAACCTTTCGCCAAGATATTCATTGGTCGGCAGGACTTTCCCTAGTAGGCAAGACGTTATGCTGAAGGCAATCTCTCTCGGCGAGACCTTCCCATGTCAGCCAGACTTTATGCCGAAGGCAATCCCCTTCGGCGAGACTTCACGCAGTCGGAGAGACCTCATCCCGAAGCAAATCATTCCCCTGACACCACCCTTGTGAACAACTGTCGGTGATACATCCCAAGCGGATTGAGATATAAAACTTCACAGCGACCGAGATGTCTTGGTGACCATGAGGATTTCAAACGGGTATAACACATTGCTAGTCGGCAAGACAATAGGAGGGTCTTAGTGACTTTCTTCATCAGGAGTTTTATGCCAAATCTGATTGAGGCATGCTTTCTAACAGACTTCCTTGAGAAATACATCGAGTGTATGATTTAATCCTGCACAACAATGTCCCCATTTGGCCTTCATGAACACCTGAAACATAGATTGCCCTGTCTGTTTGAGCCTGCAGGTGAAAATCAGGTAATATTTCTGGCGACCTCAGCTGGATGTTTGCCTACTAAACATGCAAACCAGTAGCCTAGACTTATCCATTGGGCATGGAGTCACTTCATAACTCAGTGGTTGATTTAAAACATCAGCTTTGTACATGGTTCAAACGCATTTGTAACTCAAGAAACAGATCACTTAGACACTTATGAAAACAGAAAACTACAGAAGTGAAACTATTTACTGTGCTGGGACAGCACATAGGGAATGCAACAACAACTAAACTAAAGTGCAACAACACTTATTGAATGCATGAAATCTAACCTAAAGTATGTACAAGGAGGAACTTATCAAACCTCAAAACAAGGCTTGAGGTGTATCCCATTGACTGGGATAGGAAGCACTTCACCTTCAGTTGTGGCCAGTTGGTAAGCATTGTGTTCTTTGTAATCTTTGATAATAAATGGACCCGTCCACATGTTGTCAAACTTGGTGTGATGGCCCGGCCTGCCCTTTAGAACATCCCATTTCAGCACAAGAACTCCCACCATGAAATCTCTTGATCTAGTTTTCTTATCAAATGTTCTTTTAGTCAGGATTTGCTGATGATCCGTGTTCTTCATAGCCTTGTTTCTAGTTTCTTCCAACTCCATCAGCTGAGCATATCTTAAGGCAAGTGGATCAGTCTGTTCAAACAGGACCAGCTGAATGGCAATGTCCAAGGCGGGAAACTCAGTAGAAATAGGTAATTTTGCTTCTTTACCGTACATCAGCACGTAAGGTGAGTTCCCAATCACCTTCTTAGGGGTAATTCTGTCTGCCCAAAGAGCAGTCTTTAGCTTGGCATGCCAATCCCTTTGATTGTTTTGAAGCGTCCTTTTGATAATGTTAATCAGATTTTTATTAGTGGACTTTGCAAGTCCATTGCCCTGAGGATAATAGTTGGAGCTTGTGTTCAAGTAAACGCCATTCTTCAACGCCCAATCAACAACCTTCAAACCAACAAATGCCAGGGCATTGTCAAAAATTATAGAATCTGGGACTCCAAATCTGCAAATAACGTCTTCATAAAAATTCAACACTGCTGTTTCATTAGCTTCCTTCAGAGGCAAAGCTTTTGTCCATCGTGTAAAATAGTTCGTTGCTGTGATAATCCACCGATGGCCTGCACTTGAGGGTGGATTAATTGCCCCTATGAAGTCAATTCCCCACTTCATAAACGGCTGCTCTATCTGAATTGGTTGCAATGGCAAGGCAGCAAGCTTTTCTTTGCCTGAAAACAAGGCACATTTGGAACATCTCCTGACATAAGTATGTGCATCCTTAAACAAGTTAGGCCAATAATAGCCTGCTCTTAAAATCTTATATGCTGTTGTCCTTGCAGCATAGTGACCTCCAGAAGGTCCGTCATGGAACTCATGTAATATCTGATGCACTTGATCATTATCAACACACCAGAGCAGTACTCCACTGTGATCTTTCCTATGTAACACATCATCAATCAAGACGAAAGGAATAGACTGAAGTCGGTAGTACCTCCTCTTTGTTCTGTTCAGATTAGGTGGACATTCCCCGGTTCTCAAGAAATGTGACATCTCCTGCAACCAGCTGGTAGCTTCATGATCTGATATCCCAACATTAACCAAAATTGAGTCTCATTCATCCTCTACTGCTGAAATGTCTTCGTTAGCCAGCTGCTGGCATAAACCTTTTCCCCTCACCAACTTGGTGACCTGAATATCCACATCATACTCCATAACTCTTGTGATCCATCCAGCCCGTTTTTCATTTAGATCTTTGCTAAGTAAAAATTCTTTCACACTGGAATGTGCCACTTGTAGATGAATTTTGTTGTGAGACAACAAATGTCTAAATTTCTTCAAACTTCTCACAATAGCCAGCACATGTTTTTCTACGAAGGTATACTTCTGCTCATAGTCTTCCAGACCCTTGCTGAAAAAAGCAATGGGCTGCTCCAACCTTTCTACATTTTTCTGCACCAAAATTGCAGAAATTGCATCAAAACTGCCAAAAGCATACAAGGTAAAATCCTTGCTGAAGTTTGGGTTAACTAATGTTGGGGCTGAAGCTAACACCTCCTTGATCAGCTGAAAACTATCTTTTGCTTCTCGGGTCCATTTAAACTCTGCATTCTTTTTTAACATAGTTGTAAGGGGTTTTAACAAGGCTGCTATATCAGGCAGAAACCTCCTGACAAAATTAATACGACCAATGAAACTCTGAAGTCCTTTCTTATGCTGAGGTAAAGGCAGCTCCAAGATTGCTGCAACTCTTTCAAGATCCACAGTGATTCCCTTCCTAGATACTACATACCCAAGAAGCTTTCCTTCATGAACAGAGAAAACACATTTCTTGGGATTCAATGATATGCCAAACTCCTGACAACGTTCAAAAATCTGCCTCAAATGGTTAATGTGATCTGCTGTCTTCTTGGAATAGATAGTGATGTCATCAAGGTATACTAAAACAAACTGATACATTAAGTTGCTAAAGGCCATGTCCATAGCCTTTTGGAAGGTTGCTCCAACGTTAGACAAACCAAATGGCATTTTCTTGTACGCCATTGTGCCCCACTTTGTGGTGAAGGCAGTTTTAAATTGATCTTCTTCCCTTACCAAAATCTGGTTATAACCAGAATATCCATCCAGTAAAGAAAAACGTTCAGAACCTGACACACATTGAAGAATTTGCTCCATAGACGGAAGAGGGTGCCTGTCCTTTAACGAAGCTTTGTTCAAATTTTTGAAGTCTACACATAATCTAAGCTCCCCGTCTTTCTTCCTGACGGGAACTAGATTTGCAACCCAGCTAGTATGCTTGATGGGAAAGATAATCCCACTTTCTATAAGTCTGAAAACTTCTTTCTGCATTAATGGCTCCATTTTGGGATTAACTGGCCTCTGTTTCTGCCTTATGGGTTTGGCTGTTGGCTCCAATTCTATTGTATGCTGTGCAAGACATGGATCAAATCGTTTCAAATCTCCATATTCCCAGGCGAATATGTCAATGAATTCTTGGAATAATTGCAGAAAAGACTACTTTTCAGCAGCAGAGTTTATTTTTCCTATCTTGAGGCTTCTCTTGGGTGCAATTTCTAAGTCCTCATAATGATCTTGTTGAACCAGTAAATTGGCTTTATTACTTTTAGCCTGATCATCAGAGTTGAAAATACTCTCTAAGGTGACCAAACCTTTAGGCAACTTCTTGTTCTTTAATTGCAGTACCTAGTCTCCATACTGCTGTTTGATTTTATTTTGATTTGATGCTGCAAACACGTCATCTTCAAGCAGAAATTGCAGAATTTGCTCATCACTCTCAAAGACCTGCCAGTTAACATTGTTATCGGGCACTGAAGGCCTGATAATAACCTTGATGTGCTGCTGATTACATTCCTTCCTTACGCTGTTTGGAATGTCAAACTGAGCTCCCACAGTTGCTAATCTGTCAGCATGCTGATTCTGATTTCTTGGAATTGAAATGATATTGAAAGCTTCAAAATCCTCTATGAGGTCCCAAACCCTATGCTTATACAATTTAAGAACATCATTTTTAACAGCATTCAGACCTCTAACCCGATTTACTATCAATTCACTATCCCCATGCACCTTTAAACATTTAATTCCACATTTCCTCGTCCATTCCAGCCCTTGAATAAGACCTTCATATTCTGCTATGTTATTAGTTCATGAAAACGCAAATCTAAACGTTGCATAATATCTTTCAGCTCTTGGGGAAACCAATAATGCACCCCCACCAGCGCCATGCCTACTCCTTGAGCCATCAAAATACATTTCCCAAACTTCGTCTCGCTGATCACAATCATTCACTAGCTTCTTAACCAAGTTAGGCATCACTATATCAGCTTCTTGAAACATGTAGTTGCCCATACCAGCATCCGACACCAAGTCACTTTTAGCGCTAGAAGTTTGGCATGCTGCCCACTCATCTAAAAGTATATCAGGAATATCACCAACAGCAATGCGAGGATCAGAGACAGCAGCATGCTCGTCTTGTTCAAAAATTATGCAATTGGCATTTATTGCACTAGGTATATAGGGTTCTATAGTGTCTTTTGCAAGTAACTCAGACTTAATGGTTACTTTAGTTCCATACCTAGTACGGAACAACATGTGAGACCAGTCAGATGAAAGGTATCCCCCTATTTTAGCCGTAAACTTTCTTGACAAACATAGCCCAAAATACAGAGGCAAATCTGCCACATAAATGTCTTGGGAAATTGAAAAATTAGGGCAAGCATGTAGAGTTACGCTAGCATCTTTGATAAGACCCACTGTATTAACGGATGAGCCATCCAGCTGGACTACTCCTTTCTCTAAAGGTTCATACTTTAAACCTAACTGATCAGCTACTTGCTTGGGCATCACAGAACATGTAGCGCCACTATCTACCATACAATTGTGCACTAATTTTTTTTCAATAATCAATGAAACATAGAACGGAGGTCTCACGTTCTTACCTTGAATCGTAGATTTCCCTTTGCTACTAGGATTAGCAACTTTCCCTTGATCATCATTAGCCATTACGACCTTTTGGGAATCAACAACTTGTTTAGGATTTGTATCTTCAAATAATGTTTTTTTAAGTAGATCAGCCTGTCCAGGAATGCTTAAGGAGTCCCACATGGTCATATTCACGTTCATCTTCTTCATACTGTCCACGATGTTGTAAGGTACAGTTAAAGGTACCTTCTGATGTGCTTTAGCAGCAGTCGGTTCTTTATTCTTGTGAGGCTGCTCATTGATTGGTAAGACAGTAGTTTTTTTGGGTACATTTAGAATAGGTGTGGATGATGCTTCTACAGTTGCAGGCCCCTTATTTTTGTCAGCTAATTGCTCCACCTCTAGGGCTCTTTTCTTAGCTTGTGTATTGGCTGCAATTGCTGAATCAGCATTCACACCACAGAACTCTTCACTCTGCCAATTTAAAAATGCAGTCTCATTAGAATGTATATCCGGTTGTTGTTCAGGTATATTAGCAGGTGCACCTGGTT
Source organism: Sequoia sempervirens (assembly GCA_007258455.2). Lineage (NCBI taxonomy): Eukaryota > Viridiplantae > Streptophyta > Pinopsida > Cupressales > Cupressaceae > Sequoia > Sequoia sempervirens. The sequence goes on along the minus strand of VDFB02270651.1, from coordinate 295,150,635 downwards.
GTGGACTGACAGCATTTTGGACCATAAATGCCTGATTAACTACCCCATTTGAGCATGAGGCTGGGTTATGTGCTTGATTACACGAATAACACCATTCATTTTCTATCACAAAGTTATTATGGGCTGGAACCATATCTTTCACTGGATTTACAGCATTAAGAGGAGCTGGATTATAAGATTGGAATAGTCTCTGATTAACATTTTGCCTCTGATAAGCACCTTGATAGGGTTGCCTATTTTGCTGATACCGATATCCCTGGTTTTGATAAGACTGATTTGCATTCTGACCTTGCTGTTGGTTCTGCTGTTGAAAATTTGGCCTTGCCCCTTGATACTGTTTCTTCATGCTGATCAACTCATTTCCCACAGTCTGTAAAATACTTTCTATCTTCTGCTGACTAGACTTGATCTCTTGCAATTCACTTGATGGTCCTGCAGCTGACACTCCCTAACTCATAGCAATGGGTAATGCTGGAACAACAGGTAAAGGGGCTAAAGATGGCATTTACAATGGCATATTTGATTGAATTTTAGGGAAGTAGGGCATAGGTGGCCTAGGTGCTAACTTGCTTGCTTGAATGAGGTTATTTTCTGCCTTAATAGCTATACTATAAGCCCGAGGTAAAGAAGTACCCCCCATGGACTGTATCATGACTGAGATATCACTATTTAAACTTTTCAAATAGTACAAAAACGCATAATCAGCAAAAGGCCTTACTGTAGCAGGTATTCTGTTCCAAGTCTTTTGAAATCGGATATTGAAATCCACCATTTGTTCTTGTGGGGCTCTTTTAATGGTTGTTAACTGCTCTACCAAAGATAGGTGATCAGATTTTTCCTCAAAAAATCTGGTAAATTCATCACCAAGCTCATCCCATGTTCTTATAGAACCCACCGGCAAGCTTCTAAACCATTCCAACGCCTTCTTCTTGAAAGATGCAGCTAGCAATCTCACAACTACATTTTCTTGTGTCACATGATGCACATTGCACAATGTTGCCACATCTTTGATATGTTCAAAAGGTGTTACTTGTCCTTCTCTAGTAAATTCTGGTAACTCTTTTAACGTTGCCAATGGAATGTCATCATGTTGCGCTAGATTAAGGGGACTACCCTGGTTGAACGGTACGAAAGTAAAGGCTCTTGGTGCTGCCATTGAGCTGGAATGCGTTGGTATGCTTGCTGAAGCAGAACTTGAACTTGGTTGAGAAGTATTTGTTGTAGCAGAAATACTATTTGTTGAACAATTGAAAGCCCCAAATGAGGAGGCAGAAAGTTCTGTTCTAAGAGTAGGAGATGCTGAATGCCTAGCTAGAGGGTCTCTTCTTCTTTTCCTTTCGTATGAAAACAGTGCCTTGTCACTAACACCAGGTGGTGTTGACTGAACTCTAGGAGAAGGAACAGTCCTTCTGAGAGTTCTCCCTCTTCTTCTTGGATGAGGTAAATGCAAAAACTCTACAGCTTTTGAACTTCTGGTTTCTATTTTTCTCATATAAACAAACACATTGATCCTTTCCTCCACATAGAGTCGCTAGATATGCTTAAAAACGACTTCTAAAAGGCTATTAGCTCACTATCAGCACATCAAAACAACAGACTTAGGAATTTTACTTCTGACCCTGTCCCACCGGGTGTGCCAAAATTGTTATCTCCCAGAAATGCACCCTATGCAAAGTTATGAAAAACTGAGCTTTCTAGGGAAACATGGGATCATTTCAAGGCTGTGGGTCACCTAACGTTGAAATGAACCTCCGGATAAGGCCGGCTCCTAACTGGTAATATCACTTAACTACTAATCTTCGTAAGGAAAAGGGAGAAGGAGTGCATGAAAATGAAAATTAAATCCTATGGTGATACACCAAATTTGTTCAAACATGTACAGCTGCTTAGCACCCAGTTTTCAATCAACTAATAAAAGCTGATATGCACAACTCAATACTCATATGATACTGCATAAACGTTTCATAAGAAAGCTACGATACATATAGTCCTAGAAGGATGATAAATTCTCCTCACAACTAAAAATTGTTTGTATCACCAGCATAACCTATAACCTGCAATATACATATCTCCTCTGCTTAAAAGTGCTATTAATGAGACATTAACAAGGAATAAGAAAACTCACATGTAAATTTATGAATCATCCAACACACTTAATGAAACAGATAACTGAGAAGGCAGAAATTGCTTTCTTTATTGATCTCCAAAGATGAAACTCTACCATACAATGTCTGTAAATGGGTTACAAAACTTAGCATTCTCCTCTAAGGACTCATAGAAGTCACGAAGCAGAAAAATATGCAAGTAAGAACTCCCCTCCAAAATGAGGCAAAAATGCCATAAATATGAAAACTAAAAAAGTGTCACCCCCTTTCTTTAGGGTTTACAAAATATCAGCTTTTAGAAGGATCGACCCTCAGATCTTTTGAAAATAAAGCTAATGCATTCAATGTGCATCCACGTGTCCATGTCGGTGAAAGATCGCCCTCAGGAGTAGCCCTTAGATCTTTTGGAATATAATTAATGTACTAACCTCTGGCCTTCGTGTCCACTCTCGAACTTCCTTGAAGAGTTGCCTTGAATGCCTTGGAGCATTACCATTAATATCGATCTGCCTTTTGCCAGTAGACCTCACAGCTGTCCCTGAGACTGACGGCTTCTTCTTTCTTTCAGCTTTCTTCCTGCTCAAGATCTTTCTACATGTTAACCTCCTCTGGAAGCAGCATCAGACTTTCCCATTGGATCTCCACCCCATTGTCCACCGAACTGCTCCATCGCTTTTGATCTCAGAGTAAGTTTGTGTCGTTTATGCTTTGTTGATCTCCTTCACAGGGGTAGTCAATCAGTCAAACGGCTAATGGTTCGCCTTTAGTTCTCTCTGATTGGTTGAACATATGCCACGCAAGATTCTCAGGCGGTCAAAGGTCATTAAGACAAAATCGCATGTTGGTGAGACACTGGCCGTGTCTCCCCGATGCGATTATGCTCTATAGCAGCGATCGGCATAACTTACCACTATCGGCAAGACTTCTTGTCGAATGCAAACTTTCGGCGACGAGTCCTACTGCAGCCACATATCTATCGGCGAGACTCTATTCTCTCGGCAAGACCTCATATTGAGCCCTTCATCCTTCGGCGAGACACCATTGGGTCGGCCAGACATCATGTCGAGCTCTTCCATTCTCCCCGAGCTCATTTCATTTCGGCAAGACCCTACTTGGTCGGCGAGACCTTTCACCGAGCTCAAAACACTACGCCGAAGGGAGAATCCCTCAGCGTGACTAACGACCATTGGCGAGACATCTCCCCGATGGCACCTCTTTTTGCCGAGACCTCACCTCTTCGGCCAGACCTTATGCCAAAGGCATAACCTTTCACCGAGATATTATCGGGTCGGCAAGACCTTTCATTGAAGCCACCTTGTTTCGACGAGAGCTCATATCAGTCGGGAAGACTTTACCCTGTCGCCCAGACATTACGGCAAATTCAAACATTTCGCTGAGATATTCATCGGTCGGCAGGACTTTCCCCAATCAGCAAGACGTTATGCCGAAGGCAATCTCTCTCAGCGAGACCTTCCCGTGTCGGCCAGACCTTATGCCAAAGGCAATCCCCTTCGGCGAGACTTCACGCAGTCAGAGAGACCTCATCCCGAAGCAAATCATTCCCCTCCGCCACCCTTGTGAACAACTGTCGGCGAGACATCCCAAGCGGAGAGATATAAAACTTCACAGCGACTGAGATGTCTTGGCAACCATGAGGATTTCAAACGGGTATAACACACTGCTAGTCGGCAAGACAATAGGAGGGTCTCAGCAACTTTCTTCATCAGGAGTTTTATGCCAAATTTGATTGAGGCATGCTTTCTAACAGACTTCCTTGAGAAATACATCGGGTGTATGATTTAATCCTGCACAACAATGTCCCCATTTGGCCTTCATGAACACCTGAAACATAGATTGTCCTGCCTGTTTGAGCTTGCGGGTGAAAATTAGGTAACATGAACTTGAGAAACACTTCAAACTTTCTCCTTAGAGAATACACCCAAGGATTTCTAAAATAATCATTAGTGAAAGAGACATAGTACTAGAACTTACCAATTGAGTGTACATCCATAGGACCAAAAACATCAATGTGGATCACTTCCAACACATCCCTTGCTCAAGAACTCCTTAAAGGAAACCCACCCTATTTTGCTTACCACAAACACAATTCTAACAAAATTCAAAACCAACAAAACAGTCTAACATACCTTCCACCATATTCTTGCTCACCATGGTTTTGAAGCCTTTTCCCCAATATGACCCAACCGGTGATGCCACAACAAACTTGATTCATGTTTGGTAACATTAACAAAACTACACAATGTTGATGCTTCTATCCTAAATAGAGTACCATGCATCACATCATTAGCCAACACCAAATTGCCTCTAACCAACTTGCACCATTTTTCATCATAAGTGACGTGTACACTTGAGTCAATCATCTTGACATAGAAATTACATTTTGTTGTACCCCAAAATTAAAATTTTTGTTACACTTAGATATTTTGAAGAAATGAGTAAAAGTCTTGTCAAATCAGTCAATAAGTCAAAATTTGGGTGTGCATGTTTTGCATGAGGGGTTAAAACGCTAAATTTTCAAAATCTGACAATCTGGGTCTGCTAAGAGCAGCTTAATCTACAAAACCCAGATCTCAGTTTTTCATCCCTAAATTTTAGGAAAACTGCTATTTTTAGAAATTTTCTAAAATTAGTAACGTTTTCTGGGTTTTTCTGGGTTTCTTTGGAAATAGATACTGCCAAAACTTTCTAAAAATAGAAAGTTGGTCCAACAGGGTCCGAACTGATTTTGATTGGTTCAAAATACGTCCATATCAGGCTGGTGCAGTCAGAATCTCAAAAAGATCGATTTTGCCCTAGTGGGTCTACTCTGCTTTTTCAGAAGCATCTTAGGAGCTCCGAGGTCATCAATGGAGATCATTCGGCTGCCAGGCGTCAGAATCAACACTCAGTCGTTCAACAAAAGATGAAATGATGAACATGCACGGAGAATGAAGAAGAAGATAAAAATTGATGAAAATTTCCTAAGTCTGGCAAGTTTGGGCGCCCCATGAGAAAAAGGGCGCCCATCTTTTTAGGGCACCAAATGTCAGAATTAGGGTTTGCGCTTCCAGTCAATGTTGTTCAGTTCTCTGTCAGCTTCGCAACAAATTCAGCGGTGTAGTTATCAGATTACTCAGTCATCCGGAATTCAGCGACGAACAGGGGAGATCCGCACTGAAGTCAGAACGAGGAAAAGTTGAAAATATCAAAACTTGACTAAGTGTTGAGATTTTGGGCGCCCCTGGTGAAGAAGGGCGCCTAGCTTTTTGAAGGGCCTAATTCAGCCGTTAGGGTTCAAGAATATGTTTGATCTTTTCAGTATCCTGCCAGCTTCGCGATGCCTGTCTTCGTCAGCACGTCCGACTGTTTAACATCCAGCAGATTCAAATCGAAGACGAAGGTACAAAATGAAGGTTTCAGACTCGAAGATGAGAATCAGTAAAAATGGCCAAGTCTGGAGGAAGTGGGCGCCCCTGGTGAAGAAGGGCGCTGTTGTGACCTTTTCACACATCGCCCCATTCAAGATGGGGACCCCCTAAATTTTTGCTCCATTCTGGTCTTTTGGCTTGGGTTTTTTTCTCTCTCTCTCGCTCTGTCTCTTTTCTGATGTCCGTCTTTCTGGGGTTGCGCCCGTCAGTGAGTTTAAGTGTGAAACTGACCAAGTCTAAAATTAGGGTTTCACCGTTTCTGGTCAGTCCAGGGTCAAGTAAAGTGAGTAAATTGAAATTTGAACTTAACATTGTTGTCAGCAGGCATCCAGCAGGCTTCCAGCCAATTTTCATCAGATTCTGAGGTACTTACTATTTTTAGTAAGTATGAAATTCAGGGCAATTCGTCAACATTTTTGAGATTCCGACAATCACACAGCATTCAGAGCACATCAAGTTACTCGCATGCAAAATTTGAGCAAAAACCGACAACTTACTATTTTTAGCAGTCCTGCTTCCAGCATGAATCTCAGGGTGCAGACGCAAAGTTTTTCTTTGCATGTCTGCATATTCCTTCTGGGTTTTTCGAGACCTTCGCGATGATATAACATGCAAAACAAGACGACCACTTCCAGAATTCAGCCTTTCGAGGCTATTTTTAGGGTTTGCATATCAGGGTTTCTCTTGCATGTCGGATGATTCCTGATGGGTTTTTTGAGAGCTTCGCGATGGTGTGACATGCAAATGAAGATACTCACTCAGTAAGGAACTTGCTATTTTTAGCAGGTGTGTCTCGGCAGCCGCTTCCCAGCAGTTCAGAATCACGAGCTGATCGCAGTGCCACAGAAACGAAGACGAACAGATATCATTTGATACGCATGCAGAGCGAATTAGGGTTTCCAACTTCGGAGCCTAAAAATAGGCGTAAAAAGCCAAAATTTCCAAAAACCGGTGTAAACCACCGCGATCAGCGTCCTTCAGGCTATCTGCTGGTAGAATTTGAAGTCAAACAGAGCACTTACTATTTATAGTAAGTCAAATTGGAAACTGGCTAAAAATAGTAAATCAGCTGCATGCGTCAGTGTCAGCCGACGGGTCACGTGGTGAGGAGCGCCTCATTCAAATTTCAACTCGATCGGAGCATGGGAGCTATCAGAAACATGAGGTTACTATTTATAGTAAACCACCTTCAGTAACATGCTAAAAATAGCAGGGTGACTAAAAATGGCAGTGCCGACAGGACAACGAGGCTATGAGGATGCTATGTTCAAAATTTCAAGCCGTTCCGAGCTTCAGAGATACAAATTCAGAGGACTTACTATAAATGGCAGGGTATGAAATACTGGCAAGGAACGAGAAAATTCGTCTAAGTCTGGAACTTCATCCGGAAGACATAGCAAATGCGCCAAGTGAGTAAGAAAGCATGGAAAAAATTCTAAGTATGGCGTTCATCCTGCTCAGGGGTCCAAATGCGCCCAAGGCACAAGAAGTCAAAGAAAGTCAATGATGTTTTATCCTGCTGCTAGGCCAAAATGCGCCCAAGGAAAGCTCAGGAGGTTTAAAAAATTTCTAAGTGAAAGAAATCCGCCACCACCCTCAAAATGCGCCCAAAGTTGTAAGTGGTCAAAGCAAAGTCAACACTCAAATCCTCCTCCACATCAAAAATGCGCCATCCTTCACACAGGGTGAAATGCGCCCAATTTGCAAAGAAGTCAACAAGTCAAACATTTTCATCCTTCCCCCTAGGCAAAATGCGCCCAAACAAGGCCATGTCAGGACAAAAAATGGAAGTTGAAAAGTCACATGAAGGCATTTGAAAAGTTCGTCCTTCTCATGCATCAAAATGCGCTCAAGATGGAAAAGGGTCAACAAGTCAAAGGATTTCGTCCTCCTCAAGGGGCAAAATGCGCCCAAACACATGCATGTGAAGACAAAAATTGGAATACGAAGAGTCATCCTTCACACACATGGAAATGCGCCCAGGTTTAGGTGTAAAATGGTGAATAGAGGTGGTAAATGAAGTGAAAGACACTTCATGGCGTGGTAAACACAAGGTAAAAGATGGGCGTTATCCTCCATCAAGCTCAAAATGCGCCCAAGGTGGTGGGTGTTAGAAAATTTCCTAAGGCATGTGGGGTGGAATTAAATTACTAAGGCGTGGTTTCAAATTTCTTCTAAGTGCTAGGCGCCTAAAGTTATAAGGTGTTGGAGAATTTCCTAAGGCGTGTGAAGTAAAGCAACTTGCTAGGTGATGAAGAATTTTCAAGGTGAGTATCTCCCTTCAGATGTAAAATGCGCCTAAAACTTTGAATGACAAGATAAAAAAATAAATACCTCTAAGGCATTGGGATTTCAAGTAAATATTTTTCTAGTAAAATGCAAGTGGCAAGTGAAGATAAAATATGCAAGGCGCCTCTGTGAATAAAAATTTTCTAAGTGAAGTTGATAAAAATTCTCCTCCACTGGCAAACAAATAAAAATTTTCTAAGGAAAATTCTCAACGTGTGGTGATTAAAATATTTTCTAAGGCAAATATTTTCTTCTTAGAAAATACGCTTGGAGCCTCAGGGTGATGAAATTTTCCGAAGCGTCGGCAAATTCTCTCAGTAATGAAGTCAGGAATGCAGGATGAATTCAAGTTCTTCAAGTCAGAGCAACACAGAGTAATCACCGGCGAATAATGAATTTAAGATGATGAAAATAATATTTTTCTAAGGTTCAAAATTCAAAAATTAAATGAACCCGTTCGTTGGGTACCCATGGATTCGAGGCGTTCTGAAGAAAATTTTCTTCTGGGTACTGAATATTTGCAATGATAAATGGATTTCTAGATCTTCTGAACTTCGCCGACACTCTTTCAGTGAAGAATTTAATCAGTGCTCAAATTGTGAATTTTCCTAAGGGAAAGTTTAAAATTTTCTAAGGCAGAGTGAATAAATGTGTTTTCAAAATGAATTTTCTTCGAACAATGAACTTGAAGTCAGTTGCCTAGATAATTTTGATTAAATTCTTCGAGGATGAATTTTCCAGAGCAGAGGAGGAGTTAAGTTCGAATTCAAGTGACAGGATTCTGGCTGGTGAATTAAAAAGGATGAATTTAAGTTAAATTTGTTGGAAATAAATTCAAAGATGCCAGTCAAAGTCAAGTTTCTAGAAGAATAAGATTCCTGACGTCGGGTGACAAGTGTCAGAAATACCAGAGAGGGAAAATTCGAATTCTTGAAGTGGAGTAGTGGAAGTTTAATGCACTGGCTAAAATTAACTTCTTTTAGAATTCGAATTTTAGCTATAAAATGAACAAGTTTCTCACTTGTTTTCACAGCTGAGGAAGTCGAACTTGCTCTGAGAGTGAAGCATTGCAGTGAATTGTTGCTGAAGATTAGGAATTCGAAATTTTGCTGAGGAGTGGCGCACTTGCAAGTTGCTGAAGAGGTACGCCTTAAGTTGCTTGTGCTGAGAGTTAAAGGAGGACGCCTTGAGTTGCTGAGAAGTGCATTAGCAAAGAGGACGCACTTGCTGGTTGAAGACTTGAGTTTGCTGATTGCTAAGAGTTTGAATTCGAACTTGCTTATCTTGATTGACCTTAGTGGAAGTTGCCAGTTGAAGGAGATGCCTAGAAGTGAAGTAAGTTGCTGAAAGTTTTCGAAGTGTGAACTTGCTGATTGCTGATACGAAGTTATAGAAGTTCAAATTGCTGATTGAGGATAGTAAAGTGAAGCCATCAAAGTCTACTTAGAATTTTGTTCTAAGTGTTGAAGTCCGAACTTATTGGAGAAAAGAAGCCGAGGTTTGCAAACACGAGAGTTATTGCAGCTTCTAGAAGTTGACTGCAGCCCCTATGTAATGTCATGTATCATTTTTATTAAATTAAATTGCTGATGAATGTTGTTGTTTGCAGATGGCTGAAGTAAGGACAACTGGAAAGGACAATGGCGCCTCCAGACAAGCTGTGATCAAGAGGCTGAGCAAGACATTCATGCCAGAGTCAAAGTTTATTTCAAAGCTGGGCAAGTTGACAGACACTAACCTGGGCTCCGTCAACCTGGAGACCTTCAAGAACAGGATGTTTGGAATTGGAAGTCATCGGGCTTCAGTCACTTCGCACAACATCGTCCGAAGTGGACTATATGCAGCTGCTGGTTTCCCGCCAACTATACAGTGTTCGGAGCTGATAATGGAGTGCGCTAATTGCTACGAGAAGGAACACCGGTCGATCATGTCACCTGATGGCCAAGTGCTTGCCAATCTTACTCCGGTAGCCATTGGCGAAGCTTTCGGGATCCCGGTGCACAGGAACATGATTTACAAATCCAGAGAACGGGCTGAATGGATGTATGCTTCTGCTTTTGAGCGATGCATGGATACAATTAATACCCACTGGATGAGCACTCCCAAGCCTTCTCGAACGAAGTTGCCAAAACAGATCATAGCGGATGATTTAAAGCAAGAGTACTGTGACCTCATTATGATGCTGAGCAGGGTTGGAGGTTGCCCACAATCATTTATTTTTGAGCCTTGGATGTTCTATTACATCAACCTCGTGCTGGAAGGAAAAGATTACGTCAATTGGGCTGTGATGATCAGTGACAACTTGCACGAGCAGCTCCTGGGCTTGAGGAGAACGAAGACATTTTACATGAGCTCCTATGTCATTTATATGTTGGCACAGATGACGAAGTATAGGGGGATATCTTACAAAGAACCTATTGGATGCGGCTCTCATCAGTTCAAAATCTATGATGCCTGTCCACAGTTGCACCTGTCGAGCACAACCCACTACAAACGTGTCAACGATTCTTTCACTATGTACATCACGAGATTGCTTCAGGAGCGATTACAACACATAATCTCGAAGGAAGCCCAGGAGCTAATTGAAAGGTATGGGTGTTGGTTCATACAGTTTCCGAGATTCTCTTACATTAGGCTACAAGGTTTCTCATCATACCCATATAGGCTGCCTAAATACCCAACAGATAGAATATTGATGCTAGAGATATCTAGACAGTTGCTGGCCTTTGATAAAATCCAAAAGAAGAAAAAGAAAGGAGGGATAGAATTTCCAATTGTAATGGGCAACTCGGATGAGGTGTGTCCTTCGATATAGGCAGCTAGAGAGGCTGAAAGTGAGCTTCAATTTTATCATTTTTCATATCATACTAGCCGACAGCACTACAACCCACATCATAACATCAATTGGGTTCTGTCGGAGGAGTTCAAACATAAGGCCACCATAGAGGATTATTGGGCTGATGCAGTTGATGAGATTGAAGTAAGGAAGAGGATGTTCTCTCGATTGCCTATTACTCTGATCAGGGAGTGTGAGGTAGTACCGGTTCCAGACCAAGTGAACGAGGATATGGATGTTGTCCATCCTGATTATGCAGCTGTTCGAGATACTCCACTTCCACCTCCCGATTGGTCAGAGCCCGAAGTTGCAGATTTGGATACTCTTTCTATCCCAGTCATGACATTCACTAGAGCATGGGTTGATAGACGGGTGAACAGATTGAAGAGTAGGTCAATTGCCTTGACTTACAATTTGATGGGAGATCACAGGACGCCCACCACTGGCAGGAAGAAACAGATTACACGAGGTCCAGAGTCCAGGAAGAAGGAGATAGTTAGACAGGAGCCTACTCAGCCAGAGCCTCCACGAGTCACAGTGGCAACACCTTTGGAGACACGTTCTCCAAGCATACAGGAGGTCTCTTTGTTTGCTGATCAGAGGGTTACATTGAATCAGGTGCCAGTAGTACAGGGTGATATTTAGCCTCCACGGAAGGAGTCGGTTGGCCAGAGTGCCAACGTACCTGTTAGGATTGATCAGCATGATGATGAGGGGACTATTACTGACCCTCAGTTTCAACAGGAGTTGGAGGTGGCCATGAACAAAGATGATGATATAGTGTCAGGTGATACTCAGCCACTTGAGGACGATGAGCCTCGCCAAAATGATGAAGAAGTTGAGCAGGTTAGAGAGGTCGAGGCACAGGAGCAACAGCCCTTTGACATACAGTATGATGTGCCCGATTGGCTTAAGGACAGAATGAGAAGAAGCCCCAGTGAGGAGATTGATCCAGCAGTTGAGATGGAAGAGTTTTTGAACCGGATCAGTGCCCCTCCACCAAAGAAGAAAGCAAGAAAATTTTCGAAGATATCCACTGAAGAGGATGGCTCTCGTACTCTTCACGTTGCTGTTCCACGAGTTGAGTGTGACCGGAATGAAGCAATTCCTGAGAATTATGTGGTCACGACTCTAGACTTGGGACGCCCTACTGGTGCGCAGATTGTTGAGGAGTGTGATAACTCCTTCCTCGCCCTCAAGGATAGGTTATTCAAGAAAGAAGGGAAGTATAAGAGGTTGAAAAGAGAACACAAGGCGTTAATTGGATATGTACAGCAGTTATCTCGTTCTCGAGGGTAGGATGTACCAGTGATAGAGCCTCCAGCAGATGTACCTAGAGAGTCGATCAGCGGCTTGGTAGAGTTGGGGAGGATGGCACAGGAGGCAGATAAATGGGTCACAGGAGTTCTTGCCGAGACAGAGAGATTTATGGAGGACCTTGCTTCTGCCTTTCAGCAGGCCTCTAGTATTTTAACACGGATGGATGCAGTGGATCATGCTTGGGGCGATGCCTCTATCTATCAGAAGAAGGTGATCCAGTGTCTTGAGGTATTGAGGCATGTGCCATTGCAGTTGCTGATTGATGGAGGCGTCATTCAGGAGAATGACCGATATGATTTCTCTCGGTGGTATTCTTCGGCAAGCACAGGGCGTGGCTTCTTCGATGCGGCACAGGCAGATTCAGCCAGAGTACATAAGGCTATGGCCAACATTATAGATGGAGTTCAGAACACTTTTGAGGCCATATTTGCTAGGCGGCTGAATCCAGATGAAGTTAATTTTGATAATTTGAGGGGTTTGCTGGTGCCTTTCTTTGCAGACGTTAAGACCTTTGTACAGGATGATTTCGAGAATACTGCTACTTTCTCCACTTTGATCCAGAACACGCAGGACTCCTTGATGGCTTGGAGAAAATCTTGTACGAGGCATGAGCATTCAGTCACAGTATTAGAGTTTCAGCTAGATTGTGTTCCACCGATTTCAGTTCAGGAAGTTGAGGCTGTACTTGGCAGATTTGTTGAGTTGGCAGTCAGAGAGAAGGCAAGTGGGAGCACACTACTAGACGAGGATCTTCTAGAAGATTGAATATGGGCATTTATTACATTTACTATTTTGGGAGTGAGTGGGAATCTTTGATTCATTTAATGTACCACTCCCTATTCTGGCAGTTTTTAGGGTTAGGGCTGAGGTGGCACGATTCTGGCCACTCTATTAATTGTAACCCTAGCCGTCTTTTGGGACTTGGCTAGCTATATAAAGGGGGAGTCCCCCTCATTTGTAATTCATCAGATTAGACAGTAGACATTGTGAGAGATTGGACATTAGCGTTAGAGCTAGAGCTAGAGAGTAGAGCATAGTAGATCATTTTGTTAGTGTGGAAGAGAAAGAAAGTTTTCCCTTTGAAGACTTTTGAGGAGATTGTTGTGTAACACTTTTTATGATAATTGATCTTTTCATTGATGGTGGAATTCGTCTTGTCATAAATAGCTAGCAAGGTCTCTTCTTCCTTTCGAATCCAAGTAGCTTAATTTCATGCAAGTAGTTTACTTTGATATGTGGTGTTTTATTGAGATAGCTTCACTTTATTCCATACCACTAGCGGCTTGTTGATGATAAGTTCGCCTTGCGTGGTCGACTGGAAATCACCTTGAGTTTAACTTCAATTGTGGTTGGTATGCTTATATGCGTCATTGTGATGGTGTATGCATGTTGAATCATAATTTGAACATCCTTTGTTATCCCTTTGAAGATTGCACCGATTTTACTGAGGCTGTCCGACGTGAGGCTAGGTGAAATTTGGTTGAAGTCTATTGAAACAAAGCTCCATATATCCTGCATTTAGAATAGAATATAAGTTTCTTAGGCCCTAAACTCTTTTACTTTCCGCACATTTCTGATTAGTTTTAGGAAAACGAACCACATTGCCAAATCATACGCACAAGAATTCCCTTCAAAATCATACATTAGCTGCTAACTGCAAGAAATCTGAACACTTATGTAAGTCCCCTCGTAAGAACACAGCAATACACATCAACCAAACTGGGTCTATTCGCACTTAGGAACCTTGGAGTTGAACGTGTGATCTATCTCGCAATCTTAGCACACGGAATACTTTGATCAAGAAAGAACAGAGTAGCCCTAAACTATTTTTGTTCTGCTGTTTGGTGCGGTCACGAAAAACACATCAACAGGCGCCCAAGTTTTCAGGGGTCCCAACAGATGAATTTGCAGACGAGTGTCTAACGAGATCTCTTCACAATTGATCCAGCTTTCCAATGAGATATTCAGCACATCAATCGGATGTCGCAGTCGCTAGATCTGAAGCACCAAACAGAGGGTCTGACGAAGGCTAAAAACCAAGGTTCAGAAGCAAGCATAGAAAAATCAAAAAAATAGACTGTCTGGTGAAACTGGGCGCCCCCAGTCAAGAAGGGTGACCAAACTTTTGAGGGGTCAAATTTCACTTTCCAACAAAATCTCTTCCAGAAGACCCCTTCT